>OZ014439.1:20288840-20633774 GCA_963966035.1 Acleris laterana
GGTAAAGCGCGTAGAGAAACCTTAGTCTGACAACACAAGAATGTGAAGCCACTTGCCACTCTCTATAATTTAGCCGAGTAATACATACTGGATATAAGATCACAACCGACTAAACCCGATTTGCATTACACGGCAAAAATACGAAGTGGCAAGTGGCTTAACTAGACCGTGTTGTGTACCAGCTCAAAGAGGCGACCATGATTTACAAAATAACTTAATTGTATGTAACAGAACATTGTGACACTCATTGTAAGTTAGAAAATGCTAACCCCCTTACTAATAAATGTTGAGTAAAGGTGGTATAGCTATATAATGTTTTGCCCTTATCTGTCATTGTGACATTTGAATTTGACAGATAAGGACAAAACATTGTATAGCTATACCACCGTTACTCAACGTTTATTAGTAAGGAGGAGGGTATGAGTATTAATATGAACCGTGTTTTACGCGTATGAATAAGAAATTAAAAACCTGTTTCTAGTTTAAAAATTTTAGCATCGATTTCGGAGTAAGGACAAGGTAATCGTTGAAATGACTACGATTAAGGCATTTCATCTCAGTCTTCATAGTCAGCAAAGCATAAGTCTTGGGTTTACTGTCTAAACATTGCAAAATCGATAGGCCTCAAAAGTCCATTTTACAAGCTTATATTTAACTTGCAATACCTTGCAAGTTAAATTTGACCCACTTTCCGGTTTCCGATGAAGCTGAAAAATTGCATACGCCTTTAGTTCTGGTGACAATACGATAAAATAGCACCATCGAGCTGGTCTGATGATGGAGACTCATAGTGGCCATAGGAACTCTTAAATTGCACATGATAAACCCGCCGTGTTAGGGGTTGTTAGAAATGTCTTGACAAGTAGATGACGACTGTGCAAAAAACAATACAGTCGGCAACAAAAGCTTGTCCAAAAAAAATTTTTTTTGACAGAAACTTATTTGTCATCAGTTGCCCTGTGTTTGTGTGCCTTCACACCCCAAAAATAATAAGTCAGCAATCATAATTACTGTATCACTGTCCAGTGTGACATCGCGCTATCACGGTCGCGTGTCACAACTGTTTGCGCGACAGAAAGTGATTAAAGTGGCGTTGTAATTGTAATTTACTGTGGGTAGTTTGAGGGTAATCAAGGCTGTTGTAATAGAAGGGTGTGGGGTGCCACTATTAGTGGGGTGGTTGAAATAGTGAGATAGTTTAGCGTTAGAAGACGGTAATAATACGCAACTCTTTTCTCTCATTTTAATCCCTTAGGCCCACTTGCGTGGACCTGAGTTAGCGTCTTAACCCGAAGTTAGGCGGCAAACCACGTACAAAAGTAGACGCTTAACTCTGGGTTAAGGGCTAACTCTGGTCCGCGCAAGTGGGCGTTAGTCTCTTAAGATTTTCCCAAAAATTCTTCTTAGTGCATCCCTAAAATATTCAAGGAATATTCCCGGAAAATTATAAGTACCTAGATCTAACAGTTTAGGCTGTGCTGTCTGTCAGTCAGTCACTCAGTCGCGATACTGTTTTATATATTTAGAAGATAGAAGAAGATAGGTTCCGTAAAATGTTCCTACCCCCCCACGGGTAATTATGCTCCATGGTTATAGTGAGGTAATCTGTATTGTTAATCTTCTTATTGCTTTCATTCACTTCGTGGCTGGATGTATACATCGATTCTTTTTAGAAAAAATGTCGTCTACCTTGACTTATAATGTAAGAAACGAAACAGTCACTATGGAGCATAGTTACCCATGGGGGAGCAAAGTAGGCACATTTTACGGTTCTTTAAATTGTGTTGTCGCTTTTTTAGGCCCGTTTTCATAAGTTTATTAGCGAACTTTCAGAGCAATGCAATTAGTATAGTTATCGACATAAAGTTCCAATTTAATTGATAAGTACCTAGTTTAGTGTCTCCAAGCACCAAGGTTTTATTTGGGATAGACAAGTCGCATTAAAACCATCCATTAAATTCACTTAAGCTTCTACTGATGCTGTAACTGCTTATTCATATTCATAAATGTATCATGCTAAAGTGTGTTAAAAATATGCTTTGTCTTTATTTGTCATTCTGACATTTTCATATGACGGAAAGTGGTCAAACATAGTTTAGTTTAAATAGGTTAACAGAGCGTTTATATTATAATGCGAGTAAAGGCTGATTTTTCAATCTCCAGATAACACTATCTGTCAGATAAATTGTAGCTCTGTCCTTATCTTTCTTATGCCAAAGAAAAGGACAGAGCTACAATTTACCTGACAGATAGCGTTATCTGGAGATTGAAAAAAAGGCCCTAAGGGGGGTAATCTCTAGACTGCGAAATAAAAATATTTTGAAATAAGTTTTCTCTTTAACTATGATAAAAATCGCAATTATAAGTATCTTATGTGCTAATTCAGGACACGGTTCCAATTTCAAACATCTAAACATATTAATATCCAACCAAATCTCCACAAAAACTTTCACATTCATTATAATTATTGATGTTTATTTTTAAACTCGTTAGAACTGCGCCCACACCCTTACCGCGGTGTAATCAACTAATTGCTATAAGATCCAACAATATTGCGAAACTTGGTATTTATCGCAACATGACCGAACATGGTACCTTTGTGCGCAGTTATCGTTACAAACAGTTAACCAGTACTTCGTTTCTTTAAGTGACTCGTTTGTCGAAGCACAGTTTGTAAGTTATTCTTAATGGCGGTTGTTTTTAGTTGGATCTTTGCGGAAATGGAATTGCAGTGTTCAGTTGGTGGCCAAATTATTTGAAACAAATGTGTTAACTAAACAATGATTTAAGCAGTGTGTTACTATACTGCTGCTATTAAAGTAAAATATCTTGAAACCGATTTTTTTTCGGATTAACTCTTGAGTTTTAAGCCAGTACTTTAGTTTAGTAGAAACAGACATACGAATCCAGGGGGCAAATTTTTATGACAGTTAGTGAGTTCCTATATCGATAAACTCACTTATCGATGCTTGTTCTACATACTAGTGATCAGTCCAAGTTTTGTTTGTAAAATATTCTTTTATTAAAAGTAATCAAAGTAAAAATGACATTCTCTTCTTTTTTTTCAAAACGATTTTTCATACTTTACTCATTATAATTTTTTATTAAATTAAGCGATCAGAATTTTAGGCGTTAAACGTCCCCGTCTTGGCTGATAAATCCATCTCAATTGGCTAAATGACTCTTTTAAATTTCTGTGAAGGTAATTGGGGCAAAACACTTGTGTGAACTTCATACTCGTCTTCAGAACAATACTTACAACAAAAAAAAATACAATGCTGGGGGCGATCACTAGTATATATGGAAAAATCATCGATAGTTGATTTTATCGTAAGAACTACAATTGGACGCCCAATGCAGTCTGGACGCTCTTAACTAAACTGGAGCAGTCAATGACAGGGTAAAGTCACCAGTGGTCAACCAGAGACCAATTTTGACTACTGAGTCAAAATTGGGTGCGAAAAGTGTGAAATATTTATCTTTCATACTCCCACTCATACCAAGAATAGGCAGAGGCCGACTACAGGTTGACTGACCACTGGTGACTTTACCCTATTATAAATGTTTGTCTTCCCAACCCAACTTGTTTTATAAATTCCTATCCAATCCCCGCGCCATTTCCTCCCGAACCAACTCAGCGTGACATTCCGACCGGAGTCAACCGACTTGCGTCGCACACATTCCTAAGGCCACGTTCACACGGCGTAATTTTTCTCGTACACGAGGTTTTATCGACTGTCTGTTTTATCGAAGGAAATTTGTATGGCATCTTTGAAATCGTTTATGCGGGAAAATATCGTGTTTGAGACATATTTTTTACCGTATACCGTTTTTGCCACTGAGGATGCGAGATTCTCAAAACGATTTTATTGAATGCCATATTCAGTGGTGCTTATGTTATAGTACATTGTGTATTAAGGGTGGTAAAGAAAGAATTACAAACGAGAGTCTGTTAGAAGCCCGAAGCCGAAGGCTGAGGGCTTTAATGACTTGAGCTTTGTATTTCCTTTACCACCCGTGTAACATACAATGTTTTTCATCACAATTGCGAGGAAATGAAATAAAAAGACAAAAGATCATATTTTTAACTTATTAGCGGCAGACTGCATCATTGTCTGTGACTTACCACAGATAATGTCAAACGTGTTCGGAGTCCGATTCTAGTGACATATGAGATCAATAGTTTATTATGCGAGATTGTTAGGAAATGGTATTCAAGTGACATTTCATCTCGAATGAAACTTCATATCGAATGGCACAAGAATTGGGGTCCTGACGTATTGTGATAGTTTGAGTCCACGTATAATATTAAAAAAAAAGCTATTACGCACTTTAGTTACGTAATGGTAAAAAAAGGCCCGCGGGTATTATTTTGGATTTACGGTCGATTTTTCTAGCATGTTAGGACACTATTTACGAGCAAGTGTGATGAAAACATTGTTTCGTTCACATGAACCGGTTTCTCGTACACTGGGCACGTATACGGGAAGACCGCATACGTAAAAAAACCGAATAGACCTTTCGCCATGTGAAGGTCGTCTTGTATACAGTAAAACCGCGTGGGAGGAAATAGGAATGGAAAGGTTACCGTGTGAACCAAACCTAGCACGTGCGCTGACTCCTCCGCCGAATTCTATTACGTGTCAAATGCCAGAATCAGCATTCTCTCGTCTGGTCAGTGCAATTTTCCAAACAATATTCACCCAATAACTATGATTGTCATATCGCGTGTTAAATCTAACAATTACATCTTGGCTGCGATGCACTTCAAAGTATACATTTTATAACAAACATGTTATTTTTTAAGACTGCGCCGAGCTTACGCCGGATGTACAGTGGCGCCGTCGTTACTATTATTGTGTTTTCTAATAAACTAAAGTAGGTATTTTCTGGAAATTGGTAAGTAGGTTTTTGTACTACAAATGAAAACACAACTTCGAGTTATCAACTTAACGAAAAAAAGTGGCCACCATTTCCCGTTAAGCTGACTACTCAAAGGGTAATTGTTATTAAAGTTTGTTACGTATCCCATTAATTGTGTTATAACTTGCGCAACAAAAAGATATCGTCTGATTGCAAGGAAATTATTTAATTAATTAGAAAACACAATAATATTCATGAGGGCGCCACTGGACGCTCGACGGTTGCGCAGTGCAGTCTTAATCAGATCTGTCTTATATATGTATGCCACTATTACTTCTAAAAATTACAAACGACAACGCTTTTACCCAAAACTCGTTCCTTAAAACGGCTTTTTAAGTAGTTAAAACTACTAGTTAAGTTGTTTATCTTAGCTTACAGCCAAAAGTCAACAAAATCACTTAACCATTCCCATTTCTCTATCCATTAGATCTTTAGCTCCATCTTTTCTATTCAACAATGCTCCAACAAAACAACTGCATGAAAAACAAATTGAACTAACTTCTAAATTGCTTCATTTCTTACTTAAGCTGCCTCGCTCCGAGGTATATGGAAAACTGTAAGTATTTTTCTAACTAAACCGACCCAGCTGTTTTGCAAAACAGAATCAATGCACCGTCTAAGTTGCACCGAGGGTCTTCAAGAAACTTTTGCACGATATCTCCTTTTTAGAGAAAAATAAAAAAGGAATAGAAACTCTCCCGTATCACACCTAGTTGGGAAGTTTCTGGAATTTTCCGCGACGTGTGGGGAGCTGGGAGTTTTTTTGTTGGAATATTTCGTGTTTTTCAGGTGGCGAGACGCTATGCTATGCTGGCAACTTCTTTCTTCTGATAAAATGTAATTGGCTTTTAAAATACATTTTGAAACAAACTTTAGTTACCTACCTACTTTTTGCAACTTCGTTTGCTTGCTACATAGTTAGTTAGTTAGTTTTTAAACAAAATGTAGTTATTTGTCATCCCACTTCTGATTCGTTGCTTTGTGCTTCGCTTCAATTCATGTGAGGTGAAAGTAACTCTCGAACATAAAACAGAATTTATTATACTTAATATCCTTTCTCTTATTTCTCTCTATACATTAAAAAAAACGCAACAAAATTCATTGCGTGGTTTTAAAGATCTAAGCCAATACTATGTAGTGATTATCATCAAATATGTAACAGTAATTTTCAAGATGTATTCAGTAAATTGGGCACATACTTAAAGGAACTTTTATTCGTAGGTAATATGGAGTGGTGTGACTAGAAATTTGTTTAAATATGTTTATTTGTACAGTATTTCTTAATTACTCCGATAAATAGGCAAGAATTGAGAGTGATCATGTAACTTGCACAAGGTCGGGTATCCCTGGATTAACACAAATGCTACAGGTTATCCCGGAAAATCACGATAGTCAAAATCAACGCAAACGAAGTTGTATATAATTTCGATGACGATAGTATTCGCCAAATGCATCTTCTCTGCAGCTAGTGTACAATATTCGCTAAAAGAATGATGTTACAACAAACCAATTCTGTCCCTATTTGTAACATTTAAGACGTACCCAGCGGGGACCCTTTAGTTTATCCCATACAACATCTCAGTGGGTGGCAATAAGCTTGATTCGCTTCATCTCGCTTAAGACTGCGCCGAGCGTACGCCGGATGTACAGTGGCGCCGTCATTACTTTTACTATGTTTTCTAATAAACCAAACTATTTTCTTGAAATTGGACTAAATGTTTTTGTACTGCAAATGAAATTACAACTTATAGGGTATATCATTATAGTTTAATAACACCTTCGAGTTATTAACTTAACGGAAAAAAGTGGCCACCTTTTCCCGTTAAACTGACTACTCAAAGGGTGATTGATTAAAGTTTGTTACGTATCCCATAAATTGTGTTTTTACTTGCACTACAAAATCATTTCTACTGATTCCAAGGAAATTCTTTAGTTAATTAGAAAAAACAATAATAGTAATGAGGGCGCGACTGGACGCTCGGCGTTTGCTCGGCGCAGTCTTAAGCACTAGGAATATGACAAGGATTGTTGTAGATGTTCGGTGGTGTTTGTAAATGTTATCTTATCTTATCTTACACCAGCGACCTGCCCTCGCTTTGCTTTATGTGAGTATGATATATAGCCTATAACCTTCTTCAATAAATGGGCTATCTAAAACTGAAAGAATTTTTCAAATCGGATCATTAGTTCCTGAGATAAGCGCGTTCAAGCAAACAAACAAACAAACTCTTCAGCTTTATAATATTAGTATAGATTGGTATAGATATGGGCCGCTATACACTTAAACAGAGCACGGAGTAATGTGTATTTAGTTAAAACAACTCATTGGTTCAATTGTAATGTACCGTACCTGTACAAGTACAGTCACCCAATAAAAATATCGAGCATACTTAGAACCTTATTACTATGACGGGCATTGTTATTGCCACACTTATCATTTGATATTCAGTTTGAAGTTTATTATGACAGTGCACTAAAGTGTTTAACATTTCCGTTAAGGTTTGTTCTCATTGCTATATTGGTTCAGCGGTATAGCTGTTGAAACAAACAATCAAAGTTACTTTCGCATTTATATTAGTACCTATGGATGGACAGATTTATAACATTATTATCTACCATCAATAAGTTACTTTAATCGACAATTATTATACATAATAGAGCTGTAACACACGGAAGACTATTAACATAAATACTTATATCACGCGAGTCAGGTAAAACGTTCCGCCTATAAAACTGAGTAATCGATAGTTATCGAGCCCAATGCAATCGAATAGCCAGGGTATTCTCTCAACAACAACGGTCGGACGGACGAAAGAGTGAATGTCCAAGCGGCGAGTTTAAGTAGTTCCGTCAGTGCGAAGAAATCATATTTTAGCGCGTGCATTTTCAATTTAGCAGCACGGTTTCTGCCAATGGATCGAACGTATAAGGCTGCTTAATTGAAAATTCGTGCGACAGTTCGTTGTTTTTGAGAGAATAACACCCCAGTGGTATCCGTAGGGCATTGTACTATACAGGGTGGCTCAAAAGTTCGGTCAGCATGCGAAAGTTTTTTTTTTATGGCAAAGAGAAGACAAACGAGTTCACAGGCCACCTGATGGTAAGTGGAAACTGTGACCCATAGACATTCGCATTCACAAGACTGCAATGCAATCCTAAGACTGCAAATGCGTTGCCAACCCTGAGGACTAAGATGGAATGCCTTTATGCTAGTCATTTCACCGGCTGTCTTATCCCCAAACCAGAACAGAACAATGCGAACACTGCTGTTTGGCGGTAGGTTAATGGATAAGATGGTGTTAGCGATCCGGACGGACCCTGCACAAGGTCCTACCACCCGCGAAAGTCTGAAACTATAAGACATACGAAGATTTGTTCTTAGGAACCATGTCATCAATTTGAATAACAAGAAAAACTGCATTCATACATTCATCTGTGAAAAGTTTCAAGTGTTTAGCTACCACATTTCATGAGATACAGTCCGATGACTGACAGACGGACAGTGGAGTCTTAGTAATAGATCTCCGTTTTTACCATTTGGGTACGGAACCCTAAAAACGACAAGCACCACGGGCGCTAATTACTAAAACTTGGCCAAGTCCATGACTCAAGTTAGTAACTAGGAATATAAAACAGATGGCACTGCTTTTATAGCCGGGCGAAAAAAACATCAGAACCAAACAATCTTAACTCCAACCTCTACCATCATCATTGACAACATTACGCATCGAGACATAAGACTGCAAATAGCTCGGTCTGAATATGGACTTGGTGTATTATGGTTTTGTGGTACAGAATTTAAAACTCGAACGACCCGAGATCCTTTTATTGCGGCTAAGTGCGTCGTGGTTATAACTTGATCGTTTAACGACGGTGTTGTAAAATTTTTATGCCGTTTCGACTCTGATTTTTAAATTTGTAGCTCAAATGCGTTTTTGTATTATTAAAAAACTTTACAAAGGTGCTATTTTTATGGACTACAAAATGTGTTTTAGGTATTTTTCTACAGGTAAATCCGATAAGGACGTATTTACTTATGAGTGGGTTGATGTAGGCTAAAGATGGACACTTAATTCTTAATGCGAAGACCAGGCGGTCGTAAATTCATTGTTGCATAATGTTATGTTGCAAATTTTAATCAAGACAAATATAATATCTTCTTCATAATAAGAATCAAGTGTCTAAGATTAGTCCTTGTCCATTTCGGTGCCATTATCTTAGACAAAATACTGAACCTGAATTTAACTCTCACTGAATCAACGTTTATCAATTAAGTACAAAAATAATCTATTAAAATGCACCTATTGACCAAGTTGGTCTCTAGATTGAAAAAATAAACGAACATAAAGCGCAAGTGCAATAGTTAGGAAGAATAGAAACGGAACACCCCGTATGTCACCGTCTGAGCTGCGGAAATGGCGGCAAAAATAATAATGTGATATTAAAGAAGTGTAATAAGGTGAATATTGAATGTTCTTCGAATTGTGTTGCAAGGAATATTTAAACGTCAAATGTATGATAAGGAAGAGGCCCTATAGTGGGATTGATGTAGACAATAAATCCACAGTTACGTACCAGTATTGGTAAATTTTAGACTACAGGGACCAATAATAAACACCTTGATTTTTAGTTCCAAGTTTGTAGGGGGACATAGTATAAAACAAAGTAGCTTTCCGCGTCTAATAGTCTATTTGTCTGTTTATCAGCTTACTCCTCCTTAACTATGCAACGGATTTCGATGCGGATTTCACCATCAGTTAGATATTTCAAGGAAGGCAACAACGTATTAAAACGTACAAATAAAATTTTAACCATAGTGAGCTGTCATCTCAGATATACAACTTCCATGACTGAGATCTCACCTTAACTGAGATCACAGATTTTTATATATATTTTTTTTGGAATATTTGAGACATGCTGTATATAATTATAATCCTCATTCTATCACTTCTTTCTTTTCTAAATTACACCCGTGCAAAGTCGGAGCGGGTCGGTATTAAACTATAAAACTGCTCAAGACACAAGTTTGTCTCTAGATGTGTTGTTTGAGAATTGAAAAAATGAGGGAACATAAAGAGCAGGTGCAATAGTTAGCGCGGATGTAAGCGGAACACCCCGTATATCACCGGCTGAGCCGCGGACATGGCGGCAAAAACTAGGATTAAACTTTTACACGTTTATGAGCGGTTTCGTAAATGCTAACAAACGTATTTGTAAATTTAATTTTACTTTGTTCGGCATTTCGTTTATGGGAGTTTGGCGTTGGGTTCTGTTTGGGTATTGCCTGGTATTTCCCAATTATATAAAGTGTGTGTTTTTGCTCGCATATACAGGGTGGTCACATAATTGGGAAAGCTTGTATTTTTCACATACAATTGCCTACAAATAAGACTTCTCAATTTTGACATTCAATCAAATTCTTGATCATATTCATTAACTAAAGTTTAAAAAAAAAACTAACGTTTAAAATTGTTCTAAGTAAATTACTGTTAAAAAACCCACTTGAAGATTAGTTTGCAAATGAATTAAACATTACTTAAGCGAAAAGCCTTATCAAGATAACTTAAAGAACTGCTCATTATGCCCCCAGTGCAATTGCACCCCCATTATCACTCAGTTACACGTAAAGTGAACCGTAGTCCGATGGCGTGTTAACAACGCATCAGCCGTATACAGGGGGATATATTTTACAGAGAGCCACACATACTAGAAATTAACAAGTATGGCTAAATCCGTTTTAGTTTCCGTTTGCATATGTTTAAATGTGTTTAAGTCCAAAATTAAAGTCAAATGCCTTTACTTATAAGTGTGTAATAACTATGGTGTAGCTGTAAACCATGCTTTGTCCTTATCTGACAAATTTAAATGTCACAGTGACAGATAAGGACAAAACATGGTTATTACACGTTTATAAGTAAGGGCAAAAGTTTATTTGCCAGAATTGTGGTATATAGTTGGTAGAAATATTGCAGAACAGTATAGAACAGCACAATTCAGCATTAAGCAGGCATGCAATTTTTTTTTTTTTTATGTATCAAATTACATTATATTCATTCATTACACACGCGGACACACGATTAAGGATAATTATAAATGTTTTAAATTTAAACAAAAGCTTCATTTGTTTTAGTGCACGTGTGAGTATTTTGCCTTTTCCACGCCAACAAATTGTAGTTTTTATTTTAATTTTGTTATGAGTATTAAAACTATTTGAAAATCACACTTGCAAAGGAAAATTATTTTGACAACTTATTGAATTCATGTGCGAGTTCACGACATCTTGACGTTGTTGCATGATCACAGAATAACTGAAGCATCGGTAGAGGTATGCATTATTTTATCGAAATACCTATCAACGAACTTACCATTGTGAATAATTTTAATTTTATCGAAAGGCAATTTTATACGAATACGAATTTCATAGTAGTCACCATTCTCTCCTGTCCTAACCTACGTAGTGAATGTTAAAGATATTCTGAAAAATCATAGCGTCAGTAGAAAATAACGTTTGGTGAAATCAAATTCGATGAAATTATACAATCGATGAAGTGAAAATCGATAAAATGTTGGCTTACCCGTGGGAAGGTCATCGGGGTGACTTTCGAGCGAGTACCAGTGCTAGTTCTTACTACACTCTTCACTCTTGTGAAAGAATAAGAAATAGGGTAAACCGATACGGCCATCCTGGGGTGTGATTCTCTTGAAAACGCGGTCAGTTTGCATTCTCAATTAGGCAGGGCAGCCTTATACGTTCGATCTTATCGACAGAAACCATGCTGTTAAATTGAAAATGCACGCACTAAAATGTGTTTTGTTCGCTCTGACGGGACTACTTAATCTCGCCGCTGCGACATTCACTTGTTCGTTCGTCCGACCGCGTTTTTGAGAGAATCACACCCCTGAACTCTCAATGTACCCGCATGCTTCACTTATTCGATAATATTGTGATTACATGAACTTGCAAATGACAGTAAACGCTGATTCAGATAACACTAGTTGTCAAGTCGAGTAGCGAATAAATATTTTAGTTAGTAAGTTGAGTAGATTAGTAAATTATGAAGTCTAATAGATTAATTAAAAAAAAAATTAAATTCTCGCAATTTAACAAAATTACTAATGTTTTGAATACACATACATAAACTCACGCCTTCATTTCCGGAGTAGGGTAGGCATAGCTACAGAGCTACCAATAACTCTAAAAAAATGTTGATAATTCTGTGACCACATTTGGCAGATATCTGTGAGGTTGCCGGGTTAGAATAGTGCCATTCCATGTCTTCCCGAGGATCTCGTAAGAGGCGACTAAGGGAATAAAGGTTTATAGTACTAGTACGCAAGGAGTTTGCAAACTGTCACTTATACACTGGTAAACATCTTAGCATGAATGTGCAAATTTGGACATGAATAATAACAACAATTGCTTAAAGAAGCAATCAAACATTAAGTAACCATCGAATTAAATCAAACTCCTTGGATCCATTAATAATTAACCTCCTAACATGATTGTCAAGGTAATTAATTCCAAGATCATTTTGGATTATATCAAAGTGGTGCAGTAAATAAAACCGTACTATAGCGGCCGACCGATAAGAAGTCAATCCTGACACCTGCCATCGCAGTAGGTACAATTTATAACCTATTCTTGGGTTTGAGGTTATAATTTTTACTGGAATGACAGCTGTCAGAGTTGACTTCTTATGGGCGGGGCAATATTATAAGTCTACGTTTTGATTGATTACGTCACTATGACTTAGTCTAAAATGGTCTGGAAATCTATTTCCTTTACTGTACACAAGGAACACGATGATATTGTGTCCTATTTATAATCAAAGTATGAAATATCCTTAATGGCTACTAAAATATGTATCACTCTATTTGCATTAAAGCCATTCATAACGTTGTTCACTAGAATATATAATTATTTACACACATGCACGTGTCGCAGCGAAATTTATTTTCGCTTGAGGAAATTAAAAAGTGTAATTTATTAGTTCGCTATACTTTTACCTGTTTGCGGTAGAGCACAAAGGAATGATTATGACTGTGTCTGCCCAGTTTATATGTTTCTTTGTTTATCGGTGATTTATATGTTTGGTTTTGTAAAGGTTTTAAATGTATGTAATATATGTAGACTTTTTATTGCACAAACAGAAAATAACACACTAAAAACAGGTCGTATTTTTTTAATGTTATATCAAAAATGTTATGATAGATATAGATGAATTAGGGAGGGCGTGGAATTGCATTATGTAGTGGTATTGTGTGTGTATAGGCAAGAGAAATACTTAAGATTATTTTTATACACTACATCATAGAAAGGATTTTTATTCGTTCATTATATCCATTAAAATCTATTATACCTACCTAATCGTTATAATCGTCAATCTCTATACTTGTAAGACGAACCGACGTTTATTAATGTCGAATTACACTACATAATTCTGGAGTCAGTCAAATTGATCAAAATTTCCGGAAAAAAAAAACCGAATGTTGTTCTTTAGTTTTAAATAATTCCGATGCCAACATTGCACACATTTATTATTAGTTTTTTTTAATGCTGGCGACTATAGATTTGAAATTCAGCACAACGAGTACCGCTGGTTGTATATAGGTCATGCCGCTTGCTTTGATCGCTCATATGGAACTCCTGAGCACTTTTTACGGCTTTTAAGCGCTTTCAGCGGAGTCGGCCGGCACAAAACAACGTATTATTAGACGTTCTATATTTAGGCAATTATTCGGGACCTTGAAATAAAAAACGTTTCGTAACAATAACTTTTTATAAGTTATTGGCCTGAAAAGATCCATGCAGAGAAAATAGCTGAAATATGTTAACGACTGTGTCTTTCACTGACTAAAATTTGTTAGATTTTCATCAACAAAGTAATCAAGGGCTCTATTTTACTCAGTAAAACCATAATGCTTTAGACATGATACTTTTATTCACTTGACAGTAATGACAGACGAGTTAAAAACAATACGATAACACTTCGAAAGCATCATGATTTTACTAATAGAAAAAGATCCCTGTGAGTTTTGCCTGCCACTAAATTTAGATGGTTAAATTAACTTCTTGTTTTGTTAGATTAAATAGAACTGCACAGAAAAAAAGCCTGTGTTCATCAGAGATAACATAAGATTCTAATGGTGTTTTTTTTCCAAATCAGTCACACTCCGGTGCTCTTAACACTTTGTACTAACCTTATAGAGGTGTCAAGATCAATAAAGATGTGTAATAAACTTACAGACTGGAACACACTTCGTGACTACATTGAGGAATCAATAAACATGAAAATGGCCCTTAAAACACCTGAAGATATAGATGAAGCAGCTAAATATATAACGACGCTCATACAAGAAGCATGCTGGATAAGTACTCCTGAAATTCAAACCCGCAACAGTAGTGGAGTAAATAACTATCCTCTGGAAATAAAAAAGGCTGTTCTGGAAAAGAGAAGACTTCGGAGAGTTTGGCATTTGAGTAGGCTCACTGAAGATAAAACTAATTTTAACAGAGCTGTAGAAGATCTCAAGTCACTACTGCAAAACTGGCATGATAACTCATTCCAAGAAAAGTTAGAAAACCTAACTGCTACAGAATCTACAAACTATTCGCTTTGGAAAATAACCAAGGGACTAGACAGACCGCAAGCTGCTAAACCACCCTTGAAGTGTGCTGAGGGATGGGTGAGAAAACCACAGCAAAAAGCAGACCTATTTGCTGAACATCTAGCAAAAGTGTTCCGCCCAAATTTAATGATTCGGTGGATGAAGAATTCGATGACCAAGTAGATACAACTCTAAAGCAAGACTTCCAAATGGACTTACCGCCAAAACCAGTGTCAGTTCGGGAAGTCTGGAGAGTAATAAAGGAGCTAAAGGATAAAAAAGCGCCGGGCTTCGACCTAATAACCAAAGAAATTATTAGGCAACTGCCCCGAAAAGCTATAACTTACATCACAACTATGTGTAATGGAATATGAAAAGTCCAACACTTCCCTGCAATATGGAAAGTATCTCAAATAACTATGATCTACAAAGATGGAAAACCACCAGGTGACATCACATCCTACAGACCTATAAGTCTGCTCCCGATATTATCGAAAATTTTCGAAAAACTTCTTCTTCGTCGAATTCTTCCTATTTTAAAAGAAAATGGTATCATACCCAGCCATCAATTTGGCTTTAGGCTGCATCACTCCACTGTGGAACAGGTTCATAGAGTCTACGACAAGATAAGAAACACGCTTGAACGAAAAGAATACTGCTCTGCAGTCTTCTTGGATATACAACAGGCTTTTGATAGAGTCTGGCACAAGGGCCTGTTATGCAAAATTAAAAGTTGCCTTCCACACAGCTATTTTTTAATATTCAATTCTTACCTCTCAGGAAGACTGTTCCAGGTAAAAGAAGGTGAAACAACATCGAAAGTTCTTGAAGTGCAAGCTGGTGTTCCCCAGGGGTCAGTGTTGGGCCCTGTACTCTACACTATCTACACTGCTGACCTCCCTTGCTCGAATAACATAACTACAGCTACATACGCCGATGATACCGCTATCTTGGCGAGTCACAAGGACCCAGTAATAGCCTCAACAATTCTACAAGAAGGCTTAGACGAGACAACTAAATGGCTTCGAAATTGGAGAATTAAAGCTAGTACTTCAAAATCAGTGCACGTTACTTATACCCTACGCAAAGGTAATTGCCCCTCGGTGAAGCTAGAAAATGCCACCCTTCCTCACCAAAACTCTGTCAGATACCTTGGTCTTCATCTTGATAGACGTATGACATGGAATGAGCACATCAAGAAGAAACGAGATGAACTGAATATTAGATACAAAAGCTTCCTGTGGTTGCTAGGCCGAAACAGCAAACTGTCAGTAGACAACAAATTACTAGTGTACAAGTCGATCCTGAAACCTGTATGGATGTACGGCCTCCAGCTGTGGGGTAGTGCTAGTAACTCCTCCGTCATACGAATACAAAGAATGCAAAACACAATTCTCCGAACAATCAGTAATGTCCCCTGGTATGTGACCAATGCTGAGATCCATGAACACCTGGAAATGCTCACAGTGAGAGAAGAAATCACTAATACCAAGACTACATACAGGAAACGGCTAGAAGCCCATCCCAATATCCTGGCAAGACAGCTCACAATATCCAGCTATGTTAAACGCCTTAAAAGAAAAGACATCTTATAGAGTGGAGAATTACGAGTAGATATTCTCGCTGGAGGACACACTCTGAATGAGAGAAGCATGTAACACACCTGCTAAAAGTGAATACACTGATTGCAGATAAAACAAATAAAAAAAAATAAAAAAAAAAAAACAGTCCCCTATTCAATTCAAACAAACAAACAATAAAATTTTTCCTATATTAGTGTAGAAAAGCATAATCTCTAATGGTGTATATTAAAATATAATGAATAAATGTTCTTCACCTCTTTCCATTGCTATTACATTATCATCCTTATAATACATGACAGCTAATTTCCTTTCTATTTGACTCATGCAACTATTAATAACCTTTATGTACCTAATTCAATTATTAATTAATAAATTTAACGAAGTTTTAAAATCTTATTTAACTCTCACATCATTCTTATCTAGTGCCATACCACCATTCTTTAAAGTCGAGAAACAAACTAGTGTGACTCGACAGCAAAATTATTTTTCACAGAGGATAACACGACAGAATTTAATTTAGTCATTTTTACTGGCTTCCTCCAGTGTGGAATGTTTATTACGAGGTTCTAACATTAGTTACTTTCTTCGTCGTGGACATTATTCTAGGGAAGTTGCTTCCGCCCTTAAGCAACAGACAGTAACTAACGTTAAAGTATATTTAAAAAATATGGGTTGGTACAATCGACTACAGAGAGATATTAACTTTGGACCTTATTACAATGCAATAAGGTGAAATAGGAGTTTACCCTTGTTTTAAAGATTCCCATTTCATAAAACGTATCACTTCACAGAATTTTCGTTTCATAGAAAACTATTTTCTGCTGAATTCGGGTTTATTTCGGATTATCTCGTGATGGTTACAAGTCTAATCTAAGGGATCCCTTTCTTTTATAGACGCTAATTTCATAGACACTATCACTTCACAGAATTTTCGTTTCATAGAAAACGAATTTCTGCTGAACCTGTGTTGATTTCAGGTTAAGTTAAATATGATTCACTTTTTATAAGGTTAGGTAAGACTTGTTACTATCGCAAACTAAACTGAAATCAACACGGGTTCATCAGAAAATATTTTTCTATGAAACGAAAATTCTGTGAAGTGATAGTGTCTATGAAATTAGTGTCTATAAAACAAGGGTAAACCCTAAAACCTCACCTACTTAAATCATATTTAAGATATTATAACTTGAAATCAACACGGGTTCATCAGAAAATAGTTTTCTATGAAACGAAAACTTTGCGAATACATTCTATGAAATAAGTGTCAGTGAAACCAGGGGCCACCGTGAAAAAATGAATTCGCCTCTTTTTAGTCGACTGTACTGAAATTCTTGATAAGTAGGATTATTAAGTTCTAACTAGTTTTGTTGAACGATAACTTAATTGAAACTTCGTGTACACATTGCAAGTTTTGAACGGAGAATTCTTGTACACGTAAAGCGCAGATTAGTCAAACAATCGAAGTAGAAGTTGTCGTCTGTCTTACTTTAACGTGTATGGTAGAGAAAGACAAAGCAAACTGGGCTTCTTGCTTTCTAAAAGTTAAAGCAAGATAACAATCAACGTCTGAATTTTTTTTAGTAACGGACTAATTTATAATACAAACTGACTCTTGCATTGAATTGGTTTAATTCTTAACAATATCAAACGATGTAAACGTTTAATATCATTTTGGGTCTATGCAATGACATTAATAAATGTAACAATAAAGGAAGGAACATTTTATTTTGGATTCAAGCGTAAAACTGAACCGGATAAAAAAAACCGGAACCGGAAACCGAACCGGAACCGGAACCGGAAATCAAACCGGAACCGGAACCGCAATCGAAACCCAAATTAAATTTAAATTACAACCTAGCACTCACCGAGCTTGTCCTGCTGCACAGTCTTCGTGTCCCCTCGCACGAGACACAGCAGCAGCAGCACCGCGAGCGGCGGCATGGCGGCGGCGCGTCACGGGCCCGCCCTAGCCTTGCGCGCGCGCATCATACACTGCAACAAACAAGATGAAGCTTTATAACTCTGCTCTCATTAGAAAAAAGGACGTCTCATAGATCACGTATAATATTAGTGGGCTTATGTCTTAAGACGGGGGGTTCTATTAGCTTTATTTAGTCTTTTTTTACGGCATAGAGAAGACAAACGAGCACACAGGCCACCTGATGGTAAGTGGAAACTGTGACACATAGACATTTGCATTCACAAGACTGCAACGCAATCCTAAGTCTGCAAATGCGTTGCCAACCCTGAGGACTGAGATGAAATGCCTCTATGCTATTAATTTCACTGGCTGTCTTATCCCCAAACCGGAACATAACAATGCGAACACTGCTGTTTGGCGGTAGGATAATGGATAAGATGGTGGTAGCGCTCCGGACGGACCCTGCACAAGGTCCTACCACCCGCAAAAGTCTTAGTAACAGGGTCCCGTTTATATTATTAAATCAGCTGAAATATTATTATATCCATTGTTTGATCTAGTAAAAGTTGTTGGCAATTTATTATTATTATTTATAGACTACAAGAAGAAATTTATCCATTATTTCAATATTCAACTCCACAACATTTTTTTTACAAAATTATTCGAGTTCACAAAGCATGTTTACTTAGTCTAGTTAGATTTAAGATACCGTAACAGCATAATAGTGTTAACACAGCATTATTGTAAGCCATTTAATGTTGTTTTAAGCACACTGGGCACAGTTAGGTCCTGGCTCGTATCGTTTGTGGGCATTAATGAAGTTCCCTAATGCACTCTTAAAATTTCCGTAACAAAACAATGTAAATGCAGAAATAAACACTTTACGTTGTTTTAGTTTGTTAAAAAGGTCATAGCTGTTACAGAAATGTCATGATATTTTCAATCTTATAAATTAGCTTAGAAGGTTCGATTTTCTTTTGTTATGTTGTATGTGCGCCCTTTTGGAATAGTAGTTAGTAACATTATGAAGTCTTAAGTGTAATGTAAGCTTGGCAGAGTTTCTAGTTTACATTATAACGGTGGTTGTTGGAAGTTTTAGTTTGTCAGGCGATTTTCAACCTTTTTACTTAGGCTTGACTGGCCAACGTCAAACACAATTTTTTAAAATATCATATTGTCGTCATGGACTTTTGGCTTTTCGTGCCAAATACTTTTGAATATTACAAAATTGGTGCTAACTAGAAAATAAAGGTTATCAACATGCCATTTGGGTTAAAGTTCATCTGTTCCATTCAAAGCGGTTTGGGTAAAAGTGTGGTCATTCAAGTCATACATTTTCAAGGTTAGTGGCCATTAGTAAAAGTGGTAAATTATGATAGAATAAATCAAAATAAACATGTTTTGTTTTGTAATGTAATACTCTAAGTGCATCGGAGCCGAGATATTTAATATTCATACCTGGGCGTACTTTTATGTAGTACCAAAAATGGAATAGATACTTAAATCTTAAATATCTCGGCTCCGATATTATTAAACGCCATAATTAAATAATATATATCTATGTGCATTTTGAGGCCCTCCAAATAACTATGTGAAAATCATCCGCGGCCGCTGAAAAAAATTATGACAATATTCTTCAAACAAATTTACCCAATGCCCTTTGTCTTTCTATGCAATAAAACTTAAATAAATAAAATGCAATAATTTGTTAAAAATATTCGTATTAAATTACCAAATTAAATCTATATCTTTAAAACAACACTTTTTTACACTCGTGTTTTGTAAGGTGTATTCCAATTGGCCCGAACAATAAACCGACCAGTCTCCATAAAAATATGCCAAAAGATGCAAGTCTTCTTTGTCACCCCGAGACGGTCTATTTCCCAAACATCAATACCGCTGATCCCTTCGGGCAGAAACTATCAATTTTCAATTTAACTTTTTCAATCGCTCCTTCACTTTATTGACTGAGGATTAAAGAAGCAAACAAAATGGAAACTTGGCAAGTTATACGCAACTCCGGCGCGTTTTGATCCGTACGATATAAGATGATGGAAATTCAAATGGGAATAAACTTAATACTTAAAACAATCGAGACAAGTTTTTGTTTAAACCGTACTTTTTTACATCTATGAGCGATCTATAAAAATAAAAGTGTAAATACACATGATTGGATGGTTTGCCTACCCTTTAATTTGTTTTGTGTTCTTTTTAGACATTGCGCAAAACAGTGTAAATAAGGGGTAATAACAAAAGACATTTTTGAATTTTGTCAATCATTTATACCAAACAGATTATTAAAAATACCTAGGAAAAGAATAGAAGTTAAAAATGATAACATGTAAAAATAATTATAAACTTTTAAACGGAAGTCTGACTCGCGCACTGAGGTTTCCGCACCACCCAACTCACATTCTACAGTTTTTAAAATTCGCGCTTTGTCTTTATTAAATTTACTATAAAACCAACAAACTTCAAACCAAATTGCTCCATCAGTAAAAACCACAACATTTTTTAAGAAAAATACTAGGGTATAAATAAAAACTCCCATCGCTATCTTATTCAATGATAGCGACACAAAAATCAATGAACACCCCGTAGCTAGAGATAAGGCGATTTTTTACTTAAAAATAACACTTTCAGCGCTCCGTAACGGCGACTCCGCTGCAGAATTTCAAAAAGGAATTAACCTGCTCTCTGCCGTCACACGACAGATTTTATTACCACCATGAATAAATTCCGCCCGGGACATCGCCTCGCACCTCGTAAATCATAACGACATGGCTTTAACCGTCAACTCGATTTAGAACGCTGCTTCGCCTCTCGCTAACGTTAGTGTGGCTGGTTTTGAGGCGACGATGGATGGCGTGCTAAGTGAATTTTGGGGTGGTCGGTGAGTTGTGTGGTGGAGGTTAGTTTAGACGTTTACATTATACCGCGCAGTTTAGTGTTGTCCGCTGTATCATATTTTACGACGCTGTCCCGCTGATCTTTATCTGTTTGTTGCCTGTTTTTAATACTTTTTGGGCGTATATGGAACTTATTTGGAGTTTTGTTATGGAATTTCCCTAATTAACTTCTTTGTTGCCAACTTTGAATGCTACCTGCCTACATGTTTTTTTTAATAAGACTAAAGTAATAATAAGTAATTTGATTAAAAGTGATACATTTTTATTCTAATAATATAAATTAGGGTGGTAGGACCTCGTGCAGGGTCCGTCCAGATCGCTACCACCATCTTATCCAACCTACCGCCAAACAGCAGTGTTCGCATTGCTGTGTTCCAGTTTGGAGATAAGACAGCTGGTGAAATGACTAGCATAGAGGCATTCCATCTTAGTCCTCAGGGTTGGCAACTCATTTGCAGTCTTAGGATTGCATTGCAGTCTTGTGAATGCGAATGTCTATGGACACAGTTTCCACTTACCATCAGGTGGCTCTATGCCATAAAAAAAAAGTGGTTAAAGAAATAACAAGTTTTTAAAGTTATTGGTAATTCTGTAGCTCTGCCTACCCCACTCTTGGAATGAAGGCGTGAAGGAATGTATGTATGTATGTAATATAGCCATAGCATCGCAAACTTCAAAAAATGATTTATATACGGGTGTTACGGAAAATTCACAAAATAACGATGCGACGCGGGGGGGGGGGGGGGGGAAGTTAGTATATTTACAAGTAGATCATTAACAATGTCAGTTTTTTATTTGTCTGTTTTCATCGATTTTGTATTTGCTTTTTAAATTAAAGTTTAATACCAAAACTTGATCACTAAATTAAAAATAAATTATTTCCCAGTACCATAATCTGTTTAATTCAAATAATAAAATTTTTAAAAACCAGTTTCACTTCCATCTCATAAAAATTCAATCTCGAAACAGATTTTAGCCGACAATTACAGCTAGTAACCACATTCCTTCCATCCCCTCCTTTTCCCCCCAATTTTAATTCTGCCACACAGGTGCCACGTTCAATGTATCTTTTTTGCCCGACAAACTTACACTTTCTGTTGAGAATATTACCATTTTTAAACGGAATTGTAGAACTAGTGGGAAAAGGAAATGGATTTCACTTTAGTAAACTGCATTTCTAAATTTGTAGTGCACTTTTCAATCGTTACCTAAATTGAATTGGAAAATTATAGCGTCGGGTTTTAGGAGTGTTGATGAGAACGTCGGTGGCCTAGTTGGCCGAGGCATCGACTCATAATCGTAAGGTACTGTGTACAATTTGTAAGCCTAAAATTTGATTTCCCATCCTGAATATTGCAGCTATGTATTGAGTTACACTGTACCAAAATATAAGTAATAAGTAACATTACATTTAAAATTAAAACCATCTTAAAAAAACTATCAAAACCATTTCAGTAATTATTAACTTTTTGTGAGTAATAATTATTAAGTTTTGCAAGTAAAGACTGCGCCTAGCGTATCAGTCAGAAACGTAATCAAAGATTTATAACACCATGTCCATCCATGTATTATTCATGCATGGGCGACCGTATTGTAAAAAAACAATCATTTCAAAAGCAAGACAAGCTTAACCAAATTAAAATAGAGGCAATGTTTTGGCATACGTACAAACATTATTTGTCACAATTTTGACACCTTTCAACTCAATAACAAACAAGCGAAATTTTCCCACAAATAACTGGGAAAATAACTGAAATCCGGGAATATTGACAGCGCTCCCGTATTTCCGTTATTGAATCCCGTCAGTCCCAGCACTACCGCGTAATTTCGGCGTTAATATATATTATTTGGAATACTTTTGATGTGACGTGAAAGGATTTATTTGGGTAAAGTTATTGATGACAAGATAGTTGGGAAGATATTTTTTTTTGACAGCTGATAAAACATAGGTCTGTTTTGATAGGTACACAATTTGTGAAAAGCTATAGT
This sequence comes from Acleris laterana, assembly GCA_963966035.1. Lineage (NCBI taxonomy): Eukaryota > Metazoa > Arthropoda > Insecta > Lepidoptera > Tortricidae > Acleris > Acleris laterana. Next base: position 20,311,775 of record OZ014439.1, read on the forward strand.
AATAGTCCCAAACTAACAATAAGCTCTTGGCTTGTACTATGGGTATTAGACAACGATATAAATACTTAAATAAAAAATAAAACAGAAAATATCGATGACATAGAAACAATTTTTTGTGCTCATCACATAAATATCTGCCCTAACTGGAATTTGAACCCAGGACCGCTAGCATCATAGGCATGGTCGGTATTCTAGGCGCTAAAAACCATATCGTCTTTGATCTGTATTATCAACGTTTTGATGGCTCTTATAGTATGCTTCGATGGTTCAGTCATTTGAAAAGGATGGATGAAAGAAGATTGACGAAAGAGATATACAGATCGAAAGTGAGTGGACGGGTCGGAAGGGGCCGCCCTAGGCGTACTTTTTCGAGTCAAATCGGAGAAATACTGGAAAAGGGCCGAATCTTCAGTACCCGAAACTGACGTGCGTGCATGACTCGATGTATGAATGTGGAAGAAGCGAAAGAAATTTGTCAAGATAGCAATAGCAAATGGAAACAAGCGGTCTCTGTCTACCCCTCTGGGAAACAGGTGTGATTTAATGTATGTATGTATGATAAATCTTATTTTCTTGACAATAATGGCAGCCGACAAATAAAATACAATATTGTTTTTTCTGCTTAGATTAGAGGCGCAGGGTTAACACAAACTATGTCAAAGCATCGTCAGATTGACGCCGATGTTTGAAATAATAGAAATAAAGAAAATATCTGTATTCTACTTTGGTCAAGCCTGTCATGATCGTTATTATAAATTCTAAATGCCAATAAAATCATAACTTAATATTTTAAAACAACGTGACTTTTTACTATACTACATAACATTTTGCCGTGTGGTTGCCGGATTAGAATAGTGCCACTCCAAGTCTTCCCGTGGATGTCGTAAAAGCCGACTAAGGTAATAAAGGCGTGTAGTACTGTTAGGCGATGGGCTTGCAACCTGTCACTAATACACTGGTAAACATCTTCGCCCAAGTGTGCAAAATGTGGTTACAGAATTATCAACAAATTTTTATAGTTGTTGGAAATTCTGTAGCTCTGCCTACCCCACTCTGGGAATAAAGGCGTGAGTTTATGTATGTATGTATGTATGTACATAACATGTCACACATACCGTCACGCCTTCATCCCAGAGTGGGGCAGGCAGAGCTACAGAAATTATCAACAACTCTAACAACTTGTTGTTAATTCTTTAACCACATTTTGCATAAACAGACTAAACTATACTTTAACTATACTAATAAAGAAATATAACAGCATTTTAGTTTGAACGCATCTGTTTTCGTAGCGGTGCTACGCTGTAGCGTGATCTACGGTCGCTACGCCCCGACGCCTACGATGGCATAATGCGATTATAATTACCATGCGTTAATACCGTCTTACTCCACTTGTTTCTGGAAATCAATGTTAATTATCGAATTTCATACGTTTTTGATGAAAAATACTCCATTTTACCTACTATGTCAGAAGGAGGGGTTATGAGTTTTCGAGTCTATGTATGTATTATGTATTGGTTTTTCTTTGGCACGTTCTGCAGCCTAAACCTCTGAATGCATTTTAACATATTTAATTATAAGATGTTGTTAGTTTTCTTTTGCTTGTAGAAGTAGGCTATATTTTTTGTCGAAGTTATAAAAGGGGTATCAAAAAATGCAGTCATGTCTTTGCTTCGTCAAATTTATTATTAAAATGCTAAAGAAAGAGGATATTATCGCACCTTCGGTAGAACAAGGGCACAATGTTCTATATGATTATAGGGGCAATTGTGCCCTTGTCCTACCGAAGGTGCGTTATGTTTAGACTTGTGCCCTAATTCTGTTAGGCCTTTTTTCCTTTTGCATTTGTTTTTTTAGACTTGGCTGCCGTTACTGTTTGGATAATAATAGTAAGAGTCTTAATAATGCTGGAAATAGGTAGGTGTAGAGACATAGTAAAATAGAGGCACTGTATTAATGTATTATGTTCGTTTCTTAACGAATGGTTTCATTTTAATAAATGCATTGTAGTTAAATAGTAATTTACGGTAAATTACAAGGGTATTATAACATCTGTTATTATATAGACGATAGTTTCAAAAATTACCTTGTGGTTTCAAAAATTTACCTATCGTGTAATTGTAAGGTTAAATATATTAAAATATTCTTTGTCCTTATCATTATGACAATTTAATGTGACAAAAAGAGACTACGAACATTTAACTAAAATAGTTTTAATGAGCGTTTTTTGATAAGGAGGTTATTTTTAAACGCTGTTTTATTTCCATTTATAAAAGAACATAGGAAACGGAACAGGTGCATATAAGTACAATTTTATGGTTCGTACAGATTAAAATTTAAAATTAAAAAGAGTACCGTTTAAAAAATTGCTTTCAGAATAAATAATTTATTGGTAAATATACAATTACATTTCAGAAGTAGATTTGGAATAGAGTCAGAGTCTTATTTAAAAAGTAAATCATAAAAAGAATATTATTTATATTAAGACTGCTGGACTGGGTTAAAAACGTAAAAACTAACATAATCCATGTTTTTAATATTATATTTATCAACCTACTTTATTAAAGTCTAATACATACAATTTCAAAGATTAATGTAGGGTATCTTTTTCTTGCTAAAATTAAAATAGACAACAATTCTTTAATTTTTAACTTTTCATCATACTTAAAACATATACATTTTGTTCGAGTTAAAATAAAGCACTTCATTTTTACAGAACAATAATGCAAAATAGTAAAAACAAAACACAAGTTAACACGATAAAGTAAAAAGCAATTTTAATCCTTTACCTTAATGGTGAGCTTTTATTAGCAACTGAAACTTAATTATGCATTTAAAGTAACCAAAGCTTCTTAATTTATTCAATTAAAAAGCTATTTGCGTAATTGCTTATCCTAAAATGTTTTTTTTATTAAAAATTGCTTAAATATTTAATACGTCTGGTACAACTTGCTGCAACTTTTAGCTTTTTTACGTTTCATCAAATTACTTGTTTAGTAATTTTTTAAATCACATTGCGGTAAAAAAAAACACAATATTATATTAATTAAAAATATAGCATACACATGCCTTAATAACTGAAAAATAGTATTTTGCTACCTGATAGTATCTTTTAAATTACCCTATCAATTTTTATCACTCTAGCTAAGAGCCAACCCTATAAACTCTCTTTCTTTATTGAAACATTCTCGTATGAATTATTTTTATGTTGAAACCGTCATAAAATAACAATTGTATTAACAAGGTAGTATCATATTTTTTCTAGTTTTATTGACGAAAGATTGGTACGAATACGAAAAAAAACTTTAATCTAAATAAAGGTAGTAAAATATAGTGGTCTCGGCCCAGAATATATGTTTATTCCATTCGGCGTCGAGACCCTTGGTCCGTGGGGTCCTAGCGCTCGGAGCCTCTTCAAAGAAGTTTCGAAGAGGCTCATTGACGTCACGGGAGACCGAAGAGCTGGCAGTTTCCTCGCTCAACGTATAAGTTTAACCATCCAGCGAGGAAATGCTGCCAGCATCTTTGGTACAATGCCGCAGGGGCCATTCTTAGATTTAATGTTTTAGTTAATTTATATATTTAGAGTTAGTTTTATTTAATTTTAGTTTTCTTTTTCAGTTATTGTGTTTTGTTGTATTTTTTTATGTTATTATTGTTGAATAAATGATAAAAATCGCTGAAATGTATGTACCCGCATAACTTCTTATAGACTGCATCAAATTCGATACTAATATTTTTGTTGTGTTCGTTTATTGTCAGCATAAGTTTGAAAGGCAGAAAAATTCGAGTCGAAAGTAAAGTCGAAAATTTGCCACAGATCGAACCCACCAGAGGGCCGATATTTCTAAGACTGCGCCGAGCAAACGCCGAGCGTCCAGTGGCGCCCTCATTACTATTATTGTGTTTTCTAATTAACTAAAGAATTCCCTTGGAATCAGACGAAATGTTTTTGTAGTGCAAGTAAAAACACAATTTATGGGATACGTAACCAACTTTAATAACAATTACCCTTTGAGTAGTCAGCTTAACGGGAAACGGAGGCCATTTTTTTCCGTTTCGTTAATAACTCGAAGGTGAATTGTTATTAAACTATATGATTATACCCTGTAAATTGTGTTTTCATTTGTAGTACAAAAACATTTCGTCCAATTTCAAGAAAATACTTTAGTTTATTAGAAAACACAATAAAAGTAACGAGGGCCCCACTGTATTTCCGGCGTACTCTCGGCGCTGTCTTAATATCAAAGGAGCAGATTTACTACGAGAAAAAAAAGTAAGTACCTATTTTTTTTTATCACCGAAATCCATGGAAATTTTACTACCTCTGCAATTAACATTCATTTACGGCGAAATGAAAGCATGTCGAACGTAGTGAAAACCATACACCAGTTATAAAAGCTGACGTTATTCTTTATTATCATTTTAACTGTTTATTACGCAGAAGACTGCTGCAGGATTTTATGTCGTAGCGCCTCGGGAACGGTATTAAAAATAGAGTAATCACTATTTTATTTTTGCTTCGCAGGCGAGGTGTTCTAAATACGATGTGAATCGTAAAAAAAAACAAATTAAGAAGTAGTTAAAGAAGACTACGCCTAGTTCCTTTTTTTTTAAAGAAGATTGACGAAAGAGGTTTATACAGATCGAAAGTGAGTGGACGGGTCGGAAGGGGACGCCGCAGGCGTACTTTTTTGAGTCAAATCGGAGAAATACTGGAAAAGGGCCGAATCTTAAGTACCCGAAACCGACGTGCGTGCATGACTCGATGTATGAATGTGGAAGAAGCGAAAGAAATTTGTCAAGATCGTAGCAAGTGGAAAGAAGTGGTCTCTGCCTACCGCTCTGGGAAACAGGCGTGATTTAATGTATGTATCCGACATCCAAACTAGTCCGAAACTAAGATCTGGGCCGAGATTCTAGGTGGTAAACATTATATCGTCATTGACCTAACGTTATCGCAGTGTCAACATTTTGATAGCTCTTATTTATATGACAGTAATGGCGACCGAGTGAAAAACAATATGATACGTCAAAAGCAATATCATTTTACTCAGATGAATGGACCCTGGCATTGTACTATGGGTACTAGACGACGATATAATAGTACATTGTACAACAAGGGCATAAAACAAACCGACCGGTTTTAAGACCGAATTATACACTCTGCTTTTCACTTCGATTACGAGGAAATAAAACAGTGATAATGTAAAAAAACTTTAATAAGTTATTTTGCATTTTTTTCCATGAGTGTGTTAGGTGTGAGCATTATTTTCCTCTTCACTAGACGACATTTTAATTAAATTCCATAACACAACAAGTTTTGCAAAGAAAATAACTAATTAATAGTCCAAAACCTCTTTCCCGCCACTGTATTTCTGTCAAAAATTTTTTTTTTCTGTTTGCGATTTTTGACTTAGGTCGAACGCAATACTGCCAAGTTTATACCTACGTTGATTTTTTAATGTTCTTGTTAATAATGCTTGTTTTTAATAGTTTTAAATTTCTTCTTTGTTAGATGCAACTACGATGCAAATATAAATTAAATTAAAGTAAATTTATTCAAATAACAAGTTTATTTAATGTAGTCACCTCGTCTGTCTGGCTGTAGGGCTTAATTATTGTCCTAGTCTAGATGACGACAACCATTTATGCACTAGTGCATAAAATGCGATTTTATGCAGCCTATACCCAGCATAAAGAAGGACTTTACGAGCATGAGAAGTGAAAATAATTAAAAATATAAATTAATACGTAATTATATTGAAAACAACGAAGACTCATCACACCCTTAATCTGGTCTTACTGGTATTTGAACCCGGGACCGCTAGCTTCGAAGGTTTTCACCACTTACTAGGCCAACGTGTCGTGTAATAGGATTCAAAAAAGTAAAAAGAGTTAAATTCTGTAAGGGGACATTTATTTCGTCGAATTTCACTTCAAAGTCAACGATTCATGTATTTTCATTACGTCGAGGTTTCAGTTCGTGGAATGGTCATTGCAAGTAATTTTTAATCGTGTATTTTTACTTGTCGGATGGTTTACTTAATAGTTGAATTATGTCATGGAAAACGTTTCGTGATTTATTGTTTCAATGTTTTTTAAAAAACAAAAAATACTTCACGTTATATCATTTCAATAGACCGTTCAATTGAGCGCAGACATACTAGGCCCGAAGGACTAGTATGGCTTTGTCTCTATTTAACTTTAATCTATCATTTTCTACATCATTTTATTATAGTTAAAGTTATGGCTGCTCTTGTTTTCTAAGAATACAAGCTAAATACAACACTAACAATAATTAATTAATCAACAAACTTATTTATAAGTAAAGTGCTATCAAAATTTTACGGCGTACTTCGTCCGAAATTTGCAAAACTTAATATCAACACAACCTAAAGTTTTGAAATTCTAATCATAAAAGGCGATTTAAGAATAACCCATACTTATAAACGTGAAATAAGCTTGGAGTAGTTTATGCCATGCTTTGTCACTTTCTGTCAGATGCAAATGTCACAATAACAGATAAGGACAAAGCATGGCATATACTATACCAAACTTATTCCACGTGTATAAGTAAGGGGGTAAGACTAATTTTTTTAGCAAGATGGGTTAAACACACATGGAAAAGAATTGTTTGTTTACATTAGTTATATACTTTCAAAAATTACGTTCTGAGTTTAACTTGTTATTTTGCCACCCTCGTATGTCCTCACTCATTAACTCCAAGGTCAAATGAAAAAGAAGAAAGTATAGAAGACAATATACTTACTTACAAAAGATTAAAATACAACATAAATATAGTGAATTCCCCGGTGTGGAACGAGGCATGACATGCCTACTGTAGTTGTCTGCGAACAGTTGCTACGATTGATAATGAACAGCATAGCTATTATAGCACTCGCAATCTCAATTGGCTTCAAGGCGGAACAATTGTTTTCATTTTGTATGCAGACACGCCTTCGATTTTCAAAATGAAAACAATTGCGATTGCGAGTGCGTTAAGCAATAGCCCCTCTAGAACCTTCCCACTCACTGCTTAGAACTTTGTTTTTAGCTAATAAGGTCTGATAATTCTAGGCCCTAAAAACCATATCGTGTTTGATCTGTTATCGTATTGTCAACGAATAGATAGTTCTTATTTCCTTGACAGTAATGGCGGCGGAGTTAAAATCAATTCCATAACAGGTCAAATACGATATCGTTTATGCCACCTAGGATACCGTCCCTGAACATGTCAATGTCACAATTCCATAATCTATTTTACCAACTAGGTAACCTACTCCGCCTTGACCCGCGTGATTGCCGGGTTAGAATAGTGCCGCTCCATGTCTTCCCGTGGATGTCGTAAGAGACGACTAAGGGAATAAAGGCTGGTAGTACTGGTAGGCGATGGGCTTGCAACCTGTCACTAATACGCTGGTAAACATCTTGGCCTACATTATGCAAAATGTGGTTACAGAATTTTTGACAAGTTTTTAAAGTTGTTGGTAATTCTGTAGCTCTGCCCCCCCCCCCCCACCACCACTACCCCACTCTGGGAACGTGGGCGTGACGGTATGTATGTATGTATATAAGTATGTAACCTACTTATTTGATAAACAAAATAGCTCTTTGGCTATTGCTAAACCTCAAATTCACAAAAAATATATCATTTGCAAATTGTAAAAAGTTTTATGTAACTTTTATATTGCTCATTTAAATTTTGTTAACTATTAACTCTTTTAATCCAAGCAAAGCTTTTCAGACCCTTTTTGCATCCTATAATTTTCTTAATTACGCTCGTCAGAGCTTCCAAAATGGCCGACACGAGTCCCATTCATAAGGCTATTTTATTTTTGCTATAGAATCCGAGCAAATGACACCCTGTATAGGCTTTTCTAAAATCTGTATGTATTTGTTGACGGAATATAATATACACTAGCTTCTGCCCGCGACTCCGTCCGCATGGAACTCGTTTATATCGTAGCTCCATACAAATTTTCACCCCCTATTTTACCTTCTTAGGGGATGATTTTCGGGATCAAAACTATTTTATGTCCATCTCCGGGACTCAAACCATCTCTATACGAAATTTCATATAAATCGGTTTAGCGGCTTAAGCGTAAAGAGGTAACATACAGACAGACAGACACACTTTTGCATTTATAATAATACTAGCGACCCGCCCTCGCTTCGCTTCGGTTTATGTGAGTTTTTGGTAACACCCGTACATAAAACAAAGTTTATTATACATGAAAACCTTCCTCTTGAATCACTCTATCTATTAAAAAAAAACCGCATCAAAATCCGTTGCGTAGTTTTAAAGATCTAAGCATACATAGGGACAGACAGCGGGAAGCGACTTTGTTTTATAATATGTAGGGGAAGATGGGGTGGCTTCGTACACTTTTTACTCTTAGCCTTGTAAAAAAAAAACGAACCGCTTTTTCAATATGAGATGAATGCTACTTCATCATCCACTTATTTGGCTATAATCATTTTGTATTTCAGTTTTAATACAAAGCCACTTTGCCAAGATATAATGGTTTTCTCAAAAAATGGGAATTGTACGAATGTACCCCATACACTATTGGGGTGCCTTCATACACTATTCGTTTCTTCCCGGGGTTCAATGGATTTTCAGCTATTTCACCTGTTTTAGTCATCTTTTGGGCATATCTTACTGACCTGGTTTTGTAATTATAATTATTCTTGATATACAATTTTTTAACTTACATGGGGTGCATTCGTACGGTATAAAATTGCATACATTTTGACTGTACGAAGGTACCCCAACCAAAACGATCAGAAACATAATCAAAATAGAAAATAACCGTTAAAGTAATCCCAAAACCATTGTTTACATATTAATCTCAAGGATCTAATTACCAACTGTATAAAAATATTTTTTATAATTCAGGTAAAACTTATTAGAGACTGACGCATTGAAAGGAGAACCAAAAATTACTTTTGGGTCGCGGAAACACATATTAATTATTTCTGGCGAAATTTGCTGCTGCACTGCCATCACTTTTTGAGGGTAGCCTATGCATATGAGCGGCAGTCACGCATATAAATATGAACGCTTTACCATGATGGATAGTCGAGATATGACCACTGTACGAATGCTCCCTTTGTACGAAGCCACCCCATCTTCCCCTAGTGATATTTTAGATTTAACTGGGGTTCTTTTCTACTAAATAAAATCATATTGCTTTTGAAATGTTATTGTAATTGTCAACATTACGATAATTCTAGTTTTACTTGAAAGTACTAACGGCTGATTTTAAAACAATGTGATAATAAGTCATGACAAAGACAATTATGGTTTGGAAACAGGAACATTTCGAAAGTCATTATAATAATCGACTTTAAAATAATTTGACCAAATGTGATACAAAAATATGGCAATAGTTAGTTATCAAAGTCAATTATCGGCAAAAAGTTTGTTGGCATGTGAAATTCGGACAAAAAAAGTTCGCCGAAAAGGTCGGACACCACCCTTAACACACACCCTTAAAACTGCGTCACGTTTGTATACATTATGTTACTTCTCGATAACGATATGAATATCAACTGCAATATCATTTTTTTTTTTTAATTTATGTTTAAATTCAGACACGGGGCTCGCTCATTGAATACAAAACGGACACATTCCAAAATAATTTGCTCTTGCATTAAAAATCTTATACGGACAGCTTCTAAGTTTAAAATGCAACACTGACTCATTTTGGAATGTGTCCGTTTTGTATTCAATGAACGACATATTTTCTCGATGAAGAGGTTTTAACGTCACTCACTCAATAGAAGGTGAAACTTCATTGTCGGGATTCAGAATCCTCAGAGCGCGAGTCTTACTCACACTTGTCCGGTTTTTTAATACATCCCTACTTATAATAATAAAGAACAGCTGTTGCAAACAAATATTGAAATACCAAGTTAAATGGAATTTTGATTTGATTTCTTCGCCGCGAATTATAATTTCAAATTAGTTGGAGATGAAAAATCAGGATGTTGTTAAAGTTCTGAACAAGATTATGGTAATTCTAATGTGCAATTTGTGGTTCTTTGATCAACTTCGCTTGATCAAGTTAGAACTTGCTAAGTAATCGGCTTTTAGGGATCCGTAGTTACTATTGGCAAATGGAACCCTGATCCGTCATTGACGTTATAAACTAAATGGTACCAATTAATTAATGGTAGGGCTGTGTAGCGTCTCCTTGGCTGTTCAACCTATTCATGGACAGTTGTTTGTTAGATCTGAGAGAGTATGATTGTGGAATAAGGATGAATGAGTCGGTGAGAAGATGCAGTGACTAAGATTGAAAAGGGCATGCTTCGATGGTTCGGTCATTTGGAAAGGATGGATAAAAGAAGATTGACGAAAGAGATATACAGATCGAAAGTGAGTGGACGGGTCGGAAGGGGCCGCCCTAGGCGTACTTTTTCGAGTCAAATCGGAAAAATACTGGAAAAAGGCCGAATCTTAAGTACCCGAAACCGACGTGCGTGCATGACTCGATGTATGAATGTGGAAGAAGCGAAAGAAATCTGTCAAGATCGTAGCCAGTGGAAAGAAGTGGTCTCTGCCTACCCCTCTGGGAAACAGGCGTGATTTAATGTATGTATGTGTATGTGAGTCAGTTTTTAAAACTTTATTGTATGTTGATGATCAACTCCTTGCATCTTCGGCGGATCACTTACTACAAATGGCAACTGCGATAACTGAGGAAAGGAAAAATATGAAAGTGAATGTTAAAAAGACGAAAGCGATGGTTCTGGAGAGGGATGAAACTGTTACAGAATGTGAAATAATGATTGGAGAAAAAAAAGTGGGGCAAGTTGATGAGTTTGTGTATTTAGGTTCTTTGTTTACGAGAGATGGGAAATGTGACAAGGATATTGAAAGAAGAGTCAAAGCGGGAAATATGATCAATGGGGCGTTACACTCAATCTTGGCAAACAAGGTCATATCGAGCAAAGCTCGCCTTGCCATTTTTCAGGGAGTATTGACACCAACATTGATGACAATGTATGGTAGTGAATATTGGGTATGGCAGAAGAAGAACGAAAGTAGAATTAATGCAGTTGAAATGAGAGCTCTAAGAAGTATGTGGCGAGTTAGAATGATAGATAGAGTAAGAAATAGCGAGATCCGAGAACGATGTGGATTGAAAGAATATGTAGTGACTAAAATCAAAAAGGGTATGTTAAGATGGTTTGGTCATTTAGAAAGGATGGATGAAAAAGAGTTACGAAAGAGATATGGCGAGCGAGAATGAGCTGAGATGTCGGTAGGGGATGACCTTACCTAGACGGACGTACGGTGATCAGATTCGCGATATACTGAAAAATGGCCAAATCAAAAGCACTCGAAAGCGACGTACGTGCATGAAGAGATTGATGAATGTAGAGGAAGTGAAAATTGTGTTTAGATCGGTGCACCTGGCGTTCTATAATCTCTGCTTGCCCCATTGGGAGACAGGCGTACAAAGTGTAAAAAAAAATTATGTTCGTAAAAAAGACACACACTTTATATCATTAGTAATCATTACTAATGTGCAGTTAAGTCAAAATGGACGTAATTGTTCAATCGGCTTACAACTGAAAAAACCTAGTATTTTTTTTAGAATGATACTGCAATTGGTAGGTAAAGTACCCTAACAATAGCCTCTGCCTACCCCATTGGGAGACAGGCGTGAAGGTATGTATGTATGTGTAGTACCCTAACAAAAATGTTAAGCACTTCAGTGCACTGTCCTAATAAACTTCAAACTGAACATCAAATGACAAGTATGACAATAACAATGGCAGTCACAACGACAAGGTTGCTCAACACTGACTAAAAGTAGGTAACTGACCGTCTGTCGTTAATCGATATAGACCTGTCAGACAATCATATTAAATAACAGACGATTAACGTCTCTAAAGGTTTATGAGTGACGTTTTCTTCGAACTGGAAATTATGTAGCTTCAGCCTAGACCAGTTTTGACAGGTTTGGTACAGACAATCTGACAGCTCAAGGCGAAATCAGCTGTACTTATACTCAATCAATGTCTGACCTAACAGTGGTGGCCACGTAATTAGGAACGCTTGCTTGATAATTTAACCAAACAAAAAGTTCCAAACCAATTTTATTTTTATTTACACATACCTTTAACTTATAGACTAAGGTTTAAAATGTATGTAAAATTTATCTTGAAACGAAACTATCATTTTATGGAAATTAAAAAAATAAATGTTTTACTTTCATGTAAAGTCATTAAACTTTGTCCGTACATCATCAGTTTAAACCTATTACATAGTCATTAATAATTAAATAGGTCAAGAACTTTTTATTTCATGGCCAAAATTAAAAGTCATATTTGTAAGCAATTGTATGGGAAAAATGCAAGCGTTCCCAATTATTTGGCCTCCACTGTATTTGAAAGTTCTTTCACCATTAGAATGCTACATTACCCCTAAGTAACATAAGCTATGTTTTTTTTTCTTCGCGGACGGAGGCAACAGCTAGTATGATGTACAGGGCGTGATTCTCTCAAAGACGTGGTCGGACAAACGAACAAGTGAATGTCGCAGTAAGTAGTCCCATCAGAGCGAACAAACTTTTTAGCGCGTGCATTTTCAATTTGGCAGCATATCTCCTTTCGATGAGATCGAACGTATAAGGCTGCCAAAATGAGAATGCACGCGCTCACATATGTTTGGTCCGCTCTGACGGGACTACTTAAACTCGCCGCTGTGACATTCTCTCGTTCGTTGGACCAACCGTGTCCTTAAGAGAACCACACCACAGGGTGCTAACAAATTATTTTCACAATTTGGCCTGATTCTTTTGCCTCGATATTATTTGCGATTCAGTCTCCCCAGACGTCGTTATCGGCCTGTCAGGTTCCGTTCTAGATTCCAATCTCCCCTCCGTTCCAAGTTTTGAGCTAATCGTTTTGTAATTAATATTTTGTAAACAACGTTTTAATAAAATTATTAATGATGTCATATTTCTAGTAAGCTTTAAATGCTTGTATCTTTTTCGGCTTGTTTGAGTCTAGAACTTTTTTGCATTACATCGTTAAATTTTGATTTTAACGGCTATTTACTTGCTTATTATTTAATATCAAAATTACGGTTATTACCGTTTTTACGATACAATGAAAATAAAAATATGTTAAAACTGTTCCTTTATTATTCCACTTACATTAAAAAAAATAAGTTAATCTATTAATTAATACCGCCTGTGGTTTACCTGTATTTTTTTAATTGTACTGTTTTTCTGTAATGTTTTTTTTTTAACCCGGTACCTATTACGGTTTAATACACTGTTTAAAGTTAGGACGGACGGAGATGGACGGATAGCGTAGATAGCGTATTAGTGGGGTTCCGTAGGCTCCTTTCGGGTACGGAACCCTAAAAAAACAGAATTTATCTTTAGTTTAATCAAGATAAATAAATAAATAAAATAAATAAGCCTTTAATTCTACCATAATTTTGTACACCATATTACAATTTCGTGCATTTAAATACTTAATACTATAATCAGATCCAATTTTATTTTAACTGCATTTAAATTTATTATTATTATTTAATAAAAAATAAAAACAATGTTACATTAACTATTAAATTATAATTATTTCATATTTAATTAATTCCAGAACGACGGGCCAAGGTTGCCACCGAATGGACCCCGCAAGATGGCCACCGGAGCAGAGGCAGACCAAAAAGGAGATGGCGGGATGACTTAGACGCGTTTCAAAGCGAATGGCGGGAGCATGCACTCAATCGGGACGAATGGCGGAAAAGAGGGGAGGGGACACCCAAATAGGCAATTTTTTTTTTATGGCGTAGGCCTTCCCCAGTTTTCTCTATGTACATCTATCTTTGACTACTCTTGACCATATGGCTCCGCAACGCTTTCTAAATACAGGGTAAAATCTAAGTCGTGATTCCAATGATCATCAGTAACTTACTCTGTGTTCTACCCACGAGTATGAACAACTTTCACTATGGGACCAACTATGAAATATCGAAAAAAAAATCAGCTGCTTCATACATTTTGGACGAGTGCGTATTGAACTTTTCTATGAAACAGCTGTTTTTTTTTTCGATATTTCAGAGTTGGTCCCATAGTGAAAGTTGTTCATACTCGTGGGTAGAACACAGAGGTGAACATTGGAATCACGACTTAGATTTCACCCTGTATATCTTCCCATCGTTACTTTGGCCGACCTCTCTTTCTCAGTCCATTTCTTGGAAACCATTGTATAACTTTACTCGTCCATCTGTTGTCCTTTAATCTGCAAGTATGCCCAGCCTAGTTCCATTTCAGGTTTCTTATTCGTTCTATAATGTCGGTTATTTTTTTTAATCAAGATAGTAAGTTAATTAAATTATAAATTCAAATGGCATGATTAGTCGTTGCAGCGTTGCGTTGATTTCAGCCACAACTCACTATAATATTAAATTAATTCAGGTTTCATGCATAGAGAATAGCTTTATATTTTATGAACAACGTTAATTTAAACTAACGTTTTAATCAAAAATAGGTTACAGACGGTTTTAATTAAGTTACAGAAGATAGGGTTAATATTAGTTTATTCTTAGGTGTTTATCAAATTAAGATAACAAAACCTTTAGGTACTAGCTGTAGGATTTTAATACAATTTTCATCAATAGAGATGGTTTATGTACGTGTTTCAAAAAACTCATATAAACCAGAGTGAAGAGAAGGCGGATCACTAGTTCATAATAATATTCAAAATGTGAAATTGTGTTTAATTTTTTCATTTTCAGCATTCCCTACCCAAAGGACACAGGTTGTACAGATTATAGATTTATGTACAGATTAGTGTGAGTAATCATGCATCATAGTATTCAGTCGGAAAAGGTCATATTTTATCTTGCTTTTTCAGTCAGTTTTAGTACCCATCCATAAGCTAATTGACAGACATATCACGAATACTAAAGTGATGTAGCAAAATACTTTAACGAAAAAAAAAACTATCGATGTTTCTGTCAAGATCAAAATGTTATGCAACATTATAAAATATTATTTATTCTATCTACATTTTAGTTTTTTTGTAAAATATAGAAAGAAACAATAAGCTTATACTTTTATTATTAATTTAAATGATTTTCACAGTCATCATTTTTTTTCCATATTTGGCGGTAATCAAGATTGCCGTCTAGTTGAAGATATCAACTTCAAATTATCAGGAACTCGTAACGGAATACTACCTAAAATATTGTTTTGTTGTAAATAATATCGATATACTTTTATTATCTTAAGAGAGTCAATATCAGCCATGATATCGATCCTCTTTATAGTAGTAGAGGACAATGATGTCATGTATAAATTTAAATCGACATTTTATTTATCGATATGAAACCTCTAGAACGTGCCTCGAGCTAGCACACGTTTGCCAATTGAGAAAAAATTATGAAAAAAGCTATAGCATGTCGTATGTCTGTCTATGTACCTATTATAACTTTTTCACATTTATCCTATACATATACATTTTCCGTTCTACATATAAAAAGTAAGTAGAACAAAACATTAACCCATTCTTAAACCAAGATTAAAAAACAACAAGTATTCCTATATAGCATCGGGAATTTATTGATTTCACAAACCCGTGTTCTTTGCGAGGGTCAGTCCAAACGCGTCCCGTGAGTCGCGCGAAATAAATTGCACGCCTAATTGAGTTTTGTTGTCCCCTAACGGTTCTTTTTAGGCCTCCATTATTGTCTCATTAGCGTAATCATTCAACTTCGCGAGTACTGCTAAAGTTTTAAGAGCTAATTTGGCTGGAGGATCAAAATGAGGTTTGATTTTTTGGTAGTAGCTGCAGATGTGCCGTAATATTTACGAACACAATGGTACATGATTTCGTAATTTGAAAGTGTTTTTCTTTTATTCATACTAATTCTATCTCCTTTTATCCAAAAGGTAATATCCAGAACCACGAAAACTATTCAAGGTACTTTATTCCAGATGGATAAAGTTTATTTTTGATTTGTTTAAACTGGAACGATGCGAAGGCGGAACGCTGTTTTAAAAGAAAACCCTTTCAAAAATTTTAACTTCTCTTACTGGGAGAATTAAGATATTTTATTTAAAACAAATAAAAAAGTATAAATAAGATACTTCTCACTGTCGAAAGAACAAATCGGTATAATTTTTATGCTGAATATTTAAAACAAAACGTCTCCACAAAGTGAAACTAAGGGTTCACAGCCGTCAAAGCCCCAAACAAGGGGCCTTAAACAATTTATGAATTCTCAGAGTTTTCGGCAGAATGGGTTGGTCAATCAATTTAGTTTGATCGACGTTAATTGCTGGTTTGTTCCACCGGCTCGGCCGCGGGCATTCTGGCTTTGCCAATTTTATCGTCGCGTTCCAATTTTAAATTAATAATTCCATTTACGAAAGAAAGTAGAGGATTCTTTGTGGCCTGAGTCATGGCGGTTTTAACTTTTTAATTATGGATGGCCAGCTACTGCGTTGTAAAACGGTGCTTTATATTGATGTGTTTGTGACGTAGCTTGACATTTCCTGATCTTTTTTATAGTCTGTTTGTTGACAGTAATTATGCTAAAAGGAAACTTTGTGTAGATGACAGATTGCGAGCTTATTAAAACCAATCTTTATCATGTCACTTGAAAGACGTTAACTGCAGAATATAGATAGGCCATCCCTAAGGATCTCCACGATCTCTACTTGGCCCACCTTGTCTTCTCTGCCAATGCTTTCAGTTCCAGGTCCAATTATTTATCGTACAGAATAATTAATACATTCCATTATTATGAACTAGCGACCCGCCCTCGCTTTGTTTCGGCTTAATAATAATAATAAAAATCTTGCTCCTGAATAACTTTATCAATTACTGAAAACTGCATTGTAATCCGTTGCGTAGAAGAGTGACTTCATTTTATATTTTGTAAAGATAAAGATGTAACAGAATTAATCTATACCACTTATTTTAAACGCTTTCACGTCTAAATCATTGGTAAATTGTAATGCAAAAGTACAGAAAAAATAAATTACCATATAAAACCTAAAATCCAAAAACATCTGAACCAGAGTCAGACGGTACAAAACGGTTCCTGCTCAGCATGTTACCGTAAAATGGGGTGAATAGAGTATCGCGGGTTGAATAGAATTACAATCTAAAATAATTCATAAATTGTTACTTATAAGAACCAGTGTTACATTGACAAGACTTTTGGATAATTACGTTAAAATCTCAGTCTTATAATTAGACATATGTGCTTTATTTTAGGCTGTGTTCCTATTCACCCCGCGAAACTCTATTAACCCCATTTTACGGTACTGGTTTTTAGGCCTGGTATTCTGCAGGGACCATTTTGGTGACACCCGGGCAGGGCGGGCATCAAGCAAAACAAAAAACTAGAAACCAAATCCAAGTTAAAAAATGTAGACCAATAAAACAAAACAAATAAAACATCGAACCGTCAAAATGTAGAAGGCATTTCTACTCTGTGCCTTCGCCCTATAAACTTCTTATTCTGAATACTTTTCATTTTCTAAACCGACAAGTGTACGTTAGCTGTTTCTACCTTAAACCCCTAAGGAGTTACATTTACCACAACTGGCTCCGTCTAGAGCACGGTCTTTAATTTCCGCCTCAGGCACGCAGGCCGGCACCAATGCACAGCCTAGGTGATCGACTAAGGCTAAAGCATGTAAGGGAAAATCAAAAAGGCTGATATTAAGAATAAAGTTGAAGCAAACGAAAACGAATTTCAATCTGTGAGATAGGTACTTATTCTTGTTAACAATAGTACATTACTACAGACGCCGGGAAGTAGGTGGTTGCAGGCCGAGTTCATAATAGACGGCCGAGCGAAGCGAGTATAGTTACGAGGCTGGCAACCCCTTTTCACGGCGAGGTATGTATAGTGCTTTTCTCAAACATATGCAATGAAATAAAAAAAGACATCACTCAAAAAAGTAAATTGATAAATGTCCACCCTAGGGAAGAAGAGTAATTGGGTGTTAAAATAAAGTACCAGGAGCGCAGCGGTAATTAGGAGGTATATCAGGCATAGCGCAACTTAGATCTCAGGCGGTGCGGGCAACCGGCGGGCGGGCGGCGGGCGCACACGACACAGCGTGGATGTCTCCCAAACGTTTATGCACTCCTAGTATTTAACGTTATAACATTTTCTCAAAAATTTTAAAAATATAATTTAGATATTCAGCCTGTTCATAAAACAAGCTGTCATGGCCATATTAAAATTAAAAAAAAATTACTTCCCGGCCTAGGCCTTCAATTTTGTATGAAATTCCTTTACAGTTCTCTCGAGTTGTTCCGTCGGGAACGTGGCACTTTGAAGCCTAAAATAACTAACATAACGCCGACATGACATAGCATGTTTGAGAAAAGTACATTATTTATATTGATGGAAACATGTCTTGGCAGTTTGGTGCTTTTCCACGTTTGTCGCTGCGTCGGTTAATAACAGGGGAGCTATGTTAAGAGAAGCGGAGATGCTGTTCTGATACATCGCTTGTCCGAATAGCAATAGTAGTATTTTTGAGGAAAAAAACCTCGTAGCTCGAAGGCACCCTGTATAGTTAGTAGCACTATTCCCTCTGGAACTGATAGAAAAAACACTCATGTTCCAAAGTTTGTGGCTTGCACTCCCTGGACTTTAAAAGCTATTAGGACTTTAGGAAAATAATATAAATAAATATTAGGAGACGAACAATCTCATAAAAAAATACTTTTTTTATGTGAAAAAGGAGGCAGACGAGAAAGCGAGCCACCTGCTGGTAAGTGATCATCGCGACCCAAACTAAGCTCTAGGTTTTTACCAATGGGTACAGTACAAGACAACGACGTAAATACTTTATAGATCAATAAAATATCTGCCCTTATTCTGGATTAGAACCCGGGACCACTAGCTTCGAAGGCAAGGTCACTACTACTTACGAATTGTCTTGTATAATCTCGATTGAGATTCTTTTATTTATTTATTCTCATTACTAATAACTTACCAAGGAATTGTTTCTTTAGAAATAATTTCGGTCACTACGTTACGAAAATAAAAATAAAAATCACGCTGTTGTGGGAACAATGAAACAAAGGCATAATAAAGCGAGACAAAAGAACGGCCCGCTTAATGAGCAATTAGGCGTCATTAATATCATTTTTAGCCAAATCTTTGAGCAAAATGGCGGTGTAGTGACGTCGAAAGATTTTTAACCGGCCGCTTTACAAACGAGTAAAAAAAAAACGACACATTCATTCGATGCACATTTTGTATTTCAAGAAAATAGTGCCTAAATATTTTTGGCCTTCAAAATAAGTTAAAATTATTAAATGTATACTCCTTTTTTTGTTGATAAATAACATTATAATACATACATAAATACATAAACTCACGCCTTTATTCCCAGAGTGGGGTAGGCAGAGCTACAGAATTACCAACAACTCTAATTTTTTTTTAATAATTCTGTAACCACATTTTGCACTTTTAGGCTAAGATGTTTACTAGTGTATTAGTGTACATTATAATAAGTGTGGTTTATCAGGTGACAGTCACAGAAATGTTGGAAAATACTTTTTACACAGCTAAAAAATGTAAGTCGTTGCCTTAACGAAAAAAAAACAACTAAAACCAGCGTTGCTATTGCCTAACGCTCTCGCGATCGCAATCGGCTTCAAACCGGAACAATGGTTTTAATTTGGTATGTAGACAAACCTTCCATTTTCAAAATGAAAACGATTGCTATTGCCAGTGCGTAAGGCAATAAACCCTTAGGTCAGTTGTATTGTATGACTTGCAAACGTACCTTTAAAATCTTCGATCTCATCGCCAGAGCTAACTGCTTAGGAATGTCAAGGATATTATTATCACGGATCCATAGTATTAAGAAAAGAAGTTCATTTTAGGTTTTTTAGGAGTTTCTTATTCCTATTGCAACTCAGACGCTAGGCTAGACTTGCTTCGATCCTCGTTGCTCGATACTTAATACGCGCGCAACAATATTATATCATATCATGTCCTTCATACCGTGTCCGGTAACGGCGAATCCTGCAATTGCTCTAGTCCGGGTGATGTGCTCTAATGTGGCTGGCAAAACCGAATTTCGTTTTAAAAGCGCGGTTACAGGATAGGCAGAAGAGTTGGCCAGCCGAGTTATATGTGTAGTTATAGGAGGGCTTAGGTTGAGTCTTCCGTACATGACGCTTTGCATCAAGGTCTTCAAGACGCTTTTGTTCGAATGTGTTCACGTTTGTGTGAATGTTTCGACGCCATTCCGATCTGTGACTTGCAAACTCCTCCCATCTATCACTAGCGAGGTCTACAGCTGCAAGGTTGTGTTTTAAGACGTCCTTGTACCGCAGGTATTGTCCGCTCTGCCTACATTTCCCGCACGAGAGTTCGGAGTAAAACACCGCCTTTGGCAGCCTACTGCCGTCCATACGCAAAACATGACCACAACTTAGCCACGGTACGGCTCCGACTAAACCTGCTTATTCCGTCTTGTTGAGATTGCTTGTGGTGAGTCGCAGCGCGTATGGTCAAGGCACGCACACATACAAGCCGCGTGCATTTGTTAGAAGATAAACAACTGTGTACACTGTGACGTCACAAGCAAGTTTTGGCTTCGTTTCCTTCTAGTTATTTCGAACCGCAAAATCATATCATGTGAGGCAGCCTAGCTTAATGCGCTCGAACCACTTCCGCCGCGGGTAATGGCGCCCGGAAGTACTTGTGCTCACCAGTAATTACGGGGACGTGACGGAGCCGGAACGGCGCGGGTTCCGTCAACTGTCACATTGGTGATTATGTGGTGCGAGTGGAGATGAAAATGGAATAATCGAAATTTGGGTAGTGAAACGGTTGAATGGAGAAACGGGATAAGCGGCACTTATTGAGATTGCGTTATATAAAACGAGTAAGTGAGAAGAAAAAGAACATTTTCACATGTATATCTTCATGGTAGAAGATAAATTTAGATTAATTATGGCAAATACATAGTTGATAGTCGCAGCTGTTAGGATGGACTTGATGATGTTGATGCCAACATTAAACATGTTATTGAAGCTAGCGGTCCCAGGTTTGATTCCCGGTATGCGTAAATATTTGTGTGACGAGTATTTGTATCTGAATCTTGGATATTTTCTATGTACCTAGTACTTTATCGAGACTCCTTTCAACGAACGTATTAGTATGCATAATTTTCATTTCATCGAAAGTCATTTCTCGCCGCATGAGGTATTTATTTTGGTAGTCACAAATCGAACCTAACCTACGTAATTAATGTTTCAGATATCCTGAGAACATCATGGTTTCAGCAGAAAATACCGTTCCATGAAATGAAACTGTATAAAATAATGAATTACCCTAACAGCAGTGTTCGCATTGTTGTGTTCCGGTTTGGGGATAAGACGGCCGGTAAAATGACTAGCATAGAGGCATTCCATCTTAGTCCTCAGGGTTGGCATCGCATTTGCAGTTTTAGGATTGCATTGCAGTCTTGTGAATGCGAATGTCTATGGGTCACAGTTTCCACTTACCATCAGTTGGCCTGTGTGCTCGTTTGTCTTCTCTACGCTTTAAAAAAATCAAAAAGTCTTTATAATTTTAGTGTAGATAAAATCTTTTTGATTAATTCCGCTTATTTGACATAGTTTCCTAAAGTCACCTTGGGCCTTACTATAGTATTAATCTTTCCTACTTTACTTTAATGAATTTTATTACAATGACATGCCAAATAAAATTAACATTCGCAATGTATGTCAATGATATTGGAGTCTAGCCATAACATGAAGTTATTTTTAGTGCTCAATGTCACGAACGTTACATTAATATGAATTATAAATTATAGGCCATAAAATTATAGAGACCGCTACATACATTAACACAATTTACGAGTACTATACGCTTTGCCAATGGAAAAGTAGGGAAGCAATAAACAAAAATAATATTATTGTAACATGTGATGTAATAAAATTTTAAGCGGACTGCATCAGAAGGAGGGTAATGTTTTTATATTTCTTTAGCACGCTCTGTAGCGTAATATCACATTTTTATGTTAGTGAATGCCTATCTTAGAGACTGCCGTTCCCACAGTCAAACTGTTACTCCAGTTTTGTGGGGCAATGCCTAATTGTTAGTTTTTAAAAAATTGTACTTATTAAATAAAATAAATAATAATAAATTGCGCCAGTATCTACTTAAGCTCCTATCTAAAAGTTATACATTGTTATAATGTTATGTAACGTCATATAACTATACATACATACATACCGTCACGCCTTCATCACAGAGTGAGGTAGGCAGAGCAACAGAATTACCAACAACTTTAACAACCAGTTGTTAATCCTGTAACCACATTTTGCACAAACAGGCTAAGATGTTTACCATGCCATTAGTGACAGGTTGCAAGCCCATCGCCTACAATACTACAAGCCTTTAATCCCTTAGTGGCCTCTTACGACTTCCACAGGAAGACATGGAGTGGTACTATTATAAGCTGGCAACCGCACGGCAAAACGGCAAAAACTTTTTAAATGTTTTATAACGAATTAAAACAAGGCAATAAACATGTTATAATTTTTTACCAGTGTTGAGCGTTTGAAACATCTAACAAGTTGTAATTGTAACAAAATGTTATGAAATAGTTAGTGGATGTTATCGTGATTCATAACGTTATACAGTGTGTAAATGGTATACGGGCGTTTATTAAAACTGGACATAGATTAAGACTCTACTAATCATTAACAGAAATAATTATTTTGATTACGCTAACGTATACACCGTTATTAATTTTTGAACATACTATCGACCCGCAATGTACATCGAAGTCCATCTGTCAGGTAAGTACGTAATGTTTAATTAATTGCATTTTTCGTTATACATTGCGTGTTAAATTATTTTGTATGGTTTTTTTTTTAAATTTAATTTTAACAAAAGCTGCCTAAATGTGCTCAGTAGGGGTTATACTAACCACAGTTAAAAGGAACGCCCGTATACCATTTACACACTGTATAACATTTATAACAGCACCATTACAAATCTCTTCCGTTTCTTCCACATTCAAACATCGAGTCATGCATAATTTTCCATGCATTTAACTATTTAATTGTCCCTACATAAGTATGTATAGTTATAAACCCATACAACAGAGTAGTTCCTAAAAAACAAAACGTCAGTGCGCCTGCAATACCGCGTAACTAACAAATTAAATAAGTTGCAAAGTACACCTTAGCACCTAAGTCAGTAAGGTACATTTTGCAACTACATGATTTTTTTACTTACGCGGTATTGCAAGAGCACCGACGAAAAGCTTATTGCATAACTCCGTCCTACTTCGCATTCTGTACACTCGGCCACATCAGCTGGAGTGAGCCGAGGAACATCTGGATGCAGCTCGCGCGCGCGAGATTACTCTGAGCGCGACACGAGCGCGTGTGGCTTTAATTACTACTGGTTGCAAACTCGCTCATGTACCAGATTGGTTCAACCGGTTTTGAAACATTGTATGAGTAAGCGTAAAAGTCTTTTAGTCAGTTTAGAAGAAGTTAAAAATAGCCTATGTCAACAACGTCAACTTTAGTTGTCACACCTATTTAGAACCTTGTCGCAGAAAGTCAATGATTAATTTTGTTGTAGCTTTATTTGTCTTGGCTTGATGCTGTGATTATGACAGGGTTCAACAATTAAAGTTGTTTGGTGACATTTCAAATGATTCAACTGGTGAAATGGTTTTTTGGATATGTTCCGTTCCGTGCTTTCGTAGATTATCTGTTGGATAAATACAAACTTAAATTTAAAATTTCTTTTGTATATTTTTAAATTCGTAGTTCCAAATATTTATTCAGTAAACTGGCCACAATAGGGCTGTTTTACACGTCGGTGATTTATCGTGAATCTAATAGCGTTTCGGACAAGACCGTCGTTGCAGAGAAGAAGCGCCGCAAAAAACTCCAAAAATCCATCACAATTAGCGATATAACTGACTGTCAACTGACGTTGAAACATTTCTTTAGCATTTAATTTCCGTGTTGTTATTGTATGTAGTGTTTGATACAGAGTACTTGTGTTGTATTGTATTGTAATAAACTTTACATTTATACAATTGAAATCAGATGCATTTGTGCATCTGTAAAGCTGTACCTTGTCGCAGTAACGTTACTAAAGTAAGATTGGTTTGAATTGGGTATATCAGTAACTGCGACAAGGATCCTGCTACTATGAGTTTAGAAACAATTAACATACATGTAATTCTTAAAAACATAGAACACATCCAAGGCTCAAGAGCAAATAAGTTTCTGTCGAAAATTTCATTTTTGGGACAAGCTTTTGTTGCCGACTGTACTTTTTTTTACACAGTCGTCATCTACTCGTCAAGACAAATCTAACGAGCCCTAACACGACGGGTTTATCATGTGTAATTTAGAAGTTCCTGTGGCCACCCTGAGTCTCCATCATCAGATCAGCTCAATGGTACTATATTATTGTATTGTCATTAGAACTAAAGGCGAATGCAAATTTTTAGCTTCATCAAGAACCAGAAAATGGGTCAAATTTAACTATAAGCAAGTTAAATAAAAGCTTGTAATAATTACACGTTGATTGCATTAACTGTATTTTTTTTAACCACATACATATTTTGACATGTTGACAAAATGCCACTTTCCTCAACAAGTTTCCAATAGCCGTTAAACCAAACGTCATTTAAAATTTAAATTTAGAACTATGCGTCACGTGAACCTCACGATTGTTATCGCAAACTAGAGCTCGTGTATCACAAGATAAGGTCTAAATTTAATGCAACACGTGGAGTTAAATATGAACCAAGTCAAAACTTAATTTCTCCACGAGCCGGCTAATTGGACTTGTCACAGCGAATTACTCCTTTCTTTCCGGATAAAAGACCCTTTTAAATTAATTAGAACGAAACCAATTTCGACTTTGTTCAGTAAGATTTAAGATTGAGATTGTGTTGTGTGAAAAAAGGTATTTTGTTATTCCATTATAATAGGTTAGTGTTGGTTTTTACACGTCACATGTAAGCCGATTGGGGACGTGAACCGCGTGGTAATGGGAATGCCACAATGAAGTGTGATTCGAGAGAAACATAATGGAGGGCATCAAGAGTGTTGTGTATCATTCGAGGTACAAAGGTAGGTACTATAATTTGTCCATGGGATTATCATAAGCCTTCGTTTTATATACGAAAATGTTTCGACGTTTGTTCGTCCAATTCTTAATAATATATTTTTCCATTCAATTTTTTTGAAAAAACACTCCTTTTTCTTTTTTTAAATATTTATTGATAAAGGACTAACTTTATCGATAACATTACTAGCTTTTGCTTGCAACTCCGCCTAGAACTGCTTTATTTTTTCCTTGGAAACTATAACATTTTCCGAAGAAACAAATGTCTGCCTTTATTCAACAGAACGAACTAAACATTTCTAAAGTCAATGAGACAGCCAACAAAGCTTTATTTTACATCGTATCTACCCTTGTTTCTATCGTATTTCCAAAGTATAACTTGCCGGCTAAGGGCCCGTTGTTTGATCAGTTAACTCAACTAATTAAAATTCGAAAAAGGAATCGAAAATTTGACACATTTCCGTGACACATAACTATTAGTTACAGTTTTTAACGATTTGTTTAACTACTGATCAAAAAACAGGCCCTTAGACAACCAAGGTATAAGCTGTAGACGAAACAACATGTAGAATTAAGGCCCATGTGCTAGAAATGAGAATTAAACAACCCCGATACTAAAATTCAAATCGCATTAATGTGATTTAACAAAACACTGCAGAAGCTCCACTAACGGGTAATAAACACAGAATATTACCAGCAACCGCACGTGTTACACGGACGTTCACGGCTATCTCCTCAGCATTGCAAATGCAATCTTTTCGCCCGCTGCACCACAATGCAAGTGCATTGTGACCGAAATACGAGAAGTCAGAAGCTTGTAGTTGCAGTCGTGTTTTGTGACCGTGTTTCTGCGTCTTGTCGTTTATGTGTAGACTTAGGCGAGTATAATATATGTATGAAAACTATTTATTGTTCATCAAGAACAATACAAAGTTGAGTTTTAATATATGCAATCTATTTAAAATTTAATTTAAATACTACAAAGTCGTTTTTTTACAATACATAAATACATACATTAAATCACGCCTGTTTCCCAGAGGGGTAGGCAGAGACCACTTCTTTCCACTTGCTACGATCTTGACAAATTTCTTTCGCTTCTTCCACATTCATACATCGAGTCATGCACGCACGTCGGTTTCGGATACTTAAGATTCGGCCCTTTTCCAGTATTTTACAATACTCAGAAATAATAACGTATATTACGCTATTGTCATCATAACTATTTAATACTAGCTCCTACCCGTGACTTCGTCTGCATAGATTTCAATTATCGTTATTCCCTCGGGAACTTGTAAATTTTTCCGGATGATACGAGTATGTGTTCAAAAATTCAAAATTCAAAATTCAAAATGTTTATTCAGTACATGAGGGCTCTTTTACACGTCGGTAATATGGAGTGAATCTACCAGTGTTTCGGACAAAACCATCGTTGCGGAGAAGAAACGCCGCAAGAAACTCCAAAAATCCATCACAATTGGGATTGTTCATATTTTTACAATTACTCCAATTTGAAAACCTTTTCGAGGAATAGGGTTTTAAATCCGTTCTGCATTATTAAGTTTTTGAAATATTTATGTATTTTGGATATGTCGGCAAAAGTATATTTATTTAACCTTTGTTTGACTTTCGTTTTCGGCTTGAAGCCCTCCTAGGTGTATTTTACGGGTTAGGCAAAAACCGCTTGAAATAGTATGTTTTAATACACTATTACAATCACTTTTTTTTTTAGTTATTATTTAATTGTTGTAATTTATTAGAAAATGCCAACCCAAATTTAACACAACCATGTCATCCATAAAATGTCTGCTAAATAAATAAAGATATTAAAACAAAACTATTGGGTCCAATACAAAATTAATGAAATAGGTGTCTTAAAATTTCCTATTCTTTCGAATTAGAAAGTAAAAACCGTGAGTAATTTTTTTTGGTCAATCCCAATTAGCGATATACCTAACTGAAAAAAGGCCCTTGAATAGGTGCTACGACACGCGCTTTGAAAATATTGTTGCGCTACGAGTGCTACGGCCGTAGCAATTTTTAAGCAATTAGTACAAAACAGTTTTATAATTCACTTACGTCATAAACAAATGTGTTTTAGCTATTAATTAATTTGTCACGTATAAAGGGTGTGATAATGTCTGACAACAAAAAACTAAACCCTTTATTACTTGCGTGTCCGTCTGTCACAATAATGTTTTCCGAATGAACACAGAAAACGTTAAGGATTGTTATTAACACTGATTTAGTAACTATTACAAAGGTAAAGTGTAAATAAGGTTAGGAGTAACTTTTTTTTTATTGCAAACTAGGTGTTGATTTATTTTGAAGTGTTGTTGCTATTCTATATAAAATCCAACGCAAACGAAATCATTTTTCATTTAAGTTAGAATCATTTAGTTTTACAAAAATATTACTAGACGGTTTATTTACTGTATTTATACTTATTATATAGCCAATATCGCTATGTACTCCTTATTTTTGGCATTTATTTATTGATCTCGTGGATGTTGTAAGAGACGACTAAGGAAATAAAGGCTGTGTGTAGTACTGTTAGGCGATGGGCTTACCACCTGTCACTAATACACTGGGAAAGATCTTAGCCTAATTGTGCAAAATGTGGTTACAGAATTATTAACAAGTTTTTAGAGCTGTTAGTAATTCTGTAGCTCTGCCTACCCCACTCTGGGAATAAAGGCGTGAGCTTATGTATGTATGTATGTATTTATTGATCAATTGTTATGTGTAACATTTCAAGTTGAAAGATCAGCGACGCCGGCGCTTCTCTAATATTAATGGCGGCCAAGCTGGCGGTCATCGAAGACTTATGATCTAATAACGTAATAACGAAACCTTTTAAAAGGATTAAAAAAACATTGTTCTTTTAAAATATTAACATAAAGATAAAAAAGATAAAAGATATTTATTTATTGAATAAAATACTCTTTTTAGGTAACATACTTAGGGCCGACGCACATACAGACGCGAAGAGGATTCTTCACCTGACAAAGCATCATAGACTTTGGGCGTGTGGAAATAAGATCGAAATTAATTATGAAATGAAAATAAGTTATTTAAGCGCACTCAAAAAACAACACAATATATTTTTAACATACAGAATGTATAAGAATAATCAGACAAATGCAAGTGTGGGTACAAACAACATTGGGTTAGTTTAAAAAGAATGCTGTTCTGCATGAGCTGCAGCGGGGCTATAGCGCTGATTTTCAATTGCAGCCTTAATAGTACATTTAACCACAAATTCTCCTTAAGCCGCTCGTATTTCATGTCAATTAATTAAACAAAAACATTTATTCACTACATTAAAGTATAAACAGAAAACAGCAATAAACAAGTAGGTAGTAAGTGTGTCCTCGCGGCAGTGAATCGGACACTGGCTCAGCATAATGCTGAGGTGTTAGACACCTGCAGCGCTGATTTTCAGCCAGCTCCGAGTGTGACAGACGTACCGTGAATTTCGATCTTATTTTTAGGTATCCAAAGACGTAGTTTTTTTTTTAGGGGACAATCTCCCACCAATTGACCTAGTCCCAAACTAAGCTCTAGGCTTGTACTGTGGGTACTAGACAACGATATAAATACTTATATAGAGAAATATATACTTAAATACATTAGAAAACATTCATGACTCAGGAACAAATATTCGCGTTCATCACACAAATATCTGCCCTTACCGGGATTCGAACCCAGGACCGCTAGCTTCGTAGGCAGGGACACTACCCACTAGGCCAGCGCGTCGTCAAGATGCTTTGGTAGTGAAAAATTCGCTTTGCTGTATGTGTCTCTGCCCTTACAGTTTTAATACGCAGCAACACCATCATAAAACTGAAGCATATAAACTGTTTCATCGCCGTCTCTGTGTCGATAAGGACCAAAATAACATGGCTAAAATCTGCTCCCTCCGCTATCGGCCAATCTATCTGCTTACGATAACGAAACGCGTCAAAATCGAGTTTACTTCGAACCAATTTCGATAATCTGATGAGAGCGTTCGTAAACCTAAAAAAATGGATACGTATTTATTTATTTGATGAGGGAGAAGATTAACTTATGTCGTTATAGACGCGATATTGTTTGGGAGAAGTTAATTGAATAAGGGCTTACATAATTACATTCCAAGCCAAAATTTACTTATTATTTAATCAAATACGAATCATAATATATAAAATAGTAGATTGTACAACAAGGGCATAAAACAAACCATTCTTTCCGAGACTTATGGTATCCAACCGAGCCGGTAGGCGAGGTTGGATAATTAAGTCGAGGATAAAATGGGTTTTAAGACCGAGTTATACACTCTGCTTTTCACTTCGATTACGAGGAAATAAAACAGTGATAATGTAAAAAAACTTTAATAAGTTCTTTTTCATTTTTTTCCATGTGATAATGTAAAAAAACTTTAATAAGTTCTTTTGCATTTTTTTCCATGAGTGTGTTAGGTGTGAGCATTATTTTCCTCTTCACTAGACGACATTTTAATTAAATTCCATAACGCAACAAGTTTTGCAAAGAAAATAACTAATTAATAGTCCAAAACCTCTTTCCCGCCACTGTATTTCTGTCAAATTTTTTTTTTTTCTGTTTGCGATTTTTGACTTAGGTCGAACGCAATACTGCCAAGTTTATACCTACGTTGATTTTTTAATGTTCTTGTTAATAATGCTTGTTTTTAATAGTTTTAAATTTCTTCTTTGTTAGATGCAACTACGATGCAAATATAAATAAAATTAAAGTAAATTTATTCAAATAACAAGTTTATTTAATGTAGTCACCTCGTCTGTCTGGCTGTAGGGCTTAATTGTCTTAGTCTAGATGACGACAACCATTTATGCACTAGTGCATAAAATGCGATTTTATGCAGCCTATACCCAGCATAAAGAAGGACTTTACGAGCATGAGAAGTGAAAACATATGATTATAGTGACACCCTATTTAAAGAGCTAATTATTCTAAAACATCTTTATCTATTTTGATTAAGTCCAGTTAAAAAGCATTTAAATTTAACTGTAGTTTTGATAGAAAACACAAATCACATCGTTAGTTACAAATGCTAAAAAAAAACACGTGGAATCTACTTTTGGACTTTAAATTATTCCGTATAGGGTAAAGTCACCAGTTGTCAGCCAGAGACCAGGTAGTCGACCTTATGTAAGTGCGAAGAGTGGGAAATATATTTTCTCAAAAATGACAGGAAAAGTTGACATTACTATCTATATATTGGGATGCGAAGTACATAGTTTACTGACAGATCTCAAATTAAAAAAAAAACATTACGTGCTCGCTACACAAGCACGCAATGTTGCATACAAATTTCATTACTATCTAGTATCTAACTTTTTAAAAAGTGAAAACGGCCTTAATAAAATGAGGGCACAAGTCTTATACATCCAAATTTTGTTCGGAACACAACTTTTTTATCTGTGTCTCGAATAGCTTGAGTAGTATTAAAAAAAAAGCTTGTGTTTCTCCTTGTCATAAACATAAAGGCGGTAAAGAGTAATAGATTTTTGT
Organism: Acleris laterana; assembly: GCA_963966035.1. NCBI lineage: Eukaryota > Metazoa > Arthropoda > Insecta > Lepidoptera > Tortricidae > Acleris > Acleris laterana. The sequence goes on from OZ014439.1 coordinate 20,342,439, forward strand.
TATGTGAAGCTTGCTTGTTTACTTTACTCCAACACAATTTTTTTCTTGCGGTTTTTGAGAAAAGCACTATATATGCCTCGGCAGGTACGGCAATTGCGGGCACTCGCAAGCTCGTCCGTTTAAACCAATCCTCGGCCCGCAATTGCCTGCTTCACTGCCTAGTCAATAATGTACTATTTTCGTACGTACTCATGTAAAGTGTGTGTAGTATGTGAGTGGACGGGTCGGAAGGGGCCGCCATAGGCATATATTAAGTACCCGAAACCGACGTGCGTGCATGACTCGATGTATGAATGTGGAAGAAGGGAAAGAAATTTGTCAAGATCGTAGCAAATGGAAAGAAGTGGTCTCTGCCTACCCCTCTGGGAAACAGGCGTGATGTAATGTATGTATGTATGTCATATAAAGTATAGGCAGATGCTGAGCACAGGTCTTTGGCAGACCACTTGTGACTTTACCTTACTAGCAGGAGATCGGTGACAGAGTGTCAACCAAAACCCGATTGTACTCCCCCCCCCCACCCCACCCCTTTAGACACGGACTCCCGTTACCGTTCTTAACTATACTAAATTTATATCAAAAAATTGTTAGACACGTTTGATAAACAAGAAGCAACTTTGATACAAAGCAATACCAAACTACCATCAGCACAATCGACATGAAACCTCACATGGAAACGTCAAGCGATCTAAACAATTTAATTTCCTAACAGCTATTCCAGTAACGGTATGCAACCGTTACATTTGAACTGCATTCACGTATCGCGATCGCAGGTCGTCCGTCAGTGGTAATCGAGTCGAGTCGAGTCACGTGTGGCATCTTTCGATAATCGATGCCGGTCGTTGACCTGTGATTAACTGATTAGGCTCGGTATAGAAAATTGATGGATCAGGTTACGAGTTATTGGATTAAATAGTTATTTGATAGCGATTGGAATAAAACTTAGTATTTGAGTTGAGATGTCTTACTTAGCTTCTATTTTCAACAAAAGACGGTTGTTTTTAGATTAATCTATATAATTATGTGTATATCTGTGTTTCTATTTATTAGTCTGTGGTGTGATAGATCAATTAGGCGGGGCTTTTTAAAGTTTTTTTAATCAGGATGGTTCTTAGTTACGTTTCACGAAGGGGTTGCCGTTATTTTGGGGGTATTTAAGTAAATAGTTATAATAAACTTTATGCTATCGTAGAAATATTTCCACTATCAGATTGGGGACGCATTAAGAAAGGGACAGGTCAGGAGACTCTGTACCCTAAACCGACGCACGTGTACGAAGAGACGTGAGTGTGGAGGAAAGGAGAGAAGTTTTTCAGGATCATAGCAAGTGGAAGGAAGTGGTATCTGCCTAACCTTACGAGAAAGAGGCATCATTGTATGAATATATGTTTGTATGACAAATCACTTTCGCTTCTTCCACATTCATACATCGAGTCATACACGCACGTCAGTTTCGGGTACTTAAGATTTGTCCGTTTTCCAGTATTTCTCCGATTAGTTAAACAAAGTCGCAATATGACTTTATTACTGGTAATTATTTCAATTTACAAAACGCTAAGTAAAATTATAACCGAGGAAAAACGAGTTCATTTGTATTCAAATATCAAACTGGACGTAGAAAAATAAATAAAAGCAATTGAATTGCACAACCAAAGCCAAATCTATGATTTTCTATACGAGATAGTATCAAAATTAAATATCAACTTGGCACTCAAGGAAAGTACGTTTGATCCTGTTTTCTATATTATTATTTAGTCGAAAAAGTGACAATTTTTAAATAGGTATTTAAAGTTTTTTCATCGCCTTTATATTTCAAACCCCCATTAACATTATTATAAAATATATATTTCATATTTCTTTTACTTAAAACAGATTCGGGCAAGCAACTGATACAAATATGACAAATTTCGAAAAACTGCTTTGACAGACAGACGGACAGACTCCGAAGTCTCACCATAAGGGTTCCTTTTTTATCATGTTGGTAGGGAACAATAAAAAGCTCAATCGGGATGGTTCTGATTTAGGCATTATAAAAAAAGATTAGCCTGTTTTATAATTTGCAGCTTTTAAATTAAGGATCGCTATTACGAGTAGACATATTTATCAGCTGTTATTCTGCGGTATGTATGTATGTATATGTATGTAAACTCTTTATTGCACATAAACAATTACAAGACATGTATGCATCAATATAGATAATGTACATAGGCGAACTTACGAGTAATAGGCGGTTTTTATCTTTGAAATAGTTACCCCAATTTCTTCTTAGAAATAGTAAAATGAGTAAAGCCCGCTCACAATAGCTTTCTGTTTGGGCAGAGATCTGTAAACTGCTCGCTGTTAATCGGATTGGGAACACAAATAATAAAGAAAAAATCTGTTTTGTTAGAAATTGTTCCGATGCCCGTAAACTACAGTGTGTGGTGCAAAATTATATTTCAAGCGGGAAAGTTTATCGAACAGTTGAACAGTCACGAGATTTATCTGACATTCTACAATAATAAGGTTGAGTTTCCTAAAAGTTACAGATGACTTGACATCTCTAATGACATTGACGACTTCAAGCATATTTTTCTTGAAATGGGTCCCAAATTAACGCTCGTGACCGTATATGTAAATAGAAAATACTGCCGAAATGTCTTTTGGAGATTACGAAATAGTCTGTTTTTATGGAGAAGGCAAAGGCTACCTCATGGTAAACTTACCGAGACTTGGCTGCAATATAAAATGGTGATTACGGTCCTCATTGTCTTACCACCACTAAACAATGGTTATTTTTATCGTTTACTTCAAGATTTTTATAACAATGATAATGAAAAGTATAGTCTTTCTCACTCACAGCACCAATACCAACTTAAACTTTATATTTTATATTTTTATATCTTATAATTACTTATATCATAAATGCAAAAGTTTTGATGTTTGAATGTTTGTTACTCAATCACGCTTTAACCACTGAATTGATCAGGATGATAGCACACATAATAGATTAAGTCCTGGAATAGGATTTAGCAGAGTTTTTATCCCGAAAAACACCTCATTCCTACGGGAAATCGATAATCGAAGCTAGTTTTTCATTAGTATGGCACATTTTGACTTAATTGCTCTTGACCTAGTAGCTTTAGAAGACCTAGTTTTCTAAGATTTGAATCAAACACGGTAACACGGAAATGACTAGCATAGAGGCATTCCATCTTAGTCCTCTGGGTTGGCAACGCATTTGCAGTCTTAGGATTGCATTGCAGTCTTGTGAATGCGAATGTCTATGGGTCACAGTTTCCACTTACCATCAGGTGGCCTGTGTGCTCGTTTGTCTTCTCTATGCCATAAAAAAAAAAAAAAAAAAAAAAAAAAAATGACGACGTAAAATTAAGTTTTTCATAAAAATCGCCCCCGCTTGTTACTTGAACCTATTAACCAGACCTTTTTTATCAGGTCAGTAGTTTAGCAGAAGCGGGGCACGCAACATGCGTTCGCTAGTCGACCCATTCGGAATTATGGAGGTTTCATATTAAATCCACCCGACCTTACTTTTCTTAGAAAAAAAAACAATAGAACAGAATCTTTGTTTGAATATTTTTGATTTGTGTATTGGTGAAATAATGAAATATTTGATGCGTTTTTTTTAGTGTTAAAAGGTAGAAAAAGCCATAACTATTTAACTATAACGACGGTTTACGTGTTAAATATAGGACACCATTTTTCACCCTCATTTTCATTGGATTACAATTTTAAGAATAATGTATATCAATAAAAAAAAAATACAATTTGTTATTACTATAATAATGTTTAAAAGATCTGTTAACTCAATATAAAACCCTGAGATTTCATTATGACATGGCTATGTAGTTCATTTTACGGTAAGCGTAAAGGACAGAGCCATAGCATTTATACAGTTGTCCTTTTTTCTCAGCGTAAACTAAACTAGTTGTCATGATAACCCCCTTTATCATTGAATTCCTTGTTGGGGAGTGTCGGAAAATCGCTCCACTCATGTCATGCTCCATACGTCCCTGTGCATTTGTTAATCCCGCCACCGCCGATGCCTTGGGCCGTAACAACCTTTACCTACTGTTTGATTTGTGTACTTAGTACCTGTGTGGTAAATTTAATTTTCTTGAGTGTGCGTACAAAAACAAATGACGATAGAAACTGACATCAATAAAATTGTCACATGACGTGTATCGATCTAAAGCCAAATTTCGAGGTCAAATCTAGCCAAGTTCAGCAGGTGAGCGGGACAGAGATATGTAACTACTATAACACGTTTGTCCTAACACATCAATTGTCCGAATTTTCATTTGCACTAAACTGGTTTTCAGATGAGTCAGTTTAGTTCATATCTGCCGTTCGGTTAGGTTAGGGTTGTATAATTATATAGGTTAAATTCGGACAGACAATGCATTAAGACAAATAACGATTAAGGAATTCATAGGAGAACCGTTTTGCTCTACTATGTGTAGTAGTAGGTTTTTTTTTTTGTCAGTGTGCGATCTGCGGCCTTGGTCGGATCGCGATCAGGATTAATCGTGTAATGCCGTAGCTACAAAATTAACCTCTACTTGAATGCACTTAACAGCAGTGTTCGCATTGTTGTGTTTCGGTTTGGGGATAAGACAGCGGCTGCCGGTGAAATGACTAGCATAGAGGCGTTCCATCTTAGTCCTCAGGGTTGGCAACGCATTTGCAGTCTTAGGATTGCATTGCAATCTTGTGAATGCGAATGTCTATGGGTCACAGTTTCCACTTACCGTCAGGTGACCTGTGTGCTCGTTTGTCTTCTCTAACTTTGCCATAAAAAAAAGTATTTTCATTAAACCCCGACATTTTTCATAACGCCCGCTACTCATAATCCACCTGAAAGCATTTTGTTTTTATCCAATTAAGAGTACCTACAGTTCTTAATTTGATTTCCATTAATTTTAATTGTTTGGAAAGCGCTTTATTCTTCTACGAACCCTTTTGAGGGCTTCAGTTCTTTCCATGCCAGGGTGAATTGTTTTGATACTAAAATGGTTTGAATATTGAAGCTTGGGCCCTGAATGCATTAACGGATTTTGTTTTTCTACCTGCCTGGGTAATCGGTGTTCTTTTAATGTGTTATTGAGGCAATGGCTTATACAGGCCCCTTTGTGAGGGAGAAGGGCAAACCAACGTATTTTTGTTACGCATTATGGCTTACGTTTATGGATTTTTGATGTGACGGTGTTTAACTAAAAGGAATTGTATTATGTATGAAAAAAATTTCACTGTTCAAACATCAGAAAAAAATCAACAGAAAAATATGGTATGTACAAAGGCGAGCTCGTTCCTTTAAAGCAACTCTTCTAGTTCTCGCAACAGGTTTAAGCAGCTAAAAAAAATTACGTGTCCGTTACTATTTCGGATAAAATAATTATAATGTGTTCGTTACTTTAAGACTCAGTAGTTGTTTTTATATTCCTTTTCTTGCCGTCCGCTTGTCACTCTGTAACTGTTTTTTTTTTTTTTTTTTTTTTTTTTTATGGTATAGGAAGGCAAACGAGCAGACGGATCGCCTGATGGAAAGCGATTACCGTCACCCATAGAAATTAATGTTTGTTTGTTATTTTGCACAGTCGTGTCATTCTTGTAAATGTAAAACCAACTAAACATTGTTTTTATTTTATTTCTAAAAGTCTACCAATTTTTGTTATTGTTACGTAACCTATATTAGGTTAGGTAACAATGCTTGCTGTGTTTGCATTCCCATAGACTAGTCTATTGTTTTCTTTTTCTTTAGTGTTGCCAACCTTAACATGGTGTAATTTTTATGGTCGTTCGAGATAATCTCGAACAAACGATTTAAATTGTTATCCTTGATGTTTTACAATTTATGTTTTTTTTGTGTTAAGTGTGTCACTTTCCGTCTCTTCACCAAGCGGTTCCAACGGAAGACCAGTGTTGGCTTTACGGCTAGCGAATGCTGAGTTGGGACCGTTTCGCAACTGTTTCTGTGTCTTATTTTTTGCATCTATGTACCTAATGTTGTTTTGTATTGTTGCGAATAAATGTCTGTTAATCTTTATCTTTTTATCTTTATTTTAGACTACTCTCTAACATATATCAAAATTAACCAAATTGGAGCCAGACAGTTGGGTACCTTTCCTTGTAAGCTATAAAAAAATATAGTTAGATTATAAGCAAATATAAATTTAAATCATACAACTATTGGTTACACTCAGCTATTGTTATTAAGCTATGTTGAAAACTCATTTTAAATCACGCTACACTAAAAACTGCATATTCAAACCGATACTTTTATGCTAAATACGTGAATAATAAATCAAAACATTGTGTGTGAATAAAGTCATCCATAAAGACCGTTCTTTCATACACGAAATATTCGTGGCAACCCGCCATTACTGCTGGATGGGGGGAGTAAAAACTGAAAATGCTCATGCAACAACAAAGTAGAGGGTAGATTACAAAATATACAGTTCAGTCACTGAGAGTTTTCGGAAGTGAGACTTTAAAAGGAAATGAATAAAAAAATGAATATTTATTTGATAGAATGCGATGCTCAGGTTATTAGATAGAAGAGGCATTCAGTCAACTTAAAATTAGTATTATTGATGTGATTTCCATTTAACCATTTACAAATTACGATATCAGCCTACAATTATTAATTAAATATCAAAATATAACAAATAATGAAATACAGGGAGGTTATAAAATAGTAAAATACGATTTATATATTCATTGAATTCACTTTGTATAAACAACAACTGTCAAGGAGCCATCTCAGTAACTTAATTTTGATTTTTTTGCCCAGAAGCATTATTATGTTGGATATACCACATCAAGGCAATAAAGTTCATTTCAATTTGTTGGATAATGCCATTTTGAGTTTTCAAAGAAAAGAAAAGAAATCTTATCATTATTGCACAGTTCAAATTAAACTTCCTTGATTATGTTCATCCTATTGCACATGGCCTTACGAGGGTAATGTATGACGTCTATTTACATCGATCAGCACTGTCTAATCCAAGCTCTGAGTACTTTCAGATGGGTGTGAAATATTGAACCTAAATTAGGTCACATGGAAAAAAAACTCCTATAACACAATTTTTCCCCATACTAAGTAGTACTTTATGCACAATTTCAATTTTTTTATTAACTGTACAAACTTTTGAGATACTAAATCACCTTGACCTAGAGCATTGAATGATTTATAATTTATAAAGTATTAATTTATTTCAAATGCGTTAATATTTTGGAATTATGGTGTAATTCAATACACTTAGGATTAAATGTCAAGTTTTAGAGTTGTAAATTACTGTTATTTAGGCCAAGGGAGACAGGGTGTACCGCAAGGAATGGTTCTTGGCCAGTATTATTAAACATAAATAATATTCTGGAGCAGTAATAAGGGGCTTTCTCATCATAACTCACACAAAATAATACCTTTTTCTTTGTGTAACAAGTGTTCGTTTGTCACTTGTTTAGTTAAGTTTAAGTTAGTTTTAATCAGGGTCCCTCTGAATACAAGCGTCGCGGTTAATGCTAATGCTTGTTTTATTTATTCTATTTACGACTTGTATTTTTATATACTTACGAGTATGTGAAATAAATGTATCTACCTTTCTATTTATTTCTTTTAATTAACTTAAAAGACCATTAACGGCAAAATTGTGGCGTTCTTTCTAAAGAATTGCGAACGAACGGAACAGGGTTATGTTTTCAAAATTACGGGCATTTTTCCGATCATTGTACTATAATATTCTATTATATGCAAAGTTTTGCCGATTAAGACATTGCAGTAGCCATACCTGTCTTCAAAAATGCTGCGATTAGGTGGAACGGTGCAACAATATCAAACTTTACATCTTATGCCACCTGGGGCATGTTTTATAAAGCTACAAATAACAATTTTATAGGTCTAAACTGGCCACACTGTGTCAAATGGAAACTTGTAACCTGTAAATTGTAATTTATAGTTTTATAAATCAGGTTACTAGATTTAATTCTTCTCGCTAAAACAATATTCCGTTTGACATGTAATCTTATTTTAAACATAATAATAAGACACTCCCAATGAAAATGTTTCAGTCAATTTTAATTTTTTTATTGATTGACTGTATTTTACGTCGTTAAAATCCGTGAACAATTTTGATTATAGGGTCAAAACAACATTGGTCTGTCCTCTGTGCATAAATAAGTAACGTTTTTATTTGATAGGGCCCGGCCATGATAGGGCTGCCTTGAAAGCGTTAACTTTGGGTATAACCACAGGAAAGATGGTAACCTAAATCGGTGTGACTCTAAAAAAGAAAAATACTTTGAAACCACTTTCAAGACCTTCCTTTTTCCTGTTTATTTCACACTGATGTAGCATTTTGCGGGGCGCGGTAAACTGGTATGCACTTAATTGCAATCAAAGAAAACTTAATTATTACTTAATGGCTTGCAGCACGGCATATAACAGTCCTCTTTGGAAAAGTTTTTTAATAAAGCAAACAGTTGACAAAAACAAGGTTAAACATTTGCCCCATTAAAATAGTTCGAGGCGAAAGAGTGTAGTTTGAACAAACAAGTTAAATTCAATTCTTTTACAAATACTGTTTTAAGGATATGCCCTTAAATATTTTTTATTGGAGATGGACCCTTATAGGTTATAGGTTATATATAGGTTATAGCGGGCTAATTTTCCGCAACTCAACGACTTAATGCGCCTTTAAGGCGTGCTGGGTCACTCAGATGGACCCTTAAGGATCTTTTGTGCAATTAGAACACGAAGAGCTACGGTACTAAAAACATTACATTCGAAGGAGCACGGTTATATAATAACTTACCTAAAACTATAAAAGAGGCAGACTCATACGGTAATTTTAAAAGCAAACTTAAGACCTATGTCATCAATAATATCCCCATTATTTAACTTGAGTCAGAATCCGGCCCTCACTTCTTATCGCTAGATGTAATAACTGTGCGAGCGACGCACGCGTGTATTTTATTTGCTTAACAACATTCCACCCGTTATGCTATTTGTTATTAGTGCAACAACTACCCACTTTTGTACTTGCTATACCCTATAATTAACTTATACTTGTGAACCTTTTTTATTGTTTGTTACACATATAAGCACTCACGGGCGTAATGTATAATTAAGGCATGTTAATAATTGTTTTCTCAATAAGTGAAATGTATATTCTTTGAGAAATAAATAAATCTTTAACCATAATTACCCTCTTACACACTCAGCTGTACGAAAGTGCAGGTTTCGTTACGATGTTTTTCCTTCCCCGTAAGAGCATCGGATAATGCACTTAAGTTAGAAAAACTCATTGGTACATGGTGACCGCGGGGGTTCGAACTCGGTACCTTACGATCACGAGTCGACCCCTTAAGCCACTAGGCCACCGAAGCTCAACTTAGGCGTACCAATAAATAGACTCATACATTGATATATTAAAAAGTGCATTGTTTAAGAGAAACATGAAAGCCCTAGACAAGATGCTTAACGTAATACATACATACATTAAATCACGCCTGTTTCCCAGAGGGGTAGGCAGAGACCACTTCTTTCTACCTGCTACGATCCTGACAGATCTCTTTCGCTTCTTCCACATTCAAACATCGAGTCGTGCATTCGCGTCAGTTTCGGATACTTAAGATTCAGCCCTTTTCCAGTATTTCTCTAATTTGATTCGAAAAATTACGCCTAGGGCGGCCCCTTACGTCCCTTCCACTCACTTTCGCTCTGGTTATCTCTAACGTAATAGATTTTCGAAAACTATCAAAGTATATGATGACCATAAGCACTTGACGCGAACGTCCGGCCGCTTACGTCAATGCTGTACTTTTTCGATAGCGACAACTAAGTATCTCGCAATGCATCTGGTCTGGGACCACGTCTGAAGCCCTAGACATAATGCATTTGGCGTTCGATATCGTCATAAAAAATGTATAGGATTGAGATAAGCTGTCAGACGATCGCGTCGAGCGCCTATGTCAATTCCATACATTTTGTCAGTTTTCGAAAATCGTTTACGTTAGCGGTAAGCATTTTGCCCTAGTCATGATCGTTATCGTTATCGAAAATAAACGTCAACGTAAATTTTATCACTTTTCGTAAATCGCTTACGCTTGATTTAAGCAAGATGTCTAGCCTTAATGCTTTGGAAACGTCTGATAAATTAGAATATCACTCAATTTGGTCTGTCGCCCACACAGACATCGGAGAAATCTCCGTCTTAACGGATTGGCTGGTCCTCGAGGGTGTATTGTCTGAGGCCGAGGAATTATGTCGTCGATGGAGAGTCCTCGCCGCTGATTCGATTTGCCGACCCTGGATACTGGCGGAGAGGACAGGCTATTCATGTTGATACTTGAACTTATTACTAGTCAAAATGTTGTTTATGGTATATTGAAGGAGGCACACAAGCAACCTGATGGTGAGTAGGATTTGTGACCAGTGGGCCTATTGCCTTACACAATCGCAATCGACTTCAAAATGAAAACGATTGCCATGGTGAGTATGTTAAAATTCAAATTCAAAACATTTATTTGACAAAAAAAACACTACAACACAACAGACGGTAAAAAAAAGTAGAAACAAGATTAGAGCGGAGATAGAATCGTTGCACTGTAGTGTGAAGTCAAATAGAATTCAGCTCAGCATGTGCTGCTGCAGGAGCCACAGCGCTGGTTTCCAGCTGAACCCTGGTGTTCACCTATTCATAGCTGAACGCGAACGCTGTTAGGCCCCTCAGTTCGCTAATATTCGCTAGTCGTGATCATGACCTGCGTCGCTATTGCCTAACGCACTCGCAATCTCAATTGGCTTCAAAGCGGAACAATAATTGTTTTCATTTTGTATGCAGACAAGCCTTCGATTTTCAAAATGAAAACAATTACGATTGCGAGTGCGTTAAGCAAAAACCCCCCGGGTTGCATTAACAGCACGTGGTTATGGGTTCATGACTATTCTTAAACTACCGATAGCGAGTTTGAAGCGTCACTGTTGGCTCTTGAGACGTTGAAATATGAACAAGAGTTGATTTAATAACTGTACATATCTACATTTTTACAGAATTGAATATACGTTTGCGTCCGCACGCTCCAGGTTGATAGAAAACGATGAAACCTTAAAATTCAGTGACAGTTCTCCGTTTATTCATTACCTAGATTCACTTAGTTTATGATTATTAGGTCGGCGAAATTATATGAAAAACATGTTTTACATTTTCCGTTAAAAGTGTATTCTCAGCGGGCCTAGTATGGCTGCGTCTATATCGCGTGTCAACTGTGGATAAAGCATCCGTCACTCTTTGACACGTGTACTTATATACCTGTCAGAAGGTGACGGATACCTAATCCAAATTTTATCACGCGATAAACGAAGCCATATTAGGCCCCCTGGACTACAATTAGAAGACTGCAAATACTTCACCAACCCTGAGGGCTAACATGGAATTATAATCTTATCATTTTCTTATTTGATCGCAAGATTTACACGCCTACTTTTCTTACACACTCAGTTGCTCATCTAACAGCTCTACAATCCGTCAGCTACCGTCTTTGTCTATCTTGTCATGCTGTCGAAGAAGGGTTAGAATAATTATAAACTGTATGTACCTATCTATGTGTAGTTTTTTGGTTACTGGTCTAGTCTAAAGACATGGACCCATTTCGATGAACTAGATATTCATACGGTATTCGACTTAATTCTAAGTGTTTCGCGAGTGTTACTGGGAACTTTAATGTTGAAATTAGATTGTTAAAAGTATTAGCAGCAATTAGTAAAGGTGTACAATTTAATTAAGAGTACGGGGAGGCATGAGGTGCGAGGAGGGTTCAATCGTGACTAGTCGAGATTTTTCATACCCGATGCTTACCCTAACTCTTACTTTATAATATACAGTCGGATAACTAAAGCTGTTAAGTTTATTAGGTAAGTGGTCGGTGCTATCTGGCGGCAAGCGAGGGTCCACACGAGTGTTTTAGACCCACCCCTAACTAAGGGCTTGTCTACTTGAATATGCAATCACGCTGTCACTAAAGATGGACTTTGATCGCTAAGGATTCTTTGCTATGTAAACACGCCTTGATTTACATCGGTCGAATGGTCTCGAATAGTCTCGAATGTTTATACAGTGTCACGGATATCCAGTGACATGAGAACAAATAATGAAGATAGACAAAAGCGGTTTTGGGTAAAAGATGTAATTACTTAGGCTCCTCTGTTCATTCATCTGTTTGTCCGTCCGTCTATCTATCCGTCTGTCACAGGGCTGTATATTTTGAAACGTTTATCTTATCTTATCTTATCTTCTTGATGGGGTCCTTACGGGTACACTTCGACCCTATGGGATATTTTGTGTTAATTACCCCTCTTTTAGCTCTTAATCCAATGCAGCCTCCACCCCTTCCAAATAGCGGATACTTGAGTGCAATGGCAGAGCCTTGAAATCGTTCGGTTCTGGGTAACCACAACCGAGGATTTTCATTCTTACTCCAGCGAGTGCGTCACATTCACACAATAAGTGTTTCATTGTTTCCACCTCCTCGCCGCACATTCTACAATCTGTGTTGTCATAATAGGCGCATTTTGAAACGTTAAACCGAGACACAAGTTTACACAGAGTACGTAGGTATAACTTGACGACACGTTAGCCTAGTTGGTAGGTAACCTTGCCTAATCCCGGGTTCAAATCCCGGTATGGGCAATTATTTGTGTAATGAGCGCGAGTATTTGTTCCAGAGACTTGGCATGTTTAAGTATACATTTATATGTATTTAATGATATATTTATCTATATATATTTGTTTATGGTTGTCTAGTAGGTACACACAATACAAGCCTAGAGCTTACTTAGGTCAAATTGTGTGAGATTGTCCTCCGATTTAAAAAAAACTATTGTTTTTGAAACGTGTTTTTTCCTCGGCGTTTTTTCTTGATCTTTGTATTGTATGATAGTACGGAACCTTTAGTGTGAGTCCAACTAGCTATTGGCTGATTTATATTTACTCTAATACTCGTACGTTTAATTTCATAGTCATAGTCATATTCATTTATTGCTTTATGTACAATGAGATCTTAAAAATACAGTAGGTAGCTTCAACATAAACCCTGCAAGGGCACTGCAACAAGACACAATAATATACTTACCTACATGTCTATTTACGAAATCACATTTATATTATAATATATAACAGATGAAATTTAATAATATAAGGCTAACAGATTTTATTCACTCTGGTAATGCAAAAAACTCTTCTAAATTAAAAAAACATTTTGAAATCAAAAAACTCCTTAACTTACTACAAAATATAGACTCTTTTGTTGTGTTTTTGATTTGTAAATTCTCACAGCCATTTGATGGGTTCCAGAGCTAACAATTTTTAAATTGGTAAAAGAGCTTATTAACTTATTTCTCTGCCTAAGATTAATTTGACATTTATTATTTTTTCGTGAGCAAATAGGGCTTTGTGATTTCGTACAAGTCTACATATTTCGTAAATATACATAGACACCAGTGTTAGGATATTTAAACGGGTGAAATGTGGCCTGCAAGAACCTAAAAGAATTTGAAGAATTTGAATAGAAGAATCTTTTTCAAAACAATTATACCTACTACGTTACTATTTCACAGTTCCAAATGTTACTAATAAATTAACACTCTAATTATGATCTAGGGTTTTGGCTGGATTTCTGATCTTTCAATAATTTACCGCGAGGCTCCGGCAAAGGGCCGACCCATCAGCACTGACCGACGGAATCTGTGTTAGAGTATAAATCACAGACGATTGACTAAGTACTTATTGAACTAATTAACGCACACTTTTATTAGTGTTATAACAGATGATTCATAGCGTAAATAAACCAATGAACGTAAAGTATCTAAGAATCTTCTTATGCATAATCGCAGATTTTTTTTTAATTGGTCGTCTGAAAAGCCGAACATTGAACCTCCTTTTTTGAAGTTGGTTTTAAATACACTATGGCTTGCGTTTGTTATAACCTAAAACATATTAAGACAAATAAATAGACAATAAAGACAACAGGAAATATAATCAAATCAAACATGCGATTAAAAACATGACAGTCACATAGTAATTACTTACACCTTTTTTATCCTCTGTTTTATTTATTTGCCTTTATATTTCTTGACTTTGCCTAACCGGCTTCCCTCAAGCAAACTTATACTTAGCATATTGCCTGTACTTGTCTGTAAGAAACTTGGTTCGTGGCAGTAGCTTAGAGAGCGAACGAGTTACTTCAGGCATCGAGGTAAGAGATAAGTACTGTGGTAAGTAGAAACAAATACAGCAGGGTCCGTCTAATCACTACCACCATCTTATCCTTCAACCTTTAGCCAAGATAAGACAAGTAGCTAAATTAATATCATAGAGTTTTTCCATCTTTGCCCTTGACTTCTTTCAACATGTCAACAAACAAATGACATAATAATATGCCATCAAATAGGGAGCTATCAATTTCAATTTTAAAAGCTTTTATTGAACTTGCAATGTATGTATGTATGTACGAATGTAAGGGTCAAATCTTGCAAGTTAAATTTGACCCACTTCCCGGACTCCGATGAAGCTGAAAATTTGCATACGCCTTTAGTTCTAATGACAATACAATAATATAGTACCATCGTCCTGGTCTAATGATGGAGACTCATGGCCATAGGAACTCCTTAATTACACATGATAAACCCGTCGTGTTAGGGCTCGTTAGAATTGTCTTGACAAGTAGATGACGACTGTGCAAAAAAGTACAGACAGCAATAAAAGCTTGTCCCAAAAATGATTTTTTTGACAAAAACTAATTAAAAGCTTAAAACATGTTGGTAGAAATTATTTTTTAATTAATTACCTATCATTTTTATCATCCGGTCCTAGCCGAATTCCACTACAGGGACCGCTTCGAGGTCATTCAGTGTAAGTGCCTTGATACTCTATCTTATTGTGCCTTTACATAGCTAAATGAAAACTGCTGTAATCAAATAACCGGTCAAGTGCGTCGGATTCGCGCAACGAGGGTTCCGTACCACCGCACTGTAGGTATTATTATATTCTGATTTTTATTCGTTCTTGAATCAAAACAGCGCAAGTCCAACTTACACTATACTATAATCAGTATAAACAGTACTATAATCACACCAAATTTTACACTTGTATAATTTTTCTACCTAATAACTAAAATAAAAACACTTTTCAAAAACATTTCTTGTATGAGGACTACAATCATTATACCACTTTCTTTAAGAGTAAATTGCCGTAAAAACACATTTTGAAATAAAAACAACCCGCTACCTATTACAGTTCAAAAGATACAGCTTTTTAAAGTATAATATAATGCACCTATGAATGTCAAAAACCATTACTAACGGTTCGACAAATAATACCACCTCCGGGTACGGAAACCTCCAAAATTCTCATCCTATAGATAGTCCCCGCTCCCGCACATCGCCTGTGCTCTGCACCACACTTTAATCGTAAGTTATTCTGCCTAAACTTGAAATAACACGATCGATGCCCCCGGCCCGGACCGCCATGTTATTCCTGTGATGTAGACTATGAAAATTTATCAAAATATTAAACTTCCAACGCTCCAGCTATAATTAAAATAACAGCCGAGATATTCGGGGAATATTTCGACGTTAGAAATGTTTAATTCGAGATAACAAGACAACGTTAAAGCTATTCTGCTTGACCAACGCTACGTGAGACGGAGACAAGGCACTTCATGTCAGCGTCTATCTGTTAGAAGTGGACGACAGGCTTTTGTAACAATAATAGAGAGAAAAGCGTTTGTTTTGGTGCATTAGGAAAATTTCTTTGATTCTGACAGTTGGATATGATTGTATAATACAATGTTGAACTGTAAACTTTAGTATAAAACAAATTCTACCACTCTGTATGTACGCTTAGATATTTCAAACTTCGCAACTGATTTTAATGCGGTTTTCATTAATAGATAGAGTGATGAGATAGGAAGCTTTTTTATGGATAATAAATTTTAGATTATGTATTGGTGTTACAGAAAACTCACATCAACTGAAGAGAAGGGAAGGCGGGTCGCTAGTACAATACATAATTATTTTAAAAAGGATTTTCGGAAAATCAACCCGTAACTAGAACAAATAGGGGGAAAAGCGGGACATGTACAAAATTGCAGGCTTCTTTTAGTAACGTATGAATGGTTAGAACAAACATAATATTCCGCAGAAACATTCCGCAACTAAAATAAAAATAAGAATATCAAAAGACGCACGAATAAACAAGATCTGCGTAATACGGACCGCATCTTGCCATCTTTATAAACATGGAAATGAGGTTCAAACTTCACATTACGCTATCAGATTGTCTCGGAACATACCAACGTAGGTATTTTATGCGTATTCTCCTAAATAAACAGGGGGAAAGGTTTGCGATCCGCGGGCCGAGGGTTGGCCGCGCCTCTTTTTGCGCTATAATGCGTGTTTATCTCGTTACGTTTTGTCGTGATTCCAGAGATAAAACAGAGGGAAAGGTTGCCGATCCACGCCTAAGATGATTTTTAACACACAAGCCTATTGCCGGCGGGTTTTGTGATTGGTGTGCTCCGCTTGTAACTCAGGAGCTCTCTGAATTGAAATTGTTCCGCATTTTTAGGGCCTCCGTTACGTGACGTCATTATGTAGCGTGTTCTCCTCGCGTCTTTACGTTTATTACTCATAATTTCTGTTGCTTTATAAGTCAGGTCTTGTTTGTAATGTAATTCTACAAGGTCATGTCATGTTTTGTGTCTTGTTAAAATATTATTGCAGAGCCTGTGACAGTATGATATAATTCTTAGATTGAGCAGTACTATTTCTTTAAAAGACTTACCCCTCGAAGTACAACCCACTAAAAGAAAACCCCTTTTGAAGAAATATACGACTTGGTGGTTTGTTAAACTAGCCATCACATAAGGGAAACCTAAAGAGCAGCAGTAAATGTTGATATCCCTCTTATTGCATAACCAAATATAAGGGTAACCCTTAAAAATAGTGCTTAAAAAGCCAATAGAACGGCTTTTATAAGGGTAACCCTAATAAATAGCGCTTAAAAAGCCAACCGAACGGCTTTTTAAAGTTAAAGGGGTATTGGTATCACTCAAAATATAGCGCTACAAAAGCAAAATCGAGCAAAACGTACACGGAACGGATTTGGTAAGGGTAACCCTTATAAATAGCACTTTAAAAAGTGAATAAAATGGCTTTCAAGCGATACGGCTTTTCTAAATACATTCTTATAAAAACGCATTCGAAACCCCTTGAATGGGATAGCGGGCCGGTCTCTGGTTTCAACTATATTTTAAAACCATGTTGTAAATGAAACTGATAAAAAACAACCTATCAACCAAACCGATATACACTCGGTTTTTCTCAGTGAATAAATTTGTTTTGATGTTCGGCAAAAAGCGGGATAAGTATATGCTATTTGCATCCCGACGTGCGAGCCGGCCGAGAACTGCGTCCTGATTGATAGAGGTATTATGCCGGGCTCCGTTTTTTTACTCGGATAACGAGAAGCAGTTCTAAAATAATAAAAGGGACGAGCGACGGGATCAATGTGGAGGAAATTTGCTGGCAAAATGACTATTAAATCTCTTGTAAACGAGAATTCAATTTGGAAATCAGAGCAAGAGTGGGAACGTCAGAGTTACAAGGTTGAATCGTGTTGTTATTTTACTATATCGCACTGCTAAATAGATCAAAACAATATCAAATCAAAATCTTTTTTAGGTTTGTTTCAAGCTCATAGCGTCAGCACTAAGTTTTTAAATCCATGTAAAATATAAGGAAGTGAACTACTGTTTTAAACGGATAATGGTTGTTTACTGTATGTCAGTTTAAATCTCAATTAATGAACTAAAGTAAATTGTAATTAGTAATAAAATTGTTCAAGAACTTTTTATTTGGTAGCCAAAATTGAAAACTCATATTTGTAGGCAATTGTATGGAAAAACACAAGCGTTCCTAATTATGTGGCCACCAGTGTATAACCCTCATCAGTTATGTAATAATGATAAAATACAGTAAAATTGTGACACCAAGCTATTAAGGAGAACTCAGGGCAAGCATGAGTCATGGCTATAGTCGGCAATGTGTTTCCGATGATGATAAATACTCATGACACATGCTTGGAGCCCCGCCAACGACCTGGTACCTCTTTTACACGATGGTCTTGATAACGTTTAAATAAGGTACAGACGACAGGTCTTCATAGCGTAGTAATTAGACATCGGAACTTTTAGAGCATTATTTGATATGCAGTAATTCTTTATATCGATAAAATTATTTATCGATGTATAATTATTTATTTATCGATAAAAATATTTATCGATGTATAATTATTTATATATCGATATAATTATTTATCGATACTTAACAATGTTGTCTAGTTATAACGGTGAGGTTTGTTTGTAACCCGTAACATCTTACAGTAATTAAGATCAAGTAAAAAGCGCTTCACTTTTTTTTCATTTCACCCCCTATAAAAATATTTGAAAAATGTTATAAGTGACTTGATTTATGAACGTGGAACGTGGAATGATGTAGGATTGTGGCAGCTGCAAAGAAGTGGTCTCTGCCTACACCTCTGGGAAACAGGCGTATGTAGATATTAAATGATAAAACGGCTAACAGAAATAGACTCAGTAAAAGAAATCAACTGCCTACCTATGAGATTCTGCCTACATGTTCACGAGATACAGCTGGCTGACAGACAGACGGACAGATGGATGGCGGTGGCTTAGTAAGAACGTCATGTTGACACCCTTGGTACAAAACTCCAAAGCAAAACCTGTTGCATTGAAGTACTGGGAGATATTTTTACACGAACTTTTCTAATATTCAATAGGTCTGACGGTACGGTATAATTAAATAGAATATTCAGTTGAGTGTCTCAGTAATAATATACTGCACTGACAATTGAACTGACTTTTATTGAATATCACGAAAATCCACAACTATTTTTAGTCTAAAACTAGTTTAATCGGGCTGGTTCTTAACCAGATTTTATGAATGGCCAAGAGATATCAGCTCAGAGGGCCCAGACAAGATGCACTACGCTAGCTATCGTTTCTCTTCGTTTAGTTTTTAAACCAATCGCGTCACTGGTAGATGACGTGATACGGAAAGTCACGTGATGTGCCAGTGACGCGATTGGTTATAAAAGTAAACGAATAGAAACGATAGTTAGCGTAATGCATCTTGTCTGGGCCCTCTGAAAGCCATTCATCTACGCTATTATATCGAGTTATTTTATTTACAGGCCTAAAAACCTCAGGCCCTCAAGGTATAGTCTCTGACGCCAAGACATTAAGACTGAAATCTCAACACAGCAAATGCGTTGCTGATTCCCTTTTAAAAAAATATTCATTCCCTCTATGCTTATCATTATACCCTCACAGAGGATGACCACAAAGCTATAATCCTCGTCAGACGGTTAAAAAATATAAAATATTCTAATGTAGGTTCAGCTTCTACAATTCCCTATACAGTGACTTTTGAGATCAGCTTTTCGTACAGAATAGGCTGAGATTATGTGATGTCTGTGACCTGTGTCGCTATTGCCTAACGCACTCGTAATCTCAATTGGCTACAAAGCAGAACAATTGTTTTCATTTTGTACGCAGACAAGCCTTCGATTTTCAAAACGAAAACAATTGAGATTACAAGTGCGTTAAGCAATAGCCCCTCTGTTACCGAATTGCTGACGTATTGATACCTATCATTTACTCGATAGTAATGGTGGCAGAGTTAAAAACAATACAGGTCAAAGACGATATGGTTTTACCACCTAGAATAGAGGCCTTGCTCCAGTGGGTCCTACCATCTCCTTGGTCCTATCTCTTCTAAGGGCCGCCATAGACGGACTGCGTAGAGCAGTCAGGACTCTGTGGTCACTATTGGGGATTTACTGTCATTAAGTACAAAAAGAAATTCGTCCACTTGAATTGACCATTTGGAATTTTGACCAAAGTGTAAATCTGATAAAATGTAATTATGACCAAATTTATTTTCGTTAAAAATTAATTAAGTCTGAAATGAATTATGTCCATTATAAAAAATGTGCAAAATTTAATACGCACAAAGTGAATATTGTCTAATTTTATTTGAGACCGTTATATGTAAATTTAAGTACAAAACGAATTATAAGTGAACATATGGTTATTATTCCTGTCGGTCTATATTAATTTTGGACAATTTTACCAGAGGACATGATTCTATTTTAGACAATATTCTGGATGGAAAACTATTCTTATAGGTATATTTCAATTTGGCGTTTTTTCCGATTTGACGACTAATTCTCTGTTTACGAATTTCTTTTTGTACTTAATGACAGTAAATCCTATTGGGCAATCTGCAATTTTCATGCTCTAGGTTTGTATTGAAACTGCAGATTGACCAATAGCGATTCCAGAGCTCTTAATCCTGGGGTGTTATTCTCTTAAAAACAACGGACGGTCGGACGGACGAGCGAAATTGCAGCGGCGAGTGTAAGTAAGTCCCATTTAACACATAAAACACATTTTAACGCATGCATTTTCAATTAAGCAGCCTTATACGTTCGATCCATCGGCTGAAACCATGCTGCTAAATTGAAATAGCTCATGCTAAAATATGTTTTGTTCGCACTGACGGGATTACTTAAACTCGCCGCTTGGACGTTCACTCGTTCGTCCGTCCGACCGTCGTTGTTGGGAGAATCACTACCCTGACTGCTTTAAGCATAACCTCATCGTATCGTTTAAAAAACAAAAGACAGTCTATCTACAATATCACTTTTCTCATAACGCGCACCAATAAATTATAGATAAATACCCATCTTCACAAAACCCAGGACAAATTAGCATTAAAAGAGAAACTTAAGGCGTCCATAGAATTAGCAGCAGCGTTAAAAACTTTCCGGCTGTCCAGGTATTCTTAATTAAACCGTTTGAAGGACCCGGGATAAGCCGGTCTCATTCGACTTTTATTTTACAAAGTCCTTTCATAACTTCTTTAATTTCACCTTAAGGATTATGCTTAAGTTTTCTGGAAACTTCTTCAAGTGCTAGGGCGGTCAGCTCGGCACAATGAAACTGAAGAAACGCCGTTAAAAACTGTTTAAGTACAGCGATAGTGGGAATTATGATACCAATAATTACACATAACATTGGAATTATGTCGTAAAGTCTGTGTGGTGTTAAGATGATAGATAGATGATAGATAGAGTTAGAGTTAGTTATTAATTCAACAAAACTATTAGTGTAAAATACCGGTTGCTGTTAGCCATTTTTTTCTAACAAAAGTTTACATTTAAATGTATAAATCTATACATAAATATATTTGTTAAACATGTTTACTCGTACCTAGCATAAAAGCTGGTTTTAGCGAGTCTTTTTATCCTTCAGAGAAGTATTAATAAAATTGTATCTAACTTTACTTAAAATTTTAATTTTCCCAATCTGTATTGCAATATACCCCTGTTTTGGAAATATTCATGGGAGTAAGGGAATATTCCCATAAATTTTCCACTTTCAGAAACATTCCCACGGCACATCACTGTCTCTAAGATCTAATCTGATGATGGAGTTGGAACCTGGCGACATTATCTCCGATATGCTAAATGTAGACCCATCGTGTCGTGTTGAGGCAAAAAAAATGCATTCGGCAACAAAAGCGTGTGCCAAAAGTGATATTTATGCCAGAATCTTATTTGTTTAGCAGGTCAGTCATTAGGTACAAGCGTTCGTGTATTAGGTCAGTTGAGATATCTTGACCGCTTACTTTTACGCTATGTGTATGACTCAAATCTTTTGCATAACTTTTAGTATTTTTTTTTGTAATATTTAACCTAAATAATAAAATTGTTTAGAGAACCTTATTTTAATCAACCTTTAATAACAACAGAACAATCAGAATAATTATAAGGGTTTGAGGTTATCTTTATTTAATGGTCAATGCGCAAGTCTTTACGCAGCGTTGTAGCTCGACCGCTGATTTGCATTGGAGGCCCGGAACAAAAGTTCCAGTTTTGAGTCTACCTTTTTTTTAACCTACTGTCTGTATGCATTGAAATATATATTATTATTGGAGTTTATAAAATTGGTGTTAAGCTAAATTACACATTATTACTAAACACTGTGAACAAATTTCAATTAACCTTCTTGGAGCGACATATTGTGTATCTAAAAAAATAACATACTACACGAGGCATAGAATAACTCCCAATAGTAACGGGCTTTTTTTGTGAACTTGAAAGCTGCTTCAGCAATCGATTAGTTATAACAAAAGTTGCATATAAAATGCCAAACAAAAACTCAATAATGGGTTGTTAATTTAGGTCAGTTGGGACATCTTGACCTCTTAGTTTTACGCTACTGTGTAATGTAACTTAAATCTTTTGCAAACGGGTTTGTTTCTAAGCTTGAACTTGTAATAAAACATTTTAAAGAAATGAATTTTAACCAACCAATTTATGAATATAAGGGTTTGAGGTTATTATTATTTAATGGTCAATGCGCAAGTCTTTACGCAGCGTTGTAGCCCGACCGCTGATTTGCATTGGAGGCCCGGAACAAAAGTTCCAGTTTCGACTCAACGAGTTTACTTTACGTCGTTTCGGGAGATCGGCCGGATCGCTTGTAGGTAATGCGTGTTGAAGAAACTTTGGGGATGAGAGTAATTAAAAATATATTTTTTCGTAACAAAACAACGATTAATCGAAACTTTGTCAGGACTAAGGAAAGTCGTAATTAATTACTTTTAGAGTTTAGTAACCGTTTTATGAACATTGTTTTAATTATTGAAGCATGATTTGTTTTTTAATGATTTATGTTATAAAGTTTTTCTAGTCTTAAAAATTATTGCAAAGTAAATGTTAATTAGTCGCTATTATTAAATATTGTTAACTGATAAAATCGCAGTTATAATGATTTGTTTAGTCGCTATTATTAAATATTGTTAACTGATAAAATCGCAGTTATAATGATTTGTTGAAAAAAACTATAGAATATGTGATGGCGACCAGCGTCGCTATTGCCTAACGCACTCGCAATCTCAATCGGCTTCAAAGCGGAACAATTGTTTTCATTTTTTATGCAGACAAGCCTTCGATTTTCAAAATGAAAACAATTGCGATTGCGAGTGCGTTAAGCAATAGCCCCTCAGGTTAAAAACAGTACCATAAAGTCAAAACCATGCCAACCATGGGTTTACCCAACAGCATAGAGGGCTAATTAGTAGTCCATTATTATATCCGTCTTGCTATTTCAGAGTCCATATTATTACTATAAAATATTATTCAACTACCGCTAGCGGTAAGCTCGCTTCATCATCGACAAAATCTTTGTCCAAGGGCAAGAGTTAGTCAAGACCAAACCCATTAAAAAACAAAAAATCTAAAGAAAGCTCCGTATTACCTGCCAAGTTTGTCAGTGAAAAAGGTTTTCACTGACAAACTTGGCAGGTAATACGGCCCAGGTCGAACGCCTACGCGAATTTATGCAAGGAGCTACTCGAAGCGTTTAAAAATCGCTGACTGGTCGCCAAGTCAGTTACCCGTGAGACCCCATTCACTGATCGAGATCGGACTTGAGCGCTGCATTTTAATATGATTATTGAGCAGCAGACCAAATTAATAGGATATTTAGGTTATCTTGAGCAACGCTGTGGATTTACAAAATTCCAAACTCAGACAGTTTTATATACAGCCAGCATCAAAAGTAGCTAGGCAGAAAAACATGCTCAAAATGTAAAGACACGATTTATTCTCTTGACAAATAGAGTCGAGTGCAGATCATTTTGACCTCTTCGGTTGCGTAGCTACTTCTGCTTAGGCCATAATAACAATTACTTTACGGTGAAATTACTAGCTAGGCGTTCCATTTTACTCCTTAGGGTTAGCAACGCATTTGCGGTCTAAAGTTTTTGTCTTGAGATTGGAAATGTCTATGGATCACAGATCCCACTTACCATCAGGAGGCCTGAGTGCTCGTTTGCTTCTTTTATACTATAAAAAAAAACATTATTGGACAGTCGGATAACTAACACGAGATTGACTAAACAACGTGGCATGTTTTGACAAATTTAGTTAACTACCTAAGTTTATTAATAGCAAGTAAAATGGAACCAAATGTTATAATTTTTTTGATTAAGGAAATGATACGGCTTACATTAATACATTTAATAATAATAAATAATAATAAATATCCGAGGACAATGTCACACCAATTGACCTAGTCCCAAACTAAGCTCTAGGCTTGTACTATGGGTACTAGACAACGATACAAATACTTATATGTATAGAGAAATACATACTTAAATAGATAGAAAACATCCATGACTCAGGAACAAATATTCGCGCTCATCACTCTAAAATCTGCCCTTACCGGGATTTGAACCCAGGACCTCTAGCTTCGTAGGCAGGGTCACTACCAACTAGGCTATCGTGTCGTCAAATTACAATTAATTATTAATTAATTAATTAATTTATATTACAAAAGAGGTGAGTTACGAGTATTCATAAGCCAACAAAGTTTTCAAAAATGTATGTTAGACTTTTAGGAATTAACTACACAAAGCTAGCAACTCATGGGTTAGGCCACCAAAAATTGTAAATGTAACTTTCGAGACAGTAACACAGATATTAAAACATGCACTTAAGAGTGCGCCGAGCGTACGCCGGATGTACAGTGGCGCCTTCATTACTATTATTGTGTTTTCTAATACACTAAAGTATTTTCTTGAAATTGGTTGGTAGGTTTTTGTACTACAAATGAAAACACAACTTATAGGGTATATCACATGGTTTAATAACAATTCACCTTCGTTGTATCAACTTAACGCAAAAAAGTGGCCACCTTTTCCCGTTAAGCTGACTACTCAAAGGGTAATTGTTATTAACCCTTAGTTTGGCAAAAATATAAAAAAACGGCTATTCAAACCCTTTTTGATTTTGAATTAGCAAATTAATAAAAACACAATCCAAACAGAAAAGTGGACATTATCGTATGTTTACTGTGACATACATTGCCAAATTAAGGGAGTTTGTTACGTATCTCATAAGTTGTGTTTTTACTTGCGCTACTAAAAGTATCATCTGATTGCAAGTAAATTCTTTAGTTATTAGAAAACACAATAATAGTAGTAAAGGTGCCTCTGGACGCTCGACATTTGCTCGGTGTAGTCATAAATGTCATAATTTAATACTATAGCGTTTTTTAACTTATTAATTTATTATACATTTAATTTATTAGACACAAAAACATTCCAAATAACTAATGGTGAAAGCCGGGACCGTTATAGTTTCACAATGTCCGTCTGTCCGTGGTTTAACTCAGAGGCTCTTGGTACAGTCGACGCCATAAATATGTTTACACTTTAGTACCTTGTCTATTTAGCGTCATGTTTAAACTGCCATTTGAAATTGTCATAGCGGGTAAAGTGACGAGGTACTAAAGTGTAAACTTATTTATGGCGTCGACTGTACTACAAAGCTGTAATTTGAGGTTACCTATCTGAACCACTAAAAATGTTAGTCCGAATTTCGTTTCGACAAAAACTATTCGACAAATTTCGTTTTATTTTATTTTCATTTGTCCGAAAATTCATTTCGAATTCTTACAATTCGGCATTTATTGTGTCGGTTTTTTGATCATTCGACAAATTATATGTTTCCATAAATTTCATTTGTCCGAAGTATCAGTTACCCCATGTAACCTTTCGGTTTATTAATAATTCGACTTTTTTTAATTGACTTTTATTTCATTTGTCCGATGTAACGATCCGAATTTTTAACTACTCGGCTTTTCTGACATGGAATTTATAATTTTTAATATTTTTTTTTTTTTTTTTATAATTTTTGCGGCGGTTGTTTCTTTTGTATTTTTTTATCGGTTAAAATATATATATCTTACATTTTGTGTGTTGTTTAGTTGTAAAATACGAGTATAATTGTTTAGTTACTAATAAACTATAATGTCTACCATTTAAGTAGGTACCTAACTGCCTAATAAGGTACTGGAAATGTTTATCTCACGATGACAAAAATATGTCTTATACCTTTTGTTGATTCACCATACTCTAATTGTAATAAACAAGCAACAATAAATAAATGTAAATATTTTGCATAAAGCAAGCATGTTTTTTTTATGGACGACAAAAAAATAACCTCGAAGGCTAAGGCGGGAGCTTCGCTACGCTTCGCTCCCGCCTTAGCCTTCTAACCTAACCTATCCGAGTCGCTTCTGCCCAGACCCATCTTGCTCGCTCGCTTCGCTCGCTCGCTTTACATTTTTCATTAAAATTAGGTAGAAAAACGGTATGAATAAAAATAATTGATACTATAAAAAATGCTTACCTATCTGAAACACTAAAAAACGTTTGCCAGCTGTTTCATTTGCCATAATTTTCATTTGTCCGAATTGTTGTTTGTATGGGAAATGAAAATTATGGCAAATGAAACAGCTGGCCAACGTTTTTAGTGTTTGCGATAATATACAGGGTGTCTCATTCAAATCGGTCAGTATGGGAAAGTCTGAAACTATAAGACATACGAAGATTTGTTCTTAGGAACCATGTCACCGATTTTGATAAAAAGAAAAACTGCATACATATATTTGAAAAAAAAACTGTACCCAGCTAGGGAATCGAACCTGGTTGTTTTGAAAAAATAAACTTACCTACACTATTTCTATTCAGATATCGATTGTGTAGGTCTTAAGCAGTAAATGTTTCTAAGAAACATGATGACTGTCTAAAATCCAGAAAATGCATTGTTTTCACATAATTTTAATTTATTTTAATAGATGTTCGAAGTGACCACCGTTACACTATTCAACAAGTTCAGGCATGTAAAATTGTTTTTACCTAAACGTGTTGAATATTGTATTGAATAAAAACGTGGTCACTTCGAACACCTACTATGATAAATTAAAGTATGTGAAAACAATGCATTTTATTCATTTTAAACATCATGTTTCTTAGAAACATTTACTGCTTAAGACCTACACAAACGATATCTGAATAGAAATAGTGTAAGTTTATTTTTTCAAAACAACCAGGTTCGATTCCCTACCTGGGTACAGTTTTTTTTTCAAATGTTTGAATGCAGTTTTTCTTTTTATCAAAATCGGTGACATGTTTCCTAAGAACAAATCTTCGTATGTCTTATAGTTTCAGACTTTCCCATACTGACCGATTTGAATGAGACACCCTGTATAACAGCGGAAAGTCTGTCGAAAAATAACTTAGGATAGCGTTAAAAAGTAAACTGAAAATTTGTCTAAACGTATGCAGTGCCAAAAGTATCATTGGTTAAATAAAAAATGGGCTAATAAACAAAATACGTAACAATTCATAGGGCAAGTAAATGAGACGGGAAATGTTTTTCGGACAAACGATACTTTTACTAAACGTAAAATGGTGAAGAAAAAAAATTACGAAACCTGTCATCGGACAAATCATAACAATTCGAATAGTTTTTGTCGAAACGAAATTCGGACTAACAGTTTTAGACTTTGAGATAGGTTACCGTAATTTGACATAGTTTAACATTAAACACGACAGTAAAGATGTATTTTTTCTATGTTTGTTGGGTACCTAAACAATATATACTATGTCAAAATTCAAAATGTTATTGGTTAATTCAGGAGCTCCAAGCTGTTGCTGAATCACACTGCCCAATCCGGCCCAAACTAGGCCAAACTGGATATTATAAGTTTCTGAACGGGGGCGATTTAACGCACATGGTGTTGTTGCTTTTTTCGCACGTTTACTGCTTTTAATTGATGCCTTATGTTACATTGTAACCTAAGTTATAATGTAAAAAGCTCCATAAAGTTTACAAGTTCGATCTACTAAACTTAGCATAAAACAACGTCGCTTCCCGCTTTCTGTCTGTCCCTATGTATGCTTAGATCTTTAAAACTACGCAACGGGTTTTGATGCCATTTTTTAGGGTTCCGTAGTCAAACTAGGTGTTTAAGAATATTTTAAACATAAATTTAATTTAAATGGGGAAATCTAGCTTTTTATGTGGCTACATTTTTTATTATAGTTTGAGGTGGCAACACCGAATTTTTTCTCTTCCAACGCCATACTTGGAAACAGCGCATGTAAATTTAACTTGAGAAGCTTAAATAAAGTTTCCTGCATTATTTGACAACTGGTTTTTATTTAACATACAGTTGTGAGTGGTCCTTCGATAAAACAAGTGAAGTGCAGTGATAATTCGGTGTAATAACAGCGCAAATAGCTACAATTCCCGTCCCATGTTACGGAGTGGTTGGTGGCGGCCGCGTGATCTTGAACCAAAATTCTATTTATTTTGGCATCAAAACTTTACGAAACACGTCTACTTTATCAGTGTGCTCAGCAAATAACAAGATTTCCATAAAATCTTTCCACATAAAGTTAACCGCAAGCCATGATTGCGGCATATTTTTGAGCCAAAATTCCATGTACTTTGGCATCAAAACTTTACGAATCACGGATGTTCTATGAGTTTAGTACCGTGATTATTAAGATTTCGATAAAATCTTTCAGTTAAAAGTGTTAATTTCGATTCAATGTGTTAAAGGGTTAGGTTACAAACTTTCAACGGTAACTACCTACGGCAAGTTTTACTTGGTGTGCGAGTGACTTTGCGTATGTGTGGTGTTTCCGGTCCACTGTATGTTGGCCAAATTGGAATCGCGCGACAAAGTGTGCGCGGCGGGCTATGAACAATTCTCCATGTTGGCCATACTGCACTGCTGTCTGTCAACGAAACCGTGAAGTGTCAAGTGAACTTTAAAAGTATCTTTTTATTTTATTAAAAAGTGCTTTCTGTACGGTGAGTTTCATCAAATTCGATAATGGAGCTCGAGTTGAAAAAGCTACGGCTCGCCCGAGGACAATTAAAAGGTACTGTAACTAGAATTGAAAATTTTGTTAGTGATCAAGTGAACGTTTCATCCGCGAATAGTGATATGTTAGAAGCTCGTAAAGAGAAGTTAATAAGCACGTTTAAAGACTATGAACGAATTCAATTAGACATTTTGACAATGGACGAAAAAGACAATGAAAATGTGGAACAAATGGAAGAACGATATTATTCTGTTTTGTCCCAATTAACTACTCGCATAAAGAACTTGAAAACATCTGAGAGCCAAGGTTGCAGTAGCTCAACATCTAAGCTCCCTAGTATTGACATCCCAGTATTTACTGGTAAAGATTTCACAAAGTACACTCCATTTATGGACTTGTTCATGGCTGTTATACACAAAAATACCTCACTCTCAGATGTTCAAAGGTTGTTCTATTTAAGAAAATTCTTAGCTGATGATGCTTTATCTGTAATAATTAATTTACCGCTTGTGAATGATTCTTATGCAGAAGCTCTTGAACTGTTAACTAAACGTTTTGACAATAAGGCCAGACTAATTTCAAATCACATAAGTGTATTGTTAGATCTGCCAAATATGCAAAAAGGAACTGCAGCCTCTATAAGGTCATTTGTATCAGGTGTGCAACAACAATTACATGCCTTGAAAAATTTACAGCAGCCTATTGATCAATGGGATATGCTGCTTATATCTATACTTACAAAAAAATTGGATCAATATACAAATAGAGCTTATCAACTTGATAGGAATTCTGATGTTTTGCCAACAATGAGTGAATTTATAGAGTTTTTAGAAAAACGTGCAATAGCACTAGAAGATAGTAGCAGTGGCAATAGCACTGAATTTAAGGAATATAAAAAATATGTCCCAAAAGTGAGCAATGTTGTCACTACCAATGTCAGGACATGTTTCTATTGTGGTGAAGCAGGTCATGCTATGTATGCCTGCCCAAAGTTTAAGATGGCTCCTGTTGAAGACCGTCTCACCTTTGTGGATGGTAAAAAACTATGTCAACTATGTTTGAAAAAGCACGAAGGCAAGTGCAAATTTCATTTTACATGCCAGACCTGTAAAGCAAAACATAATACTTTGCTACATAGAGATGAAATTGATTCAGCAGTTACCAACCATTCTCAGGCATCTGCACCTAATGTTATATTACCTACAATTAAGGTAAAACTATTAAATAAAAAAGGGCAGGAAATATTTGTCAGAGCATTGTTGGACTGTGGAAGTCAAGCATCATTTGTGACAACGTCTCTTGTAAAGGAGTTAAATTTGCAACCAATAAGCCAATATTTAAACATCATAGGAATTGGTAACAAAAATAATAAAATTAACAAGTATGTAAATATAACTGTAAATTCTCCAGTTAACAATGTTGAAGTGCAAGTAAAGTGTCATGTTGTGGACTCTATCACATCCAATCTGCCTCAACAACAAATTGATATATCAAATATAAAATGGCCAAAGGGTATTACATTGGCTGATAGTAACTTTTATGTGCCCGCTGAAATATCAATGCTTTTAGGTGCTGATATATATTTTAACATCCTATTAGAAGGCCAAATTAAAATTTGTAATGGGCCAGTATTGCAAAATACATTGTTTGGATATACTATTGGGGGAACTGTACCTAATGAAAATAATGACTGTGAAAATTTAGTAACTAATTTTGCAATTTGTAATAATAATATATTAGAGGATGTAATGGAAAAATTCTGGCTTGCTGAAGGTATCCCTGAACCAAAGTGTAATGTTATTAACAAAGAATTTCAAAAGGCAGAAAAACATTTTCAAGAGACTACTACTTTAGTAAATAACAAATTTCAAGTAGACATGCCTTTGGTTCAAGACATGAGTACATTACAACTCGGGGATTCCTTCTCAGTCGCTTTGCAAAGATTTTTAACACTGGAAAAAAGGTTTAAAAAAAATCCAGTATGTTTTGAACAATATAAAAAGTTTATAGAGGAGTATATAGAAAGGGGGGAAGCCAAAATTGTGGATATTGGTGAATATGATATCAAAAATGGAGCTGTATATTTCTTGGCTCATCATGCAGTCTTAAATTTAGATAGTTTAACAACAAAGCTGCGGGTAGTCTTTGACGGTAGTATGAAGTCCAAGTCAGGGGTTTCATTAAATGATGTAATGTTAAATGGGCCTGTAGTACAGAGTGAACTGTTTGACATTTTACTTTTATGGAGGACTTTTATGTACACACTCAGCTGTGACATCACAAAAATGTTTAGGGCCATTAACTTGAACACAGTACAAACTCCACTTCAAAATATCCTTTGGCGGGACAACCCTAGCATGCCCATCAGCTGTTTACAGCTCCAGACTATTACTTATGGGCTTAAAGCCTCCACATTTTTGGCAACAAGGTGTCTCATAGAGTTGGCGCGTAGGTATAAAGAAATGTATCCATTAGCAGCTGAAGCTATGTTTCAGAGCACATTTGTTGACGATATAATTACAGGTTCAGATGAACAAAGCCAACTCATTGAGCTCAAAAAACAACTGATAGAAATGTTAAAAAAGGGGGGATTTGTGCTCCATAAGTGGTGTTCAAACCAACCCCAAGCTCTTGATGACATACCCAGCGAGCATAAATATTTTGACAAGCTGGAAATCAATAAGAATAATATTGTCAAAACATTAGGTCTAAAGTGTGATGTACTGAATGACTTGCTTACATTTACATCTCCAAAGTCAAATGACACTGAACCTAAGACAAAAAGAAAAATTTTAAGCTTTATTGGTCAGATGTTTGACCCATTGGGTTTAGTAGGTCCAATTATAGTAGTTGCCAAATTACAAATGCAAAAGTTATGGGCATCAAAATTAAACTGGGATACTATTATACCCCAGGATCAACTTGAATCATGGAATGCCTTTTTAGTAAATTTAGAAGTGATGGGAACCCTCACCATACCTAGATGTGTGAGCTCTCATACTAAAATTTCTACTGAGCTGGTAGGGTATGCGGATGCATCGATGAAAGCATATGGTTGCTGCCTCTATCTAAGAGTACTTAACTCTGATGAAACAGTTAATGTAAATCTATTGTGCTCTAAATCTCGCGTGGCCCCCTTGAACAAAAGTATAACTATACCAAGGCTGGAGCTCAACGCTGCACTACTACTTGCTCAGGTTGCTCACAGGGTGTATCTTATTTTGGAGACTAGATTTCCATTACAGGTCTACTTATACAGTGATTCACAAATAACTCTATCTTGGATTAAGTCAAGTAATATAAAATCAAATCCCTATGTATCAAATAGGGTCTCTCAAATTAAAACTTTGACAAAAACATTTAATTGGCTCTATGTTGCTACTTCTAAAAATCCAGCAGATTTACTTTCAAGAGGCTGTGATCCAAATAAATTGAAATCCAAACAACTTTGGTGGCATGGCCCAGATGACTTGTCTAATATACAATTTGAACATTTAGATTCAGCAGTTCAGTTTCCAATTGCTGCTCCAATTGATACTGAAATAAATGTCAATGTGTGTAAAGTCACTCAAACTAATGAAGATCCTAATAACAGGATATTAAATGTTATAAACAAATTTTCTGACTTCTCCAAACTTCAACGAGTTGTTGCATATATATTAAGGTTTTGTCATAATTGCAAAAATAAACAAGAACAGTATTCAGATTCTCTTGAACCAAAAGAAGTCAATAATTCTCTTTTGCTAATTATATCTAGTGTACAAAATAAATATTTCAGTCAAGAGATAAATGCACTTAAAAATAACATTCCAATAAAATCAGGATTAGCTAGTTTGTATCCCTTCCTCGATAAAAACAATATTATGAGAGTGGGAGGCAGACTCCAAAATGCAGTTGACATGCCATATAATAAAATTCATCCTGCCATATTGCCCAAGCATTGTCACTTAACCACCATTGTTATTAGTAAAGAACATATAAGACTCAAGCATGCAGGTGCAAAGGCAGTACTAGGGTCACTCTCAGAGAGATTTTGGATCATCAGTGGCATATGTCAAGTCAAAAATATCGTAAGCAAATGTGTAATTTGTGCAAAATTAAAATTAAAAGCTGCTCAACAGCTGATGGGTTCGCTGCCAAAGGAGAGATTAGATGCAGTTAGGACATTTCACATCACAGGAGTGGATTTCTGCGGCCCATTTAATGTTAAAGCATCGCGAATTAGAAAAGCAGTAATATCAAAAGGATATATTGCTGTCTTTGTCTGTTTCACAACTAAAGCTATACACTTAGAACTGGTCAGTGACCTCACCACTGAAGCATTTTTGGCTTGCCTCAAACGTTTTATATCTAGGCGAGGTATGCCTGTCAAAATTTTCTGTGACAATGCCAAGAACTTTAAAGGTGCTTCAAATGAGTTGAAAAGGCTTAATGATCTTTTTACATCCCAGTCTCATATAGATGCAGTTGAAAATTATTGTGTTCCAAATTATATCCATTTCAAATTTATACCAAGTTATGCTCCCGAATTTGGTGGTCTATGGGAGGCCGGGGTAAAAAGTTTTAAACACCATTTTAAAAGAATTGTTGGTAACATTGCCTTAACATTTGAAGGATTATATACTGTTATGACTGAAATTGAAGCCATTTTGAATTCCAGGCCTTTATTGCCTTTAAATTCAGATAGTTCTAGTTGTGAATACCTTACGCCTGGCCACTTTATCATAGGCACATCTATGATAAGTTACCCTGAAATAGATTTGTCAGATAAATGTATCGACCGATTAAGATTTTGGAATATATTAACAAAAATAAAACAAAATTTCTGGAAAGTCTGGTCAAGGGATTATCTCACACAATTACAAAATAGACCAAAGTGGAAGCAGATACATCCCAATTTAAAAGAAGGAGATCTTGTCATTGTGCGTAGTGATAATACGTTACCTTCAACATGGCCCATGGCAAGAATTGTAAAGACAATCCCTGGACCTGATGGTAGAGTTAGAGTGGTAGAAGTGAAAATGAATAATAAGATTTATACCAGATCATTCAGAAAAATTTGTCTATTGCCTATTCAAGCTTAAAATGTCAAGCTTATATATATACCTGTGTTTAGTGGTAAAACATATCCGATCCCAAGACTCTGTCGTAGGGCTAAGCACAGATATATAAATAAATATTAGAAATTAAGAAATTACTTTAATGGTTTTGTCTATTGTGTTTTTAAATATGTGATGGTTCACACTTATTTTCTCCATATTTGTTTTGGATATGTATAACGTTTAAGGCCCGGTGCCAGCTATGTTTAAGAATATTTTAAACATAAATTTAATTTAAATGGGGAAATCTAGCTTTTTATGTGGCTACATTTTTTATTATAGTTTGAGGTGGCAACACCGAATTTTTTCTCTTCCAACGCCATACTTGGAAACAGCGCATGTAAATTTAACTTGAGAAGCTTAAATAAAGTTTCCTGCATTATTTGACAACTGGTTTTTATTTAACACTAGGAACCCTTATAGTTTCGCCATGTCCGTCCGTCCGTCCGTCCGTCCGTCCCCAGTCTAGCTCAGAGACTCGTAGTACTAGAAAGCTGTAATTTGGCATGAAAATACATATTAGTCACGCCAACAAAGTGGTATAATATAATTTTAAAAAATATTTTATTTTAATGCACCTGCCCTACACGTAACGTGGGGATGCCTTTTTTTTTTCTTGCCTACCCCATAGTGTGGGGTGTCGTTGGATAGGTCTTTCAAAAATATTGTGGGTTTATGCAAACAATTTTTCGATTAAGGGATCCGTTTATGAAATATTAAGCTTTAAAGCGCTATCTTTTGTTAGAGTCAAGTGTCCCCCCCCCCCTACAGCCAAAACTACAAATACTAAAAATCTGAAAAATATCTTCAACGAAAGCGCATATAACGAATTTTAAAGGAAAACTATCACGGCTAAGTAGACATGATTAGTTCCTGAGATACAGGCGACTAAAGTGTTTATACCTATCAAAATCGCCTATGATAACTTTGATAGAAAAATTTGTTAACGGGGCGTACAGGACGCGCGGGGGGAGTCAAACTGTCCAAGCAACAAATCGAGCGACAGCCGCGCTCATAAGCGCGAGCGCCTAGATGCTGTTTGGACGTGCCCCGGAATGCTACCTACAAGTTTGCGATTTGCGATCTGAAAGTTTACAAATTTTCGATTAGATTATTGATTTGAGTTGAGTACCTATCGTTTGGAAAACTTAAAATTCTATTTACTGGACCTTGTTTTTTTTTCAATTTCTATTAATAACTATATAAAAGATTTAACTTTTATTGTAATTTAAAGTCGGTTTGAAGCAGTTTAGATACCTAACTACCTACATAGGTATACTGATCACACACTTAAAAGCTTGGCTCTTGTTTGAGATATTATATACGAATTTATAAGAAAAAGAATCATTACTAAGTAGACTTAATTAGTTCCTGAGATACAGGCGACTAACGGGTTTATACCTACTAAAAATCATCTAAGACAGCGCCAAATAACTTTAAATAAAAAATTGGTTCATACATGTTGATTTTTGAGATAGTTTTTTGTGTTTGTCGTTACGGCTTCGGAACCCTACACTGAG
This sequence comes from Acleris laterana, assembly GCA_963966035.1. Lineage (NCBI taxonomy): Eukaryota > Metazoa > Arthropoda > Insecta > Lepidoptera > Tortricidae > Acleris > Acleris laterana. The sequence goes on from OZ014439.1 coordinate 20,377,892, forward strand.
CATGGTCCGACATGCTCTTGCCCGGTTTTTTTAATACATAAAGTGATTCAAGAGATTTTTCTACGTATAATAAATTGTGTTTTATCTACGGACGTTAAAGAAAACTCACACAAACTGAAACGAAGCGAGGGCGGGTCGCTAGTTATGCATAAAGAAGGTAAACGATCATACACCTTTCCTGATGGTACAGTCGAATTCATAAATATCATCATCATCATCATCATCATCATCATCATCATCAGCCTATATTAGTCCACTGCTGGCTGGACATAGGCCTCTCCCATTGCACGCCAACGAGCACGATTCGTGGCCACTCTCATCCAGCTCTTGCCAGCCACCTTGCGGAGATCGTCACTCCACCTAGTCTAAGGGCGTCCTACACTACATTTGCCGATTCGCGGTCTCCACTCAAGAATACGATAACTCCAGCGATTATCGGTTCTGCGGCACAAATGGCCGTATCATAAATATGTGTACACTTTACTACCTTGGCTATTTGACAGCAGAAATACATCTTCTGTGAAATTTTCTACTATCTAGCAATCACGGTTCATGAGATAACCTGGTGAAAGTCAGACAGACGGACGGACGGACAGCGGAGTCTTAGTAATAAAGTGGTACCCTTTGGGTACGGAACTCTATAAATTATTCTATTTTGCGATATACAAAACATTTACCCCCTTACTTATAAACGTGGAATAAGCTTGGAATAGTTTATGCCATGCTTTGTCCTTATCTGTAATTGTGACATTTGCATCTGACAGAAAGTGACAAAACATAAAATAAACTACTCCAAGCTTATTCCACATTTATAAGTAAGGGGGTTAAAGAGGGATGCCAATATTTATAGTCAATTACCCTTGCTATATAACTTGAATCTTGCAATGTCTTCATCGAAGTATTGATTACTGTGGGAAAATGTATAACTTAATCGGCTTACCCCAGCTGTCTATAATTCTTTTTTTATACCACAACTGATAATTAACAAGTAAAAATTTGTTAGCTTGACAGTATCGTGTTTTATACGTGCTGACAATCAAGTTAATAATGTTAATTAAAATTGGTTCTTGGTAGTAATTAATTCACTTTATAGCTACATTTTGGGAGATTTACATTTATATGAGTATTCTGTAACATCAGTACATTCGACACCACTAATTATACGGCCATAAAGCTGAAAAGTTTGTTTGTTTGTTTGATTGCTTGAACGAGATACTCTCAGGAAATTTTGGTCCGATTTGAAAAATTCTTTCAATGTTAGATAGCCCATTTATCGAAGAAGGCTATAGAAGCGAAGCTAGGGCGCGTCGCTAGTGTACGTATACATAGACCTTATTATCAGTAGCATAGGGGTGTGTTGATATTTTTGACGCCTTGGTAAAGTATACAATATTGAAGTTGCATGTGCTCGTTTCCCCTCTCCATGATAAAAAAAATATCTAAGTAAAAATATTATTTTCAGACAGCATAGTATTTTACTTTTCGTTTTTTTTTTACCAACAACATAATATTTACTTTATTTCATTTCAAAACACAGTTTTACTCAATAAATAAGTTATTTATTACTTGGTGTATTAAACATTTCACTCAACGCTCCAAATGTCGCAGCGGCGAGTTTAAGTAGTCCCGTCATGTCAGAGCGAACAAAACACATTTTAGCGCGTGCATTTTCAATTTGGCAACATGGCTTCTGTCGATGAGATCGAATGTATAAGGCTGCCTAATTGAGACTCACAGCCGTGCTTACCCGCTTTACACGTCGAGTGAGCGAGCTCGTATGACTTCGCTCACTGGATCGACCGTTCGACAAAGAGTCGTCTTTAACAGAACAACATTACACCTCTCAATTATAAATTTTTCACTTCTGATGCTCTTATAATGTTGCTTTTTTTGTTGAACACGATTAATGATTTCGAATATGAATCCATTTCATTATATTAAGGATGAATTCATTTTATTATGCATGGTCCAAATAGTTTTCGAGTTGGAGTCTGTTGGCTAAATATGCAAGCATTTAAAGCGTCAATTTGTAAAAAACTTTGTTGTAATAAATATTGTAATTTTGTATAGAACTTCGTTTTTTTTTCTCGCATTCAAAGTACCTACAGTGTTTTCACACCTCTTTAGTGCACCATTACGTCCATATTTTTTTTAAGGTCGTATCGTGACTGAGATGCCCGTCACAACATACGTCAAAGTAAACGTCAAGCTATAGACAACTGTCAATTTTGACGCATCTTGAGACAAAAACTATAGTAGTGCACTTAGACAAGTACAGACAAGTATTGATGTCTATGCATGCGGCCAGCGAACCAAATATATTAAGTAAGAATAGACCTTATTATTCGTGACATAGGGGCGTGTACATATTTTAGTCGCCATTTTAGACTTTTGGTTGCTTGTCACTCAATAAGTCACTAGACTTTTATAAATTCGACGGTTGGAGTTTAATTTGAGTTTACGAAATTGGTTCATGAATTTTATATTTAGCTAAACACTGGTAACCGATTGACTGCCACGTTGATTAATAGCTTAAACCGAGCTATTAGCCTACCTACAAACTAAAATCACAACTGTCGTCGACTTAATTGGACCCCTATTGAACTGGATAAAACCATGTCGTATTGTTTTTAAGTCGGTCTTTACCTTGACCATACGACAACTTGTCGAAAGCAATTATGGTTTTACGCAGATATAGAGACTCTGTATTAATTTTAAAAGCAACATATCTTGGTAGCGTCCGTCATCTTATAGTAAACATTTAACAAAAACTTAAATAACAATATTATCAATAGAAAATCGCTGAATATACATGGCGTAACATAAAATTGATAGATCTTGATGACCTCTTTGATTTATTTGATCGACCCTTCTATAAAAAAGTTACATCCTGTATACTGCCACAGTACTTTTTAATCTTATTCTTGATTTATTAATATGTAGGTACCTATAAAGAAGTCATGGAATAAATTAAAACTTTAAGTAAGTGCCTTGCCTTTTTTCGTTTTGTGTCGTTATTCCATTTTTTTAGAAGAAGATAATTATTTAATAACTTTTTGCCATGATGTAATCAATAGAAGAATTGTTTTTTTTTGTACCTGCTATTAAATTAATGACTCTTCCTTTCACACTTATCAAACTAAATATTAATACATCTAAGCTGTTTATAATATTAAGTACATAATTCTTCAATCTTAATCACAACGTTAACATCAATTCACACCCCAACGACATTCAGCTATCTACAAAAATATAATATTATGTTTCGACATAACAAACCCGGCTGAAGCCACAAGAGCCGGTTAATGCATCATTGAAATTTGGGCATTCCTCGTTATGTTCCGAGGGGGTTCAAAGGGGTGAAAGGGGGCAAAAGGGGAGGGTCTGGGGGGGTCGTGAGAAAACGTGTTAGTATGCCCAACGCGTGCACAGTCCGTTGGCATTTGACGCTTTCCTGGGCTCCTCTCGCTGAGCCATATAAGTCCAGGGATGTTGAGAACCGTATTTTTAAAACCTTTGGGATTTTGTTAAAAAGAGCAATAAGTATGTGAGGACGGGTAGAATGCATAAAAAGGCGCGCGTGTTGCGCGAAATAATTATTTTTTCTCTTTTGGGTGCGGAGTCTTTGTGAGAAACTTGGAGTTTTCAAGGGGTTTGTGGTTTTTTTTTATAAGTTTGAGAATATGTTGTCAAAATAAAACATCGACGTATAACGACTTTCTGTTTTTTTATAACCAGACAATTTTATGGTTTGTCTTACTTTTTGCATGATTCATAGAATTAAAATATTTTAGTGTTAATTTAAGTTCTTGTAAATTTTATTTTGTATTTTATGAATTTTATGATTAAATCTAAGTACCTATATCTATTTTGTCTTTAGTAAATAAATATAAAATAAAAGTATAATATAATATAAAAAAAAGGTTGATTATGTCACTGTCCCACGCAAACATTTAAAAACATTATTACATTGATTCATTATAATATATAAAATATAGAAGTCAAAAATGTTTTAAAACATTTTATAGTCAAGAAGATTGGTTCATTTACCCTTGTCAGTAATATTTCACAAAATGTTTAGTAAATTTGTAACGTAATGACTGTACTTTTAAATTTTTAATGAGTTCTCTCTGATGCCGCTTTAATTAAAAGCATCGAGGGTAAATTAAGGAATCAATCCTTTCTTACAAATAACGAAGTTTAGGGCAAAATGAGGTAAAAACATTTTTAAAATATTTATCTTGAAATATCTTCACTTGTTAGCGAAACGAAACGTTAAAATATCTCTTTTAGTTTTATGGCTTTCTGTAAACATGTTTTTTTCTCGTTGCTTAAAATATTTCAGGAAAAATAAATCGATCGATTCCAATCACTCGATCAATTCAGTCAATTAATTTTAACTCGTGCGAGACTGTCGTCGTTTTTGTTAAATAGGTACATTTATTTTCAATAAGTATGAAGAGTTTCAGTGATTTTAATCTAAGAAAAATCGTGCTGAATTGGGTAAAGAACATAACATTTATGTTAAAAAGGGCATTTAATTTTAGTTTGTATGAACATTATTGTTTATTTTTCAGCGGCCACTGATGATTTTCATATAATGGCTTAGAGATCCTCTACATTCATATAAATGTATAAAATGTATGCATAATAATATCGGTTCGGAGATATTAAACATTAAAGTATTAAGTCGCCCAGGTATGAAAATTTAAGTCCTCCTCCTACTGTATACTAATAGACATATTTAAAGTTTAATACATATTCTGAACTATATTTTTAGAAACAGAATGTTGTTTAGGGAACACTCTGTATAACGTGTTACATTACTATTATCGTTGCTTTAATACAAAAGTGACACAAATCAAAATGTGTTTGTGTTGTATTTAATTTCGGAATGCTACTTACTCTAAGTTTTAAACCAAACTCTATTTAGATAAGCAGCGTTATGTCATTTACTCATATCAACTTTGCACCAAATTTCACCTAAATCGGTCCTGCGGTTTAAGCGTGAAGAGGTAACAGACGGACAGACAGACACACTTTCGCATTTATCATATTAGTATGGATTTAATAGACTTTAAACTTAACTTATCTGATACAAGATTTTTTTCTGAACTATCGAAATAGGCCTAACGTAAACGCGACTTTAAATTAAAAAAATATGTAACTGGGCATAAGAGTTAATCAGAACGGAATCATCCCCCTCATCCCATTTCTCTCTCTTATTAATGTAATTATAATGCGTAATCTCTGCTTTTTTCCTTAAAATAATTATGTTAAAAAAGACTTAATTATGTGCTTATTCATTTTGTAGGACAGTTTATTTTCATCACAAAAGGGCTCGGGTTGAAACGTTGACGGTCAGTACCCTTACCATGAGTTACAGTTACCGTACTCGCTAGCTATGCTTTGAGGGCCCAGACAAGATGCATTACGCTAACTATCGTTTCTATTCGTTTAGTTTTTCAACCAATCGCGTCACTGGCACATCACGTGACTTTTCGTATCACGTCATCTACCAGTGACGCGATTGGTTTAAAAACTAAACGAAGAGAAACGTTAGCTAGCGTAGTACATCTTGTCTGGGCCCTCTGTCCCTTGCACTCTATAAGAAAACTTGCGAGGTCAGCGAGGGATAGAACTTCGACTCGCTAGCCTGTACGCTAATTTTAACTCATAGTAAGGGTACTGGACTTTAAAAGTATTTATGAATGTATTTTCCATTTAAATGTGGAGGTTTATAATTGGATAAAGAGGATTCACGTTATTAAAAATAATTCTTGGAATGACGGACAAATAAATTTTATACACATTGACGTAAAATGTTGTACTATAAATATAAGACAGTGATATAAATATTAATACCTGCCTGTTGAATAACAATAATTAAATGGTATGGCAATACTTGTAATGTTTTTTTTTTGTAATTTAAATTACCATTATTTTATTATTATTAACAACCTTACATAAACCAGACTTTATTAAACATAAAATACTTTTCGTTAGAAATGATCTAACTGATGTCGAAAACCGCATGAAGTCCATTCAGTAATTTTTGACATCATCGCAAACATACATACAGACGCGGCGAGGATCCTTGTTTTATAATAACATTGTAGTGAATTATTAATTATAGTTTAATAATTAACCATAAAATTGTAACTAAATTTAAATCGATATTAAACCCAATTAGTTTAATCGATACACGTTCCAAAGCATTTCAAAATATTATTCGTACATGTCAGTAATGTGAACTAAATGTAGTGAAGCTAATGGCTATGATTTAATAGATCATTTTAACCGATAGTTGGATGCAAACTGCAGTAAAACCAGTTGCACATATAACGGCAGGCGTGTCGACATCACAACACTGCCATACTAAACCAAAGGGCAATATCTCCGACAAAACTTCTGTGGCAAATGCAACCTTATTACTACGGAGGAGGGTCGATTCAGCTTTGGCTATTGAATTTAACATACCACCCATTGGCTTATGAGGATAGACTGTCGGCCATGCATTAATGATTGCATTCACATTGTTGTGAACACTACCTTACACTGTATTGTACTTTGAACTCCGTATTGTAATGCGTCAGCTGGCTTCTTCTACTAGGTGAAACCAAATTGCTATAGACATGTTATCGTATTGTCATCGTTACGATAGCTTGTATTTACTTGACAATAATGGCGGCCGGTTTAAAAACAATGCGAAAACGTGTCAAAGGCAGTAGAATAGAATTAGGTAAAATTAGAAGCATTTATAAGCAGACTTAGGAATATACGGGGTAAAACTAAATGACAGCTAGGGATTGCCTATATCGATAAACTCAATTATCGATGCTTTTCCCATATACTAGTGATCGCATAGTTTTTTTTTTAAGTATGCAAATTAAACAAAATAGCAACACAATTCTGGTCATTCTTTATTTTAAAAGGATTAATAACCTTCACTCATCATCGTCATATTGTTTTTTCTCCTAACAAATTCTAGTCGTTTATTTTAACAATAGTAAATGGGACAGTCATTCTGAAATTCACAACACGGAAAAAATATATGATGATGATGAGTGAAGGTTAAAAAATCCTTTTAAAATAAAGAATAACCAGAATTATTTTTCTATTTTGTTTCATTGCATACTTTCAATCAAATTTTATTTTTACAAACAAAACTTGGAGCGATCACTAATATATGGGAAAAGCATCGATAGTTGAGTTTATCGATATAGGCAATCCCTAGCTGTCATTTAATTTTGCCCCGAATATTCCTAGGTCTGTTTATAAGTAATCTAAAAACGCTCTTATTTCCTTGACAATAGAACCGTGTATAGATAATTTTTATCTCTTCGCTTGTACACCTACTTGTACTGCTGACTGTATAAAAAGGATCAAAAAATACTTACTTAAACTATCATTAATAGAACTACCAGACTATCAGCATTTTCCTTTATCACAGTTTAGCATAATTTTGCAAAAAATTGGCTTGACCGTCCAATCAACAGCAGTTGCTGTTTGAAATTATGAAGTTCATAAACATATGCCGTATTTTTGCAATGTGTGGTAGAATATTATGTTACCCTTTAATGTATTACCACTGGAAATTAGATTTTTGTTTAACCATTCCGTAAAACCTTTCTAAACTTATAAAACAAATACAACCTTTTCACTAATACACTGGTAACATCTTCGCCTAAGTGTGCAAAATGTGGTTACAGAATTATCAAAAAGTTTTTATAGTTGTTGGAAATTCTGTAGCTCTGCCTACCTCACTCTGCGAATAAAGGCGTGAGTTTATGTATGTATGTAGCCTTTTTACTGAAGAAATCGGTCTTTTCTTCTTATGTATTTCCATCTTTCAACATTCAGCCAAAACCTTTCTAGACATGTGAAAATAAAATACTATATTATTTTCTGTTTATGTCAAATTTATTTCGTTTTCATATCAGCCGACACTCTCATAAAACACACATAGTTTATACACCTCGAACCGCACTAAAAACGCTGAATGTGAAAAAGTAACGTATGAAAAGTGGACTCTTGCCCGTGATATATTAGCCGCCCTACACCCTTCCGCGGCCGAATATCTCGGAGGTTCAATTTCATTATTTATAGCGCCCTATGAATTTAACCTAGAAAAATCCTGAAATCTCTGGCATTTCGCAGTCCTCAAAAGGCTAACATTCTGTCCACAGAAGCCAAAGAAATGTGGTCATACTTCTTCATACATTATGCGGTTCATTTTCCTCAATGTGCCACTAGGGCGACCAATCCCTTCTTAATTTTCGCGAATCCCCCCCTAAACCGCGGAGCTCAGGAGCCCTTAAAAAACTTGACGTAACTTGTTGAGAATTTCGCAAGTGTCTAACAGTCGGGAAATTACGAGGAAATCTCGTTTTGAGACGGAAATTTACTGTTTAACAATATAAGGTAATTTCTTGAAAGTTCTATTGAAATAAACAATGGGGCCGTTAAGTTGAGAAGCTCAGAAGGGTTGAGTTTGAGGAGGTCGCTCGAATAAATGCGTTCAAAACATTATTAATACTAGACATCAGATTATTAACTTTCATCCTTTGACTTCCCCTTTTTTCTCTCGTAGTTATCTATCTATCTTTTATTTATTATTTAACATGTAGCTCATCTAATAGACTTTCTTTTCAAATCGTTTCAACGGTTCTTAAATGATAACATACCAACGAAGCAGAAAGAAAATTTGCGCTACACCATAAAAACTACGTATACAGGGTGGGGCCTGTAACTAAAGCAAAAAATTATACGTAGATTCTACTCCTCAAACTAGACAACTTTTGTTTAGCAACTTTTTAAAATCATAAAGTTTTTAGATTGTTATTTTTTCAAACAAAGTAAATAGTATTTTCAATGTACTTAAAACTCCGTCTAATTGACATCGCCTGTCAGTCTAGTCACTCTACAGACATAATCAATTTCATAGTACATTGCGTGTTCGAATTAACTTTAAAATGTAATAAAATTCAAACCGCATTTTTTTTCAAAGTCGTCAAACAAACGTTGCGTAGTTTAAGGAGAAGAATGTACATTTTTAATTTTTGCTCTAGTTACAGGCTCCACCGTGTATAATTTGACGTGTTGTTTTGCGTAATGAATTCTACGTCATCGCTGCCTCAAACACGTCCGAACCTGTTCAAACCCGCAGAAACCATAGGAAAAAACCGCATAAAAATGCTAATATAAAACTGGCCACCCTGACGCTCGTACTTACGTAAGTGTAGCGACGGCCCGAAATGCCCATAAGCCATAACTTGCCGGGGCAATAAAACGCCCCGGCCGGACAGCGAGCCGGGAAATAATCTATATTTACCAAAACATTTCTCAACGTATTTCATGCATGTGCCGGGAATTTAGGTTTCCGTAAAATTAGAAAACTACTGCGTTTTGCATCAGATTTTTGATGCAATTTTGCTGCACTGCATTCGAGCATGCTGCATTTAGAGCATGTTGGTTAAATAAAACTGAGTTTGTAATATTCGAGTGTGAGTAGGGTAAAATCTACAGATTACAAGACATCATTTGTACTTTGAATGATTAATTCCAATATCGTAATGTTTTGGAGTAGGTAACAATGGCTATAAAAAACGTTATAAGCTATCGTACATATCAAAGCGTAAAAAAATGTATTAAATTACCGGTAAAACACAGACAAAACACACAAGAAAGAGGATACTTATATTTGTACAAAACCCCGGAAAACGCCTACTCATTAAAGGTCTGCCTTTGAAGTCCCGGCTATAGGTATGCCCCCCAGCCCAAGTTTTAATGAACGAAACACTTTTTATGCCAAAATTTCATGTTAAATAATCATTTTCACGTATGAAATGAGATAAATTCAACAATGGGTTATTTTCATAATAAAGGTATCGTGCTGGAGCACCGTAAATTATTTAAATTAAATTATACGCTAGCTCTGTTAACCTTGTTAGAAAACTTCATCGTTACCCAAATCGTTATACGGTTCTAAAATCCTGGAAATTGATCTAAAACAGACGCAGAGGTGAAATTCAGAGTGCCTAAGAATTTATAGTCCCCACGCGAGAAGTCTTAAATTTAAATTTTTCCAATTCGATTTGTTCTCAAACGAAATTCATTGAGAAATTACGTGCGATGCCTCCTGGCTGGAATATGATTTACCGCGCGGCCTGCCCCCTGACCGATGGCTTTAATCCCCGAGAACGGCCGACCACTTCCGATGTTTATAGTCCGTCGCTACAAAAACTCTCGTTATTCCTACCTAGACCCTTCCTAGCTCCGGGGAGATCGTCTATGAAAAATTAATAAATAATTCAAGCCGTACAATGACCTTCGTGGTTGAGCTGGTTCATTACAAAAAAGTTAAATATTTGAACAGTTTAAACACATGAATGAATAATAAACATTGTTAAACTGTGAACAAAGCAAACTTTTAATCAGCCCTTGAATATTGTATGAATTGTACGTTTAAAGCGAGTTGAAATGTCCTCGAGCGAAGTCATAAAGCAATGTCCAAAAGACACGTCCGACACTCCGGAGAAGTTGACGATTTTTCTTATAGAGAAGCCGAAATTTTGTAGCTTAAGCGGAGGACTCTGCTCACGTCGTGCCTGAAGATTTGCTTGGTAATAGTAGCATATCTTGTGATATGGCGTAGCGGCCTCTGCTGTTTTATTATGTGTTTATCGCTGCCCTCGGCTTCTATCTGATCGCTCGATGTCGAGGTCAAGAGGTGGAAATGGCCCGGTCGTTTACAGGCAATAAATGATATCTGGGAGATTTGTGCGAATGAAGTCGCTACTGTCTGTATCAGGAAGTTTAACGAGAGTGTTTTGTTTGATATTCGTAGAGATTAATTGTATTGTTTTTTTTTAAGTTATTAATTCGAATAGTGCCTCATGCAACATTAGGACCTAGGAGTTTGAACTCGAAGTTTACTACAGTCTGCCTTAATATCTTCCAAACAAAATCAAACCCAACTAATTTTACATTGATTGATCGATTTTTCATAGCCATTAATACTTTTTTGTATCAAAAGCCAAAGTTGTTAACAGGCCACAACAAAAATACATTTGAAAACATACCATGTTACATACAAATGTACACTCGAAAAATATGACCCTCACTCTTATTAACTGATGGATTTACTAATAACAAAAAGCAAGTTTAAAAAACCCGAGTTTTGCCAATTAATTTTAAATCGTTATAAATCAAGATGATTTTGAACCTCAAATACCAATTCAATGATACCCCACTTTACATATTCCGTCAACTTAATAGTTTTTCAAAATGGCGTCTACTTGCCGCCATATTGAATTTTGATTACTTTCGTATCTTTAGTAACACTCACAACATTAAGATAAATCTATTGACATAAGAATCATCAAAATCGGTCCATGCATTTAGTTTTAAGAGCGCCACAAAATAACAAACCGTGACCGTGAGGCCAGCCAGTTTGGAGCACACTTCTTACAGGTTCTGAAGTCCTGGTAGGACGAATAAACACCCTCATCGGAATGATTGTTAAATTAGAACAACTTGACGAACTGGACTTCAAGGAGACTTAACTCCAATATACTTCGGCAATGGGGTCAAAACAGTACTGAATACAACTGAACCTTTCAAGAACAATTTTATTCTGAACCCAAGAAGAATTACAAGATCCTGCGCCGTTCCATTTGTCTGCCGTCAAACTCGCGCTCTCTAATGACACAACCGTAATCCCTTCCATTGTGTATGACGTATATCCGGGGCATATTCTAAATCGGCCCAAAGCGAAGGGCTTGCGAACAACTATCCGAAAACACTTAAGGGTAATTAATGTTCCGCCGCGTATACGTATTATGAGTCGTTGGCGAGGTCCGAGTCAGAAGAGGATGAATAGGTTCAAAGATTTAGGGACAATCTTGCATCTAATTAGGTACCTATGTTTTTGTTTAAGTAGTATATATTATTGTGCAAAATGAGGTTACTGAATCATCAACAAGTTTTTAAAGTTGAAGGTAATTTTGTAGCTCTGCCTACCCCACATTGGGATAACAGGCGTGAAACTTATTTGTGGAACCATATTTTTGGATACTTTTTCAGTTTAGGGCTTAATTTTAAATTTCAAAAGTCTAGCTCATAGAAATGTCGGAAAATTTAATTTGCAATTTAATGAAAACGTAGCAAACATCACCGTACTGCAGCTATGTAAATTATGGGCCCATAGAAATGGCAATATGTATAACCACATTCGTACTGTTTGATATTAATAGTCTTGAACTTTTAGTGTAAATCATTAAAAATACCTCATGAGATCTCCAAAAATACGTAATTGTGAAATCACAATAGTAAACTGGTGTGTTGATTTTGATAACATTTTTTTCCATTTCTATTGACTCTGACTAAGATAAGATTGACTAAAACAAAATGGAATAGAGATCCAAAAATTTATTTTATTGAGTAACTTGTGGAGAAGATGAGGCATTATTTTACCAAGCTTATACATATTTTACTTTAGTTATACATCCATTAGCATGATTAACCATTGCCAGTTTGCATGCAATACAAACATAAATGATTGTTTTTAACGTTTTCAGAGTACAATCGCTTTAAATAAAAATTGATTTGGAAATTGTTTAAACCTCGAAGACAAGGCTTTATCCGAGGAAATTATGGTTTAAGACGTAATAGCGATACACAATTGATAGTATTTTGTCGTTTTATATTATTATAGTCACACTCCATACCTATTTATATTGGAGCGTAATTTTAAACAACATAAAAATGCACAAAGGACTTAAAACAATAAAAGTAAGATAAGTAGTCTAATCAGGTATAATGGATAAAAAGCCTGACTGGTATAAGCAGTCGCTTTTAACCTAGGCACGCTAATCAGATTACGTAACAAAATGACGAGTCAAAAGAGAAAAATAACTCCTAGCTCGCCTAGCTACGTGATCTAAAGTAATAAAAAACTGTATGTTTCAAAAGAAAATGCATAGTCGTGTTTAATTGTGTAATGATTTTGAGATTGTAGTCCCATATAATATATAAATATAATTTAAAGTAATGGATGGTTAACTAAGTACAAGGGAAATCTTACACTGAGCACTGGCAACACTTATGGAATAAAAGGAAGACGAAGAGACGGAAGAACGGTGGAAAATCATGGAGACCAGCACATTGCGGAGCAGTACGAGCTAGCAAGAGGACGAACTCACTCCAAGGAGTAATAACTATAATAATTGAATTGAAATCTTTAATTATCAACGAATCGTATAAATAGTTACCATAATGAACATAAACTTAATTGCCTCGTGTCACTCAACAGTCTGTTAATAATAACATTTCAAACTATATAAAAGCGAAAAGAAATCGTCGGTCTTAGGTAGGATTCGAACCTACATCTCCTCTGGCTATCCGGGCCAATGCAGGCACACTACCACTTATGCCACCAATACCCTACTTAAGTTCCACGAAATTAGTGATCGCTTGCTTTTTCATTATTCGGAGGGTATGCTGACGCCACCAATCGTTGTTTATCAATATCATATTAAATTGACAATGCTTTCAAATTATGATCCGCTCTTCTCTCTAATTTAATACAATAGTCAGAGTCAGTTAGTGACGATTTTTCATAAATCAGATTGAAAAATTAAGAAGTTAATGACTCTGAAATGTCTCTGAGTAAGACGGGACCATTTTAAAGATTCACATAGCTCTGTGTACAACAAATGCACAACAATCTCATTTTGAATTAACTAAGGGGAAAAAAGAGAACTTGAATGTACAAACACACTTCCACATACCAAAATATAGTCAACTTGAACTAGATATCAACATTCTATACCCAAAAATGAAATTTTATTTCAACTTTACTTTACCAAATGCATTAATTATCATTATGAATTTTATCGTCATCAAGCTAATCATTATTCGACGTTGACTTGCGCCGTCGTAACGAGCTGACTGCGCGTTTTATGCGGCTTTGTTGAAGGATAAACAATTTGCCAACGTCCCGCCTACTTGACTTTGCACTTCTTACTTCTATGACGGAATGTGTATTACAAAACGTACGCAATTAAAATCCTATTTAGGAGTACAAAATGCGAAAGAGAGTGAAATTTGCTGACGAAATTATTTTACGAGATCTAAAACCCTTTCAAAATGAAATTCGTAAAATAGAAAGCAAAAACAAAGGTTACTAAAACGAAAGAATCATCAAACATAACCTTAAATATCAAAGTAAACAATGGTATAAATATAGATGACAACAAAAACACTGTCAAATAAAAAGCAGATACTAAATATAAAGTGGAAACCCTCTTAGATGAATATCTTCTCGCAAAACCTTTTGGATCCACTAAACTAAGATATAAAATAGCCGCTGCATATTTGATCCAGCTGCAGTAAGGCTCTGGCTTGGCGTGGGTATCGATGCAGGCTTCGACTGACAACCTGAGCTATAAAATGGACGGCTCCGCTCCGAGCTGATTTCGGTTCAGACAAGGAATATGGAACGTAGCCACCCATCGGGATGTAAATTGATATATTGAGCTTGAGCGCTGTATCGTATGTAACGCTAACTACACCGGCGATTTCACGCTAACGTTAAAATCTGTGAATATTGTAGAGAAATTTTAGTTGGTAAATTCTCAACATTGTTATATTTAAATAGGTAATACAGTTTAAGTTTGTTGATTTTGGTATTTCAATTATATTTTAGGCAATTTTATTCCTTTATCTTCAAGCAAGGTATTTGTTACTTTGCCTGTATTTTTTTTACTCTCGGCAAAATATAAATCATGGTTAAAAATGTAAGTATACACAACGTAAACAGTTAGGTAGTATATGTTAGGGTCAAGATCAACTTTCTGACCGTGACTCCATTCGTATAAAAATCATAATTTTGCCATCCCACGAGGACAGTGATTTATTTGAAAGGCTGCCTATGTGCCAAATTTCATCCAAATCCGTTCAGCCATTCTGGTGTGACTGAGCAACAAACATCCATCAATCCAAAATTTCATACAAATAACAGTAGTAAGATAAGTAAAATAAGATAGTAAGATGACTTGTACCTAATAATTATTTCGAGGTGTAAAAGCATTACATAACCATTGAATGTTAGTCGCATTAGAATTACTAAATCAATAGTGATCACATTGACAACGTAAATTCACGAACCGTAGTAACTAACGATGATAAAATCGACAGCGAGCGGCTAACGCATTTAACCACAGGGTAATTATAGCAACGCATTGCGTCCTGGAGCTCTATTTTGCTCGGTGAAACTATCTTGCTTTTGACAGTTATCATAATATTGTTAACGTAATGACAGTTCTAATTTACTTTAGAGTAATAGCGGGCTAGTTAAAAACAATACGATAATATAAGAAAAGGAATATGGTTTTAACAAGTAAAATAGAGGCCCTACTTGTTTTAACGTAGGTAATTATATTTAGTGAGGAACTAAGCTGACTTATTTTCTTCTAGTTAAAGTGATGAGTAGGTAAGCAAAAGAGACCACAATAGAATGGAAAAAAATATGTGTTATTTTATTTTCACTACATTGTTGTTCTTTCCCATCAAGTGGTTAGTGCGAACAAGCATTGTGGTGCCACAGTCGTACAATTCCAACCTCAAAAAAGGATTCAATAATTTTAACTGAAATACGAAATCTTTAATAGGTAAACGTAAAAAATCGCGTAGAAAAACAATTATTATATTTGAATTTTAAATTTATTTCAATTAATAACAGATTATTTTTATCCTCTTGAATACTTTTTCGAAACATTACAAAAAAGTCTCACTACAAACCTTATTGCCTAAATTACAATAAAATACAATAATTCTTGAAAAATTACAAATGTAACTTCATAAGTGATTTCGAGCCCTCGTTAACAAAGCAGATGTGTAGTCGAAACAAAATCCATTATGGCCCAGTGGCCTTGTATTAGTTAGAAACTTTTAGTTGACACTTTCGTAGAGAATAAAGCGGAGTTTAATATATGGGAGACTGTTTAACGAATTTAACGATAATTAGCGAGCTATGGCGATGTGAATAAATCATCCCGCTTTGTCGGAGGGACCGACAGATTGCCCCAGCCGCTTTACGGTGCGTAAATTATTACATTATTCCACCGTTAACAATATAAGTGTTTGAGAAGAGGAATTGTCAGATCGAGGAGGCTTTAGTGCTTAAAATAGCTTCATTATTAATGAGTGTGGAAATTTAAGACGCGGTGGATATTTTAATGTTTTTATGTAAAATTTATGTAGGAAAACATATTGAAATTTTTATGTAGTCGTCTTGCACCATCTTATACCTAGGCATACACATTATTAGTAGTTGGTGTTTTTCTTTTTTGTCGTTCTATCTCTCTCGAAATATGTTTGGCATGTTTTCCTGCTGAACTACGCAAGATACCTTATACAATATTAATAGCTTTTTATAGTGCTAGACTAAGGCTTACTTCGGGTTAAAATTTGTCATTTCCCCATACAAAATGTGTCAAATTTTAATCCAAAGTAAGCCTATCTGTCCGCGGTTTGAATAGCCGGTTCCTAGGCTATAAGTAGTATCATTGTAATGAGAAATAGGTTTTAAAATGTCTGACTGCTGAGTTTCTCGTCTCAACTGCGACCATCTTTGACTTCCCGACATGTAAATGTTAATTTGCTTCCCTTAGTACTTCCTTATGAGTCTTGACTACGTTACAGATATAATTAAACTTCGTTGCACTAGTTTAAAATCAGGATATCTCTAAAAAAAGAGGTATTAAGTTTCGATGCACTATTTGGTGCTCAAGAATAATGTTCGTAAAACACAATCAATTTATTTTAACACAAAATACATTGCTAAAAATATTTTTATGACTTTCTGTTTTCTTTCCTAAAAAACTGGTACTCCAAATCGGGAAGAGGCATGAATTTTGAAATCGAATTCCTGCATAAAATATAAAAAATACTTCCCGTAAAAGAGATCACCGAAAGTAAAATCAAAAATATAATGGCCTGCGGGCCTAATATGGCTGCGTTTATCGCGTGAATTTTTTTGGTCAAAAAGTGACGGATGCTTTATCCACATTTGACACGCGATATAGACGCAGCCATACTAGGCTCGCAGGAAACACAGATCATACAAGCATTTTAAACTGAGACAACGATTTGACAGAAAGTGTAACGTGTGACGTAATGTAACATATCGACGATATAAACACCCATGTTAAATTTGTATTTCCAAGAAATAGGAGCAAATTTTTGTTGTCTTGGTTAGTTTTGTGGCTAGGTATTAAATGAATGATTTTTCTCAATTGTATGTTACATGAATCAGCTTTAATTGAAGATGTGAAAAAAACTCATAAATATTTCCTAATACTTTAGTACTTTCAAATAACATAATGATTTTTACTTTTATGAATGAAATAAAAAAATATTATGAAAAATGTTATGGGCTGTAACAATCGGAATGTTAATTTTATGGGAGATCATAATTATGGACCCTCGTCAAGATGAAGTGTTACCCTCAAATTCAGTCAAAATTGACGTTACATAGGTCCTACGGCATCTTAATATATTCTACCTGTTACTCTTAAGTGATATAAAATTATAGGACAAACTTAGGTTCTTTGATAAATTAATTGAAATAGAAATAAATAAATAAAAAACTATAAATTATAAACAGACTCATGCCTTGGGCAGGTTTTTTACTATAAGCACTTAGTACTTGGCCCTCAGTAATGTGAAAACGATCAGTATTATTTTTAGCGTTACGTTTCCGTTGAAAATAATGAAATAGATATTATTTATTTTCGAGAAATCTTGCAATTTTTGGGAGTATTTTTTTGTAAGTAATTTAATTATGGTTTATCTATATATTTAAATTTCAAAATGTTTGCCAAGTGACAAAATATTTTCTCAACACAATAGGGTCTTGCAATTATAAATCGTAAATATAATCAGAAATATCGTGATACACGTAAAAAAAACTCTCTCAATTGGGTTCCTAATCTAATAAAAATCATCATAAAGGTTTTATATTTAAATCAACCCTTGTTAAAAAGTACGTTTTAAATTTAGAACACGTTGCCAAAATTCGTTACATTCTTGCCTGAAGCTAAAACGGGAAGTCAAGATTCTTACAAAATTAATCAGTTTATGTGAGCCAGGATAAGGGGAAAGTTTAAGTGCCCCCTGGGGAAATCAATATTTACTAAATAGGCACATTAAAAATTCACAATGCTGTCACGAGTTACAGCAACATTTAAAAAAAGATGTGAGGTGGTGAAGGGTTTTTAATACGCTGATTTATTTCACCAAAGGTACAGCTTTTTTTCTGTGTTTTCTTTTATGGTTTACGTCTCGATAGTTTTTATTTAATTACTGATTTAGACTCATTTTTTGGTATTTTATTGTCTATTCTCAATATTCTTATAAAACACATGTTTTATTCCCGTAAATATATTTTCAACAATCAAAGCCAATTTTACGTAAACAGCGTCGTTAATGTGCGTACACAAAATTACAATTAAAAAACTTACAAGAGGTAAGAAAACTCAAGTTCTCAGCGAAGTGCAAATATTTCAAGTTTCAGTTGGATTCCCAGTTTCAGTCCTAAGGGACCCTAATGTCAATGGGGAAATTATCGAAGCGCCACAACTCGGACCAAGTCGTCTCCAAAAGTAATCGATGAGGTGTAACTTTACCCTTCTCAATTCCTACTTTGTATTCAAATACAACTTTATTTCTCAGCAAAGAACCGAAATCAAATTGTTATTTTATTTCCGTGTTCCATTTTCGAAGTACCACCTCATTAAAACGTAATTACGTAATTGTAACGTGTAGTTACGAATTCGAAAGTGTCTAAACTGTCACCCCGACTGATAATTTATAATGAGTTAAGACTGAAGTATTGAACTATATTTAAACGTTAGGTAATTAAATTATAGTACATTCGGGAAATGGTTTTGGTGTTGAATAAGTAGAATAATGAACGTGACCTTTTAAGGGGAATTCAAAGGATAGCTCGATATGTAAAAGCACGTGTAACAAAGGTCTATTTGGGTGGGTTCCAGAGGCCGCCCTACTTATCAAAGCAGTCGAGGGCTGCGTGCTTAACGGGCTTTGCAATAATGTAAGCTGCAAGCTTTCTTTTACTCGGAATGGCTCATTGCCTTTACGTCGAACACATTTTTAAAGCTTTGAATTTGTCTGTAAACGGTGTTTTATATCGTTTCCCTTTGAGGTCGCTCTTGAGTGAGCACGTAGGTATTTTTTTGTAGAAGTGGCACCCAACGTGGGGCCGAAAAAATAAATGAATGTATTTGGAATCAAACCCAAGACAAAAATATTACTTTACGGCCAAACTTGAAGTTTATTAAGAAGCTTAGTAAATAGAAGTTGACACCTAAATATTTGAATGCATATTTGATAGACATGATGATTTTCCCGTTTTATTTAATACGATTTGGTTTTATGTTAAAGGCTACTCACTCTTTAAAAATGCCTAAATAACAGAAGTGAAACGGCTAAATTTTAAAAGCATAATCGGCAGCTATGGGTAGAGATTCCATTTTAATAAGCGACTTATATTACGGAACTGTAATTTAAGATAATATATAGGATTACAAATAAAATATTAAGTAACCTTGATAACTAACCTGTGCTCTCAGAGTGCGTCATTCATAATTTCAACAGCATAAACACTGATTCAAGTACACCGCGGATTAAAAAACGAGTACGATTAGATCACTTAGCCGAAAATACCTGAAACGTTAATCCTCGCTTGTTGTTTCACGTTATTCACATAACATATTACCACTGACACTGGCACTTTCACTGTAATTTGGTTTTCGAACACTGTTGTCACGTCGTAGGTCCCGAACGCGAGCGCGCGCGACGCGTGTTGTCGCCTCAGAGGTTCGGCCACTACTAGGCCGGAGCGCGCAAGACTCTACTTCGCTCATAGAGTATTTGCTTCTGGTTGGCAGAATTGTTAGGCGTTTGCGTCAATATTTAAATTTTGGAAAAGTGATTTGGAAGTTGATTTTTGTGTTTTATAATGTCGTCTTGAAATTTAAGTATGTAGTTTTTAACGTGACAGCATTACTGTTATTAAGTTATGCAGCATAATTATTTAATTTAAAAATGGAGAAAGACTTATTATATTTCACGTTCTTTATAAGTATTGAGAGCGGGAAATTATAGTCATTCTTGGACTTCAACTCCACTTTGTTTTAGACCACCTTGTCATCAAATTGTATATAATTTGGATGTTACGGTAGTTGTTTTTTAGTTGAGAATAAGAGCTACTATAACGATAGCTATTTGATTTTGAGAAAGAAACAAGACGGCATAACAAATAGAAATAGAGACCGTAAAATATTTTGCTGATTCTAAAAACAAGCATAAAATTTCGCAATGCAATTCAGACGATAAAAAATTACATGCTTTTGAATTGTCTGTGAATTAGACCACTTTTTTCGTAGATAGAAAATCAACATTTAAATTTATTGCAAATCAATACAAACCTAAAACCTTTCATGAAGTCGGCGTTGTTATTTTTGTGTCGACCGGAAATTACTTCCCAACAATTGGTTTCCGCCGATCCTAAATAAACTCAAATTAAGAAGGGCGGTGTCGTTTCCACCGCTGCCTACTCTTTGGGCCGTCGGGCATTTTCCGTCCATGTTTGAAGATTGACAAATGAAAACTTTATGACTGCACCCACGATTTACACTCCGTGCTAATGATGCTGTGTGCATTAAAACAAAGCGCCATCTCGCGGCGCTAGTCAACATTAGAACACACGTGCACTCACACATAAGCTGTAGCCAATGGAACGCGAGTGTGACACTCACACACACGTTGTCAGAGCAAACGTGCAAATGGAGATAGGCGTTTCTTTCAGTCCTTTTAACTGTCCGGGGTAAGTCTAAATAGCAAACAAAGATAAGGCAACCTCTGTTGATGAATGGGGAATTAGTATATCTCTCCGCCGGCTTGGTCAGAAGGTGTTTTCAAAGGGATGTCAAGGGACTTCAAACTCAGCGAGTTTTCAAGCAGATAGTCATCAGTGGACGATAAGCTTTTGGCATTCAAATTAGACACGTTATTATTTTCTCTTACATCATGTTTTTTCGCGTTGTCATCAAGCGTTTTTTGAAAACGTAGCACCAACCTTAACATGTTTCTGCATAAATATAGATATTCAAATTAAAATTTTATTTACTTGAGAAGCGGTTATAATGGTTGATTATGATATAGTCACTAATATATAGGTATGTATACACTGGTAAATACATCTTAGCCTGATTGTGCTCTATTATTATTTTACTCAATGTTTTTTTCTAGTTTTGCAAATTTATCATCAATTTTAACATATTTCTGGAAAAGTAATAGATTGCGTACAAACTGATAGATAAATATACCTAGTCTGTGTTTATTAAAATTCGCAAAAATGTAAACAAATTAGTCGGTACATTTTGACACAGTAACCTCAAAATATTCATCAAACGTAATTATTTAAAATAACTTAATAAGTAATTCCTAATTCTTAAACTTAATATGAAAAACTAGTGATCAAGTGTATAAATCATTGCAAAAACCTCATTTGTTCTTTTAAACTATGTGATTATCGAGTTATAATAATAAATTCGACTATAAATTAATAACGATCATCCGACTTAGAAACTTTGGCCAAAGTAAATTTCGATGGTAGCAAGATATTTATAAAAACGTTATTAAATATGAACGATACAGCAATTTTGTAGGAAGCAAGCTTAATAAGTTGAAAACTGACGTAATTGTGACCTTTACCCTTAGCCAGTAACTTTTAAACAGCCCGACCGTCTTTAAGCGAGCCCAGCTATTTTTAGCGAATGCAGATTAAAATACCTGCCCTCCTAAGATAATAGGCAGTATCTCAGATAAAACCCTTGTAGCAATATCAACCTTATTACTAAAACTATGTAATGAAAACTGCTTTCGTAATTTAATATGGGATACTGCTTCTGCCGTTGTCTTAGGAGGGCAGAATAGCTGACAAAAAAAAACGGTTAGCACACGTTTGAAGTACCTTCACAAAATCGATACACTAGGGAATTACTATTTTTACAAGATTTGATTCAACCTGCACTATTTGTATGGTAGAAGTACCGGTTTTGGCCACCTTGGCACCGTTCTTGGCTACTCTATGTCTACATCATGTTTTTTTTGCGTTGTCATCAAGAAGTGTTTTTTGAGAACTTAGCACCAACCTTAACATGTTTCTGCAAAAATGTAGATTTTCAAATCAAAATTGTATTTACTTGAGATGCAGTTACAATGGTTGATTATGATAATTATAATCACTAATATACACTGGTAAATACATTTTAGCCTGATTGTGCATAATGTGGTTACTGAATTAACAACAAGTTTTTAGAGTTGTTGGTAATTCTGTAGTTCTGCCTACCGTGGGGTGGTAATAATTATGTAAAGCGTTTTAAATTAACAAAATTATTTTTAATATTACGGTATTTTTGATACTTATTTCAACCTTCAGCGATCAAAAAAGGTACAGTTGAAACCAACGGTACTTCTACCCTATGTAAGGAAGCATGTAAGTATGTAAGCTGTCCGCTTCAAAATTTGCAAGTCAATTTTAACCCAGTTCTTGTTAACAGTAACTGGCTGAAATTTTAAACATATGTAAACCCGATGACAATGCAATATTATAGTATTAAAGAACTGATCTGATGATGGAGTATTGAAGGTAGTGACAGGATTTCCGCTTTACTTAACGTAGACCCACCGTGTTGGGATTCATTAGTATAGTCTTATATACATACATACATTAAATCACGCCTGTTTCCCAGAGGGGTAGGCAGAGACCACTTCTTTCCACTTGCTACGATCTTGACAATTTTTTTTCGCTTCTTCCACATTCATACATCGAGCAGATAATTAGTAAAAAAAGTACAGTTGGCGACAAAAGCTAGTGCCAAGTACGATTTTTTTGACACTAACCGAGTAGGTTGCTATTGACAACGCTATCGGCATTGTTTATTTTTTACATTTAGCTATTCGGATGTGCAGGTCTCCTCACAATATTTGAACTTTATTATAAACTAGCTTCCTGACCTCGTTGCGCTTCGGTTTATTTGAGTTTTCTGTAACACCCGTACATAAAACAGAATTTATTATACAAAAAAAAGTTTCTCTTGACTCACATTATCATTAAAAAAACCGCATCAAAATCTGATGCGTAAGATCTAACCATACGACATATTAGGGCCCTCTCTATACTCAATTAAAATACCGCTTAGGGTTTGGACCTGGTACCTTACGATGGCGAGTCGACACGACAAACCACTAGGACCCGTTGTTTTTCATTTGTTTCTTGGTCATTATGCCTTTCTTACACTATTATTGAGAGCCACAATTTATTTTTAGATCGTTAAAACCATAAACAACTCAGAATATCTTTAATATAACCTTATTTAACGTGTAGATAAGATTAGGTTAGGTTAGATTCGATTGATGAAAATCCTGAAATAGTAACAATTAACAACAGGGGTAACAACAAAGTAAAATAGAGGCCCTGGTTCCACTTTCACTGGCCCATTGACTGATCATTGTTTCAGTCACTAAGGATACCAAGATACAGTATGTTCTGATCTGACTTCGCCATACTTTTGCTGAACCTTATTTCGGGTGAGAGTTGTGGCTGTCAACCGCAATATTTAACCGTCGGGTTCGACTCTAGGCCAGAATAACATATGAGCCGATGCCATTTTATAAAATATGCCATATGCGTTATTTTTTTGCTAAACGAAATTTGAATCAACATGTTCGTAATAAGGCTTAAATTACAATAACTTCGTTATGACGCATATTTCCTTTTTAAATTCGGTTTTTAAGAATTGGAGTAAGAGTCTGGAACTTTATGACGCTGACAGAAGGAAGTATAAATATGCCTTTGTCTTGTGCAGGATTGTTAGAACATTTAGATAAATAAAATTATTGACTATCATGCAAAACAGAATACATACATACACATACATAAACTCACGCCTTTATTCCCAGAGTGGGGTAGGCAGAGCTACAGAATTACCAAAAACTATAAAAACTTTTTGATAATTCTGTAACCACATTTTGCACACCTAGGTGAAGAATGTGAATCGGAATTTAAAATCACGGCCCTCTGTTTATACGCGGGCGTGCATGCGTGTAGTCAAACCACTACGTTACCACTGCTTTTTCATTGTTACACCATGTATATATATAGCCAGTTAAATATTACAGTTGAGCGTTGTGAATTGAAAGATCCGCGTTTGGTGTGAACACATACATACATCAGCCCTTTGAGCGACGCCCGCCGAATCACCGGCGGCTATTTATCATGCAGTGGAATGATGCACCGCTCGGCTTTGATAGGGACGCCACAATGTCGATAAAATGTACCTTTACATAACCTCTATAATAAGTACAGGATGTTCTGTGAAGACGAAAATTTCGAAAAATAGGCATGCTGTTTTTGTATTATCTTTATTCAAGTTTTTATTTTAAATACATTAGAAAGGCCTGAAGCTACAAGCCTAAGACAGCAAACTTGATAGACTTTAGTCATATCCTATGGTTTTGAGATATTTAGATGAGAGAAAGGAGTCCAAACCATAAGCGTTTTTCTAAGCTATGATAGTTAAGAATTGATAACGCGTCACTTGTTACAATTTCTTAATGAGCAAACTATTTTTTATTTTTTATACAGCATTTCAATTTAAAAAAACGGGAAAAATTACGAAATAATTAGTTTATACAACCTTTTTAACGGGTATAAAAAGCAAGCACCAGCAATAACCCGTGTGGTTGCCGGGTTAGAGTGCCACTCCATAATATCTTCCCGTGGATGTCGTAAGAGACGGCTAAGGGAATAAAAGCGTATAGTACTGTTAGGCGATGGGTTTGCAACCTGTCACTAATACACTGGTAAACATCTTAGCCTAAAAGTGCAAAATGTGGTTACAGAATTATTAACAAGTTTTTAGAGTTGTTGGTAATTCTTTAGCTCTGCCTACCCCACTCTGGGAATAAAGGCGTCAGTTTATGTATGTATGTATAAAAAGCAAGCAATCACTAATTTCGTGAATCTTAAGTAGGGTCTTGGTGGCATTAAGTGGTAATGCACCTGCATCGGCCCGGAGAGCCAGAAGAGATGTAGGTTCTAACCCTAACTAAACGGACGATTTTTTTCGCTTTAATAAAAGAAAATTAAAGTTTTCCAAACAGCAAAAATATTCAAACCCAATAAACGTTATCTTCAAAATTTCACTGCGCTAAAACATCGACAAACAATCGATACATTTCCGATATCAGAGCACACCCCTACTCCAGTGTTGCCTCGTCACGCTTACTCGCTTCCCCGGATATTTGCTATAAA
Organism: Acleris laterana; assembly: GCA_963966035.1. Taxonomy (NCBI): domain Eukaryota; kingdom Metazoa; phylum Arthropoda; class Insecta; order Lepidoptera; family Tortricidae; genus Acleris; species Acleris laterana. The sequence goes on from OZ014439.1 coordinate 20,403,300, forward strand.
AATCGTATTAGCAGCCGAAACGCGATATTGTTCGCACACAGCTGGGCACTGACGTACACATGTACACTTATACATCAAGGATTAATACACCATGGCAATTTTTCTTGATATCAAGTGTAGAACCTAAATTTGTTTTTTTTGTGATTCTTTGACTTTAGGTAATGGTTAGGTAACTTTAAATCGATATTTTTTTATGATGGCAACCCTTACTTTCAGAGTAGATAATCTTAAATGGCCCAACCGAGTTTAATGTAACTTGGCTAAGAATCATCCCGATTAAACTATGTTTAAAAAAAACCGGACTTTAAAGCTTAATATTCCACAAACGGATTTCTAAATCAAAAAGTTGTTTTTACAAACCCGCAATACTTTTGAAAGACCTATCCAACGACACCCCACACTATGGGGTAGACGACGAAAAAATACATCCCCACGCTACCTGTAGGGGAGGTACACTAACTTTTTTTAATACATTTATTTTACCGCTTTGTTGGCGTGACTAAAATAAATATAATACTAGAACTAAGCGTCTCTGAGCTAGGCTGCGGACGGACGGACGGACATAGCGAGACTATAAGGGTTCGTAGTTTGACTACGGAACCCTAAAAAACGCATCCAAATTGGTTCCTTTAATTGAGCTTCGATTTTACAAACATAAAAAGATACACAAACACAGAAGCATCCATTAAACTTATAACGACTCTCTTTTCTCATCGCAGGTCAATTAGTTTATGGTGACAGGTTTTAATTTTTACAGTCAGGACGATGGAACCTTAGTTTCCCCACTTGCACTTGACCGGTATTTTAGAACTCTGTCAGAAACAAATCTCTGTAATAATGACATGTAATGGTGTAAAGGATAAACTTAGACTATTGTTGAAAAAATTAAGGATTAAAAAACAGGGCTTAAATAAAATAAGTAAATAAATGAAATTTTTATTTTCCAACACAAAACAGTATATAACATAACATAACACACACACATAATATAACAACATATCGTCGTCTGGCGTCATCGTCGTCGTCGTGTCGCATAGTATCGCATCGTATCGTATCGTATCGTATCGTTTTGCTTTTAATTCTAGTAACAACTTTGTGAATTTTCCAATAGTCATCCACCTCGCTTTCGCTTCGCTTTTACATACAATTTTAATATTTGTAACATACTCTCAAGTAAATAAGAGCTTCCATACTATTGACGAACGATTCCAACTGACTTAAATAACTCTCTATAATGCGTGATGTTGTGTTTCTTAGTATAGATAGAAGAATAATATCATGGCTGTTCAAAACATTGATCTTAGAGGAAGTAATTTAAGTCAGTTGCAATTAAAAGACTCTAAGATAATAATTATATCAAAAGGAATATAGTTTTACCAATTATAAAAGGCATACTACTAAACAATAAGTAACTCAATAGGTTTGATTGATAATTTAATTATTGTCTAACTAGATTCACACCCTGCTAATATCATTGACGAACTAATGAATGAGGAATAATACATAATAGTGTTCGCAGTAACTAAGGGAAGGAATGCCATTAATCAGAGTAAATTACTTATTAATAATGGATTGAGTTCATCAAATTGTGTGCGTTTCGGTTGATTATTTGCAAAAAATACCATCAAACACAAATGGCGGACTTAATGCCCAATGGCATTCTCTACTAGTCAACCAGTAGGCGAAACAGAAAAAAAACTAGGGTCGGTGCGAAGAAAAAAAGCGGTGAAAATAAACTGTTTCAATCATATATATACAAGACTTGTTCCAGCAGATGCTTATGAAGGATCCGTTTGAAAGCTAACTTGCTTGGGGCTTGTCACATGCTCAGTGGGAGCTCGTTCCATAGACGGATGGCCTTGAGGGCAAATGAATTAGAAATAACGAAATAGTGCGGAGGAATAGAAAGTTTTACACGTCCACGGACACAGCACCATGACGGAAAATATATAAATATATGTAAATTTCGTAGAGTAAAAATCTTACCTCACCCCTCACCTCTATTGTGGCAGTTCGTCCACGGCCGTTACGTCCACAGCCGTGATGTACTACAACTCGCGCCGTTCCCTTTTTAGGGTGTAGTACATGAGGTAGCAATGTACAAGTTGCAGAATATTCTCAGAAGTTAAGAAATCTTCTCAAAAAATTACCGAGAATATTATCGGAAACATTTGAGCGCTTTGAGAATGTTCTCTTTCCATACTAAGTTTAAGAATATTCTTGGAAATTTCCGAGAATTTCTCATAACAAACTTTCACATTTTGAGAAGTTACTTTTCGGTACAATGCTAACATGAGGTTGAGGTTGCCCTAGGGCTTTTTTGCTGTGATACTGGCAGCTTGTGGCACAGAGTCCGTGCTTCCTATAAATGCTATCGAAAATAGCCAGCCGTGGACGGAGTTCCGTTTTTGGTGTTATTTAAAACACCGGCAACAGCCATGTGACTACGGTCTTAGTCTACGTCTCTCGACGTACTATCCGTGAACGTGTTAAGAGAACTAGAGGAACGCAATTCACAGCATGGACAGGGGTATTAAAATTGAATTTACGATTGAGATAACCTGGAGATTTTAGGTTAATTGAGTATTAAAATGACGCAATTGGCCTAGTTGGTGACTTACGGTTACGAAGCTAGGGATCCCGTACTTCTCGGTAAGGGCAAATATTTGTGTGATGAACGCGAGTATTTGATACCGTAAAACGGGGTGAGAAACAACCTAAAATAAGCCATAACTTGTTTACAAATAAGAACAAGTATTACATGGACGGTTACAGTCATTAGTATTTCTTCATCTTCTTATTCAATTACTGTTGGTCCACCGTAGTATCCGGCAGTTATTTCACCAATGTCTAGTTAGTGAAAGTGAACCGGTAAACAAAATAAATAAAAAATAAAAAGCTGGATATCTTTCTATAGGCATCTTCTCTCGCCGAAGGTTATCGGAAGACTGTTATCAGTATTTGAGTAAAATTACAAGAACCATTTCTACTGTAAAGCGGTCGGCAGGCTGCTAGTGTGGCTATCCTGTGGGGCTAGACAAGTTGCCATCGTTCACAAACGCTAGCGTTAGGCGATCACTTTAGTGATCACCTGTCACTTGGCGCTGTCAAAATTAAATAGGCTAGACAAGTTGCCATCGAATGTTAGGCGGTCACTGTCGACATGCGTTGTCAAAAATGAAAAATCTAGCCAAGTTGTATGCCCACAATGAATATAACCTGGCTCGGCTGTCTAGTTTTTTTTTTTAATGGTAAATTTGTCTATACTTTTCGACTTTAAAAGTCAAGTTGACGCTGTCGCAGATGTGCCAGACAGTCCACCATATCGTCGGTGAAACTGCAAAACCGAGTAGGTAAGTACCGTTTTTAGTAAGGAGCAAAATGCACCTTTTTAATAAGACGGTAGCGTAGTAGGAGAGCGGCAGTAGGTATAAGAGACTATTAAAGTATCGGAGACAAACTACTTTTCTATTTATCGTAGGGTTTACCCTTGTTTCACCGACCTTCATTTCATAGGACGTATCACTTCGCAGAATTTTCCCTTTCGTTTCATAGAAAGCAATTTTCTGCTGAACCCGTGTTGATATTATGTTATCTTGAGATGTTAACCTTACGAGTACCTTCGAGAATCATAATTAAGACAACCTGAAATCGAGACGCGTTCACTTTCTACGAAATGAGAGTAACCATGAAACGGGGAAACCGTAGTGATGATAAATTATATGGCTTGAATAAAAACTTTTCGGCTCGCGACCACCATTCGTATTGTATTTCGGCGTGGGAGTAAAACCACCGGTGAAATTATTAGCATAGAGGCATCCTTAGTCCTCAGGGTTGGCAACGCATTTGTGACCCGACATTGCATATATCAATGGGTTTAAGAAACCCACTTAGGGACTTATTTTTTTAGTTCTACAGCGACATCTAAAGGAGCGTCCACACTGAGAGCATTCGCGTGAACATGGGTGGTACGTTGAGCCGAGCGTTACAAAGGTACACACTACTCAATGTTTGCGCCAAATGCTCATTCATATCTTTACACGCCTAAAACAGATATTAGAAGAAACGATCGATATCTCAACAAACTTATATTGCCCTTCTCCAGAATGAAATTGGTAACAGATAGCCCCCACCACATGATGATAAAAATTAATAACCACCTACCTAATTTTATAAAAAATATAGAAAAACCTTCTGCATTTATTAAACAACTAAAACTATTCCTTATTGATAAAACGATAATTTTAATGAAAGTTTCTAAATCCTACTCTACTGCTCTTAAAACTACTTAGTTACGTTATAAGAAGTGCAATAACATATAGTTTAAAGAGAAAATTATTTTAAGTATTTGTAACGTAGACATAAACTAGTTATTATATAAATGTAGCTAGCCCTCTCGCGTTGCTGCGCCCTTGCAGGGTGTCACATGTATACCTATTCCTGTTTGTTCAACCTTGAATTGTAATGTGATATGCAATAAATGATTGATTGATTGATTGTTTACACGCGAATGCTCTCAATGAGGACGCTCCTTTACAAAAAAAGTGAATATCTCAAATATCCAGTATAAGTCAATTTTTTAAGAAAACTTGTAGGATACTCGTATAAAGTATGTAACTTATGTCCATATTTTATGTCATTTGACCGTGAAAAACTACACAAACTTTCTCATTCACGAGATAAGTAAAGATTTCTAGCAGAACAAATCTCACGCTAAGAATAAGCACCAAAAAAGCCACGCAATTCGAGTCATAACACTGGGAAATATATCTATGCAAATTCACCAGTTACTTTTTCCTACAGTGTCACTGCATAAAAATACCACTATCACGGAGTACAATCAACGCTAAATCATCTGGCGTGTAAATTGATCGCGTACTAACTGGGTCCCTGTAACGCGGTTGCGAGGGTCCCTGGGGACGCATCCAAGAGGGCACAGCCCTGAATTCGTGAGGTCCTATTATGACGTCCTGTGTTGGGGAACGCGGCGTTTTTGAAAAATTTCATAATCACTATAACTTTTGGGTGATGAATAACAAAAATTCAATTCCAACGTCAAGTCAGTTTTATTTATGGTTGCGAGACATAGCTCGTTAAAAAGGCGATCACTTGCAAACTTTAAGTGTTCGTTAACAAGTCCAACGAAATGGAATTTTACTGGCTGGCTGGCCTATTGCCTAGCGCGCATTCGCAATAGACTTCAAAGTGGAACAATTGTTTTCATTTTGTATGCCGACAAGCTTTCGATTTTCAAAATGTAAACAATTGCGCCTCTGGTATAAACGGAATTCATCATTATTATCATATCTTTTTCGTAGAATTCGTTTATTTCATTGTAGTCAAGTCTTTCAGTCAATTAAGAAAATAGATTTTAATATTTAAATTCCTTTTTTTTTGGTGACTAACATTTTATCACGATGCAGATTGCAGCAATGATTATTTTATTTAAATGTTTAAGACTACAACGAGCGGCCTTGAAATAGTTTGACACCATAAAAATACATAACCGTGTTACTTTATATGTAACGTGAATTGTAGTTTAAAATTTTTCTCACAGTTACATCGAATCAAAAATAAAATTATTATCCTAAATAAGATTTAGATGACGTTTGCAAAATGAACTTCCAGCTTCAATATCGACCTACCTGCTCAATTAGAAATTGGTCTTTATCAAGAATAATATTACATTATATAATTTTCTTCACTTACCACTGGAGGCGTACAAACATACACATACATAAACTCACGCCTTTATTCCTAGAGTGGGGTAGGCAAAGCTACAGAATTACCAATAACTCTAAGAAGTTGTTGATAATTCTGTAACCACTTTTTGCGCAAATTAGGCTAAGATGTTTACCAGTGTAATTAGTGACAGGTTGCAAACCCATCGCCTAACAGTACTACCAGCCTTTATTCCCTTAGTCGCCCCTTACGACATCCACGGGAAGACACAGAGTGGCAGTATTCTAACCCGGCAACCACACGAGGCATTTTAAAGTTAAATGAAGATAATAATATTAATTTCCCTCCACAAAGTAAAAACGGGAACAAACCTACGTCTTAAAAAAAAACAATTTATTTAAACTTGACGCAAAAACGTTACTAAAAACCGCCGATTGCCAGCGCAGTGCGTTCAAAAATTCTGACGTTGAGGCGATTTACAGTAATAGAAAATATAGAAATATGAGATATAAAATTCTTGCCTTCGGCTGGTCCATTATCTTTACGGTGCTGTTTGCTGTGATCTCAAGATAAAGATTTTATTGTTGCCCCGAGATGGGATAACGGCCATTTTGGAGCCCGTAATCTTGGATGTGTGAAATAAGCACTGTCTTACGGCCCGCGGGCTTTAGGAGATGAGGTTATTAATAAAAATTATATTATTAGCTTTATAGTTTTACAGAAATGATTGGTGTCTTTCGTTTTACTCGTATGTCTAGGAGGTTTATGTAAAAGATATTTTCTCTCTACACGGCATAACCTTATTGCTTTTATGATGATGGCACTAGTGTTGGACACTTTTAGCTGACAGGCACCGGGACACTTGACTCTTAATTCAAATTTCATCCGGGCGTTTTGATTGTTGCAAAACAAATGAATAACACTTACATACTGTAAAATAAGAATCACGTGTCCATCATTGGTCCTTGTCCATAACTGGTACCGTCACCCTAAAGTGATATCGTATTGTCAACGTTTTGATAGCTCTTATTTACTTGACAATAATGGCAGACGTTAAAAACAATAGCATATCCGTCCTGATTGCTACCACCATCTTATCCTCTTACCTATTGCCAAGCAGCAGTGTTCGCATTCTTGTGTTCCAGTGGGGGGAATATTCAACATTACACGTATTTTCATAACGTCGAGAATTCAGTTCGTGGAATGGTCATTGCAAGTGCCTGCCTGCCTGCCTGGGCCTGTGTGCTCGTTTGTCTTCTCTATGCCATAAAAAAAAGTTATTTTTATTCGTGTATTTTTACTTTTTGGATGATTCATTAAATAGTTGAATTATGTCATGGAAAATGTTTGGTGATTTATTGTTTCAATGTTTTTTAAAAAACATAAAAATTAAAGATAAAGATAAAGATAATTTATTTGTAAAACATGAGTAAGTTTACATAAAGGTAATAAGTTTATAATAATGTCCGTCATGTTTTGCCTTCACGTAATATCATATCAATAGACCGTGAAGCAAAGTCGACGGAGCTTTTTTACTTAAAACGTTTTCGATGAAATGAAATTCGACTAAAAGTTTGTCGATAAAACAAGGGACACCCCTTGATTACACCAATGGTAATACGCCAACTCATACTAGTCCCAACTTTTAATCTCAACTAAAAAAACTCGGAAAGAATTCTAGTGAACAAAACTCACCTCAAATCTCCACACAGTGTAATTCCGTGAGAGACTTCAGCGAACTTGGGAAATGTTATTTTAATCAACAAGTCAAAAGCTCGGAAGGCTTTCTCGGCGGTTTTCTTTTAGTAAGACAACTTGGAGACACCCTTAGCTGGGCAATGCGTGGGGTAAGGTTAGAGCTAACATTGGGGCGTTTTCTGTCACATGTTGTTTTGTCATAAGGAATACGCAATGAGCTGACGCTGATGTTGAGCTTTTAAGTGTAGCAACTAGCATGATGTGTAGGGCTAAAGAAATTGCAGGTGGTAAAAGATAACCACTCTTAAAAAAAACGGCTTACGATGACAGTATGACTCTTGTCATCTATTCTTTTTACGACTTTGAGTCCAAAGTATTTGAACGACCAACCCCTATTTTTAGAAGAAGTTTAATATTTAGATGCTACTTTTTTTATAAATAGTGCATGCGGTGTTTACCTTTAAGTAATTGTTGCATTTAACGAACAGAAGTAACTTAAGTATCTAACCATAATGTTGTATTAATGTAAACAAATTGTTGGTGAACCTTAATAAAATAAATAAATAAATAAATAAAATTTCTGCCACTCGTTTATCCGTCCATTTGTATCTATGTCACGCTTTTAACAACGCTTTTTCAACGCTTTTTAGCTGTCCACACTAAGAAGGCGGAGGTGCCACGGACGCGGGCATATTGCTGTGTACATTGCGCTCTGTGAGCAGGCCTATCGAAGATTACGTTACGTTACAAGCAATGTAACGGCAATACGCTCGCCTCCACGCTGCTTTCTGTGTGTGGACAACTTATAGTATGGGAACGCACCACACCGCGCTGCCTCCGCCCTCAGGCGTTTGCGGTTTAATAGGCCACATATAAGTCGATAGCGTTCTGCAATCTGGATCTCAATAACCATAATGCCTTTGTATCTGTTCTTTGGATATATTTAACTAGATCATATTATTACCTTGAGACTGCTGAACGTGAAAACACGATTAGAAATAAAATCAAACATGACACCTTTTTTGCATGTTTTTGGTTGAATCTTCGAAAATCTGATTTTTAACCCAACCTATATTTAACGATGATTTATGAATTATATGATTCAATAGTATGTAACTTCTTAGAGCCCGTTGTTTGATCAGTAGTTAAACTAACTAATTGTTAGAATTCGAAAAAGGAATTGAAAATTTTACACATTTCCTTGAGATTTCTTCAAAACTACCATTCCTTTTTCAAATATTTCAATTAGTTAGTTTAACTACTGATCAAACAACAGGCCTTTAATCCTGATAATCCATTTTTTCAATAAATGTTGTGGTTTTAAAGTAAACAGGAATTAATTAAATTTGATGGCTGCCATTAAATTTGATTGGCGCGCGCAAACTATCTCCATGTCACATTCATCGTTCGGAAGCACATAAAGCCACCTCTTTTCAGACCTGTGTAAGTGTGGCACCATATTGCACGTTCAGTAGAACAAGGGCACAATGTACAATATAACAAAAATGCAATTGATGTGTGGCCTTTTTATCCGCCATCAAAAACACTGCAGCCTTATCTCCATACTCCTAACCGCAAGCTATGTTCCAAACTTTCTGATTGTTTAACAGACTTTTTGTATTTATTCTGAAGGAGGCACTTTTGTCGTTTTGTTGTCTTTTCCTTTGTACGTGACCCGCCCTCCAAGTTCCGAATAAGCAGGTATCGTCAAAGGTGGTTGGCAAACATTGATACAAAAACCGTACGACTCAGACATCAACTAACTAAGGAGTTTGCTGGAAGTTCGCAGACTTCGTCAAATATCCTAATGATATTATAGCGATGCGAAATGGACCTTTGGCTTTAAATCAAATGTATAATTAATATTTGTACTACACTTTTAAAATGTACAATTATATTCTACACTAGCGACCCGCCCTCGCTTCGCTTCGGTTTATGTGAGTATGATAAATAGCCTATAGCCTTCCTCGATAAATGAGCTATCTAACACTGAAAGATTTTTTCAAATCGGACCAGTGGGGTTATTATGACGTATCTGTGCAATTCATTTTACGCTGAGAGAAAAGGACAGAGTTATGTAATTGCTATAGCTCCGTCCTTTACGCTCACCGTAAAATGAACTGCATAGTTGTGTCATAATAACCCCCCAGTAGTTGCTGCAAGCGCGTTCAAGCAAGCAAACATAAACAAACAAACTCTTCAGCTTTATAATATTAGTATAGATGTAAAAGTACGAACCTTACTAATCGAACCGAAATATGAACCGATTTCAATGAAGGCATTGGGTAAGTTTGTATGAACATTATTTATCATTGTATTTTTCAGCAGCCACGGATGTTTTTTTTATAATGGTATTATTCAGCAGCCACGCACCTTTTTTTAATGGTTTAGAAGTTTTATAAATCACGTGCTGTGATCTACCAGTGACGCGATTGGAGTAAAAACGAAATAAATAGGAACGCTAGTTAGTATGTAGTGTATGTATATTGACAAGGGCACCTGGACCGATTTCAAAAATTCTTTCACCATTAACCCTGAGTAATAATAATATAGGCTTTGTTTTATTTTTCTGCAATTATACGGAGTTAATGTGAACAACAGCTTCAACGTGAAATTAAAATTATCAATATTAATCTTGTCGCTAAGGTAATATAGAACATAATGTAGTTAATTCGAAATATCAAATAAGGGTTAATTTTTAATGGTGCATTTTTTTTTAAAACCGCCTCATCGTAGGCTTGCTTTGAACTCATAGACATTTTTGCAATCTCAAAAGTCAAAGTCAAAATCAAAGTTGTTTTTCTTAAACATAGGTACTACAGTGCACCTATGTATGTCAAAAAGCTTGAGAATAAGCTTGGAATAGTTTATGCCATGCTTTGTCACTTTTTTGCCAGATGCAAATGTCACAATTACAGATAAGGACAAAGCATGGCATAAACTATTCTAAGCTTATTCCACGTTTATAAGTAAGGGAGTTAAACTAAGCCGCGAGAAGAAATGTCGTAAGAACCACGGCACAGCTTTTTTTTTCAAAAATTTAACATCATACATAAGTTTACAATATTTTTTATTTAAGTGTAGATTATTCATGCAGGATGTATGACCCACTGCAAAACATCCCTATCCGTGATATAATCGATTACTTATAAACGTTATAATATGCTCGGAAAATTCTACGGATACTGAAAATCTACGTATAATCCGACTTCCGTATTTCATCTGAAAATTTGAACAGTGAAATACATGGAAGACAAGATAATTACAAATGTTTCAGAGCGTCAAGGTAAAAGCGACGGATGCACAGAAGCTAAATTATAACCTAGGAGTTAGTTGATTGTTCAAACTAGACTTCGCCAAATCCGTCGGCTCTTTGACTAGAAAACTAGGTTATTGTGCTGAATTACAATGCGAAGAGAAATAGTATTAAGTGCTTCTTCCCACTTGTACAGTTTGAACTTTATGTTAGGGTAGTAAAGATGACAATTTAAATTCTAAATTGCAGTTAAGCGGTTTTGGTTCTTGGAATGTGCAAGTTGAAACGTTACCATTTGCAAGAGGAAATGTCTTGATAGAGAAGTTTTGTTAGGGTAATAATTAGCTGAGGTATTTTTATATAGTAACCAATATTACATACATACATACATTAAATCACGCCTGTTTCCCAGAGGGGTAGGCAGAGACCACTTCTTTCCATTTGCTACGATCTTGACAAATTTATTTCGCTTCTTCCACATTCATACATCGAGTCATGCACGCACGTCGTTTCGGGTACTTAAGATTCGGCCCTTTTCCAGTATTTCTCCGATTTGACTCGAAAAAATACGCCTAGGGCGGCCCCTTCCGACCCACTTTCGATCTGTATACCTCGTCAATCTTCTTTCGTCCATCCTTTCCAAATTACCGAACCATCGAAGCATGCCCTTTTCAATCTTAGTCACTACATCTTAACCAATATTTAAGTGCAAATATTTCGATTTTATACTAATTATAAATGTAACCTAACAACCACTTTATTTTTAAAAATCAATGTTTTAAGCGAACGTCGTGAGCTATACATTGACTAAGATAAAGTTCCTTAATTTCAGTCCCTAATTGCGGTACACGTTTCAGTGAAAACGCCCGGGTACCAAATTTTATCTCGTTACTGTACAGGGCTGAGATTCTAGCCATATAAGGTAAAACCTCATTGCTTTTGACGTGTAATTGTTATTGTACAGTATGTATGTATGTATGTATGAAAGGTTTGTTTCAATAGAACTTGCCAACAATGTAAACCAACCTTGTATTCAAAATGTCTTTAATTTCCATTCTACGAGTACATCATCAAATACTGCTAAATCCATGTGTTATTTAATCAATTCTTTCCAGATCATTATCCTAAACCATTAAAAAAATAAAATAGTGTTAGAATATGGATATCTCATTGAATGTTTTGTTTACATTGTTGGCAAGTTCTATTGAAACAAACCTCAAACACTTTATTGTACAAAAAATAGAAAATCAAATACAATATTTACAGATTTAGAATGTACAAAGGCGAACTGATCCCTTTAAGGACGACTCGCTTTTTGGGACGACGCGCTGGCCTAGTGGGTAGTGACCCTGCCTACGAAGCTAGCGGTCCTGGGTTCAAATCCCGGTAAGGGCAAGATATTTGTGTGATGAGCGTGAATATTTGTTCCTGAGTCATGGATGTTTTCTATGTATTTAAGTATATATTTCTCTATATAAGTATTTATATCGTTGTCTAGTACCCATAATACAAGCCTTGAGCTTAGTTTGGGACTAGGTCAATTGGTGTGAGATTGTCCCCTTGTCCCCTTGTATTTATGTGTTGTCATTGAAAAATGTATGGGAATGACGTAGGTCACGTGATATATCACTCGTTACAACTGACATGCTGAAATCTTTCTAGTCATATAAGGTAAAACCTCATTGCCTTTGACATGTAACTGTCATTGTACAGTATGTATGTATGTATGTAAACACTTTATTGTACAAAAAACAGAAAATGAATGTACAAAGGCGAACTTATCCCTTTAAGGGATCTCTTCCAGCTAACCTTTAGGCGATTGAGGAAAACAAACAAAAAAAAATACAGAATGTGGTAGACATTAGCACAAGACGTAGTTTACAGAAACTGCGTGAACTATTTTAGACCTTATGAATAAATACTAACAGAAACATAATAAAAATAAGTATCAAAATAACATACACAACACACGTTCAACGTTTTTAAGAGCTCTATTTACATGACAGTAATATTATAGCCAAGTTGCAAACAATACGATAGCATGTCAAAGGCAATACAGTTTTATCCTGTAGAATAGAGATGTGCAAACTGTCACATACACTAACTCAAAATATTAGCAAACGCTCAGTTACAAAACTAGATCCAAACACGCTCAACATTACTCAAACCCTGTCCAGAAAACTTCTCTTTTCCAGCCTCGCGAGCAAAGGGAAATTTCCTTTCATCGGGCGCTACGAGGTGTGGGCCGATCATCACTTCGGGCGATTGTGCTATTTCGTGCCTTTGAGGGGCTCAGTGCAACGATCGGTGCAGTTGCCACCTGCAATGGAAATGCATACACGCTTTATGGGTTACGCGGGGATTGGAAATGTTTAGTGCAGCCATTTTCAAGTGTCGCAGATGAATCAAAATGAAACAAACGTCAGATTATGGAAAATCGGTTTTTTTTAAATAGAAAAAAACGTTAATAAAGCATGGTTAGAAATTACAATGGTTGAAGGGAAATGTAATTTTTAATATTACAATAAAATAAAAAATATGTTGAAATAAAATTTGCTGTTATAAAAAAAAAATCAGTTATTTGGACGTTATTCTGCCATTTCTACGTAGGTGCTATACGTGTTTTTTTAATAATCCACACACAAACACACAAAAAACATTCTCTTCACCAACCTTATCAAAATATTTTACGTTATTTACAAAAATAGCGACCTTATTAAACTAAGTATTGAGATATTTTTGACCTGACTATAAAACTTGGCTATTTTGTCTACGCTGCAAGCACTAAGCAGTCCCGAGATCTCAAAGTCCATCTCAGCACATTTGTCATACGTGACTGGCTCTCGTCTCAACAGAGCAGTTAAAATGTTGTCGACCCCTGAAAAATGCTAAACAGTATTTTAAAAAAAATGAGGTCTTATGAGCTTGCACTTTTGTTTATCGATAAAAATTGGATTTTTATGTATGTATGTACTGTTGTAGCGAATAATCCTTTCTCTTCGTTTTTTTTTGGGTAAGTTCGTATTTATCTTGCTTTCCCAATTAGCTTTAGTACCCATCAATAACTCTAACCCCTACCCTTGTCTTACGTAAACTAGTTCAAAAAATAATTTCAAAATTGAAAAAGTAGTTCGGAAATCAGGAATAATATTTTTTTACAGAGTGAGTAAAAGCTCATTCATGTTACTATTAAAAACAGTTTTTTTTATAGCTATAAAAAAAATCGTATCTCTTTGTAGCAAAACAGAATTTAGCATAGAGTTTATATGGACGACGTGTTTCATGATCATGACGTCAAACGGCGTATTGAATCACTCTGTCCAAATGTAGTAAAATTAGCAGTTTAAAATGCATGGCCGATTTAAAATTTAATTTCACTTTTAATGATCTTTTTAGGGTTCCGTAGTCAAACTAGGAACCCTTATAGTTTCGCCATGTCCGTCCGTCCGTCCGTCCGTCCGTCCGTCCGTCCGTCCGTCCCCAGTCTAGCTCAGAGACTCATAGTACTAGAAAGCTGTAATTTGGCATGAATGTACATAATAGTCACGCCAACAAAGTGGTAAAATAAAATTTTGAAAAATATTTTTTTTTAATGCACCTCCCCTACACGTAACGTGGGGATGTCTTTTTTTTTTCTTGCCTACCCCATAGTGTGGGGTGTCGTTGGATAGGTCTTTCAAAAATATTGCGGGTTTATGAAAACAATTTTTCGATTAAGGGATCCGTTTATGAAATATTAAGCTTTAAAGCGCTATTTTTTGTTAGAGTCAAGTGTCCCCCCCCCCCCCTACAGCCAAAACTACAAGTACTAAAAATCTGAAAAAAATCTTCAACGAAAGCGCATATAACGAATTTTAAAGGAAAACTATCACGGCTAAGTAGACATGATTAGTTCCTGAGATACAGGCGATTAACGGGTTTATACTTACTAAAAATCATCTAAGACAGCGCCAAATGACTTTAAATAGAAAATTGTTTCATACATGTGTATTTTTGAGATAGTTTTTTGTGTTTGTCGTTACGGCTTCGGAACCCTACACTGAGCATGGTCCGACATGCTCTTGCCCGGTTTTTTTTACGGTATTTTCATATCTTGACTAAAAAATCCCATCCCGTTTAGTTATATTTAGACACCGGAATCAACGTTCAAATTTCATGGCAATGTATGATCGGCAGAAAAACAAATACACTTAGTATTTTAAACCTTTATTTTGTATATGTAAAAAAGAACTAAAAATGTAAATAAATATAAAATCAGGATATTGTGTCGAGTCCATTATCTCAGTCTAACACGGAGTTTGATTGGGCATTTGTCATTAAAGCAAATTTTTAGTTATGAAACTTATGAATTATGAATGTTTTGATAAACTATTATTTGACTTTACAGATTATTTTGCATGACAGTTAAATTGACATTCGTTGGGAAATTTAACATAGTTTTATTTTTCGAATGCGAAATGAGTATTGAGGTTTTATGACGTATTTAGAATATCAACCTATTTTAGTCTATTAACAGTTTACCGCAGTGTATGAGTGTAAAAACAAAAAAAATATTAAACGTTATTATTCAAATATTCAAATGTATTTATTAATGTTACTACCCTTACCGAGTGCCATGAAATTTGAACGTTGATACCGATGTATAGTTATATTATCATCATAATATGTGTAAATTATAGGTTCAAAACGGAATAACATTAAATATATGTATCCCCTTCACTCGTTCCAGTCATAACTGTAGAGTGAGGTATATAAAAAAGACAACCTTTGTTCATTTTTCAGGCTCAGCGGTAACTGTCGAAACATTACCACCCGTGGACTCCCCTTACTACATTCCATGCCACTGACACCTTAACGGGTCCATTCTAAACTCTACTCAAGAAGCCTGGGCCTGCGTTGAATAAGTATTATTTATACAGCATGGTCCGGACACTGACGATTTCAGCTAAATTACAAACGGCTAAGAATGTATTGGGCATTGTGATGTTGTGGTTCTGTAGCATTTATATATTATATATGTGAAAATTAATAATGTTACCTACTAAGTTTCTTTACACCAAGGCCTAGTCAAGTAATTTCATAAAAAAGGATCATTGGACTTAATATGTGACTTTTTTTTTGTTGAGAAAATGCCCACTATTCTATAATATGATGTTCAGTTTATGGATATTAAGCTATCGAAATGTTAGTTTATTTACTTTTGTGCACATACTTGTAATCTTGCCTATCCTCGTACAGTTTCCTCAGCCATGATCAGGTCATCTCTCATAGGGATAAGTTCGCCATCGTACATGTTAATGTTAAGTTTATGGGTCACTAGTAGAATGACGGGATCGTAAAATGACTGACTCGCAAAATGACCACATCGCTTGTAGCCTATATCTTAAAATGTCCGAGTCACAAAATTAAATAAACAAAGATTGCAAAAAGAACTTTCAGAGGTTAACTGGGTGTCGCATGAAAAACTAAACCATCCGTTAGCCATTTATAATTTCATTCAGGATAATTTGTCCAAATGTTACGATAATTCAAAATATACTCAGAAAATAAGCAATTCAAAGCGGGATAAAGAACCATGGGTCTACGGTAGGATACAAATTGAGTGTAAAAAACGTGATGCATTATATTTAAAATGGATTAAAGATACTAGTAATATGGTAAACCGTCTTGAATACAATAAACAAAGAAATAAAACAAATAAACTAGTAGAAAGTCAACGTAATTTATATTACAAGCGTAAAATAAATACAAGCAAAGGAGATATTAGAAAACTTTGGCAAATTTTAAATGAAATGTCAGGAAAAATATCGTCATCAATAAATGATACAATTAGTAGGGCATTCCATTCGCTTAGTTCTGACAAATTTGTGGCTGACTTATTTGCAAATAATTTCAAGCAAACAGTACAGAATATAATACCTAACTGTAGTTTATCACTGCTTAGTTCTAAAGTCTATAGGAGGCCAATGGATAGGTCCATGTTACTGAAAAAGGCAACCTCCAAAGATGTTTTTAAAATAATTATGAAGAGTCATAGTAGTAAAGCCCCAGGTATTGACGGTGTCCGATCTGTTGATATCAAACTGATCGCAGATAAAATTTCATCAGCTATAGCACACCTTATAAATAGTACCTTAGCATATGGGTATTTTCCTGACGAGCTAAAGGTAGGGCTGGTTCGACTAATACACAAAGGGGGTGATACAAAAACTTGTTCTAACTATAGACCTATTACAATGCTTCCTACTTTAGATAAAATAATAGAAAAATATGTTAGCAATCAGATACATACATTCTATAACACCCACAACGTACTTTCTGCAAATCAATTCGGTTTTCAGCCGAATAAGAGTACTACCATGTTGCTGTCCAGGTTTACAGACGAAATTAATCAACACCTTAATGATCAAAAACATGTACTGATTGTTTTTATAGATTACAGTAAGGCGTTTGACACTTTGCGGCACAATTTACTAATACAAAGACTGGAGGATACCGGTGTACGGGGACAACTTCTGGAGTGGTGTACGAGCTACTTACACAATAGATCGTTCCATGTTAAAATAGGGGACGCTATCAGTGATAAAATTCTGGTTACAGAAGGGACAGCACAGGGTTCTGTGCTTGGCCCCCTCCACTACTTAACCTATGTGAATGACATGAACAACTGCGTCCAAAAATGTGGTATCTATCAATTTGCGGATGATACGTGCCTCATTTCTGCAGATAAAGACATAAAGCTAGCTGAGAGAAATCTGCAAAATGACTTCGACCTCATCTGCATGTGGTCCCACTACGCAGGTCTGGTTCTAAACGCAGATAAAACCAAACTTCTGCACGTCCACTCTTGTCAGTCAAGAACGGTACGACCGGTCAGTATTGTTGGGCATGGCCACCAGTGCTTACACTCCAGACAGTCCAGACCGACCGACGTCGGCAATTGCAAGTGCCCCCCATTAGAACAAGTTTTTAAAATAAAGTACTTAGGTCTCCTAATTGACAATAATTTTAATTGGGATGTACATATCGATTCAGTGTGTACTAAATTACGGGCTGTTATGGCAAAAATGTATATCTTACGTAACAGAATACCGTATAATATTAGGTTAGATGTTTATAATGCCTTGGCCGAAAGTATTATTTCTTACGGGCTAAGTAGCTATGGCCGCACCTTTAAGACGCATCTGGATAAGATATATAATCTACAGGTTAGACTACTCAAGCTCGTAGTGCCATTTAATATTAGGAAGAGGGTGAAGTGCGCTGCGGATCTTTTTAGCATGTGTGAAGTTTTACCGGTTCACACTAAACTTAAGCACCACATTCTGAAGGAACAATATTTTAGAAGTGAAATCCAACATGTCATCTCTCATCCAAAAACCACCAGACAAGTAACTAATCGCGTACTAAAGAAACCACCATTTCGAAATTTTTATGGTCGAAGAACGTCCGAATATATTTTGCCTGATTTATTAAATAAAATACCAGATGAATGGAAAGTCAAAATTACACCAACCAATATCGCAAAGTTTCTTAAAAAACAAATGTTAATTCAATTAGAAAATAGTCAAAGTCAGATATAATACAACAAAATCACAAGCATCAATTTATTTTTCTTTATTACCGACATCTTTGGATCATCCTGTACCGGACGAGCATAGACCGGTTCGGCGGCGCGGCCGACCGGCGCGGCGAGAGATAACAACAAGATTCAGAGCAATTTATTTTTGTCATACTTACCTACGTAGTTTATAATTTTTGTTGTGATGAATTGTATTAGATATATTGTGCATAATAGATATAAGTAACTTATTGTTAGTTTGAAAACACTCTTATGTACCTTTTTATTTGATTGTAGCTGTCGTGGAATGTTGCATCGAGACAAACCAAATTGTGGTTTAACGGTGCAGTTTTTAATAATTTGTATATGTTTAATTGATTTATTTTAATAAATAATAATAATAATAATAAGCCGAAAACGATCTTTCTACTTCAACTGATGTTAGCGGGGCGAATTTATATAAAGAAATTTCATCGGATGCGGATTCGTGTGATATTTGTTCGGCGTATGTTCTGATATCATCTAAATTCGGATTTCGAGCCATGACTGCTTCTATTTTAGTATCTATACGTAAGCTATTACTCCAACTTATAACTGTCCGGACTTCATCAAAGATTTCTATGGCATCAATGATTGACGTATCCCGTTCCTGTAGTTTGACTAAGGCGATCTCGATTATGCTAAAATATTTATTTATGTAATCCATTTGGCTTTTTACATTGGGTTTACTTAATATATTTTTAGTTTTTTTTATTGACACTGCTTCCGAATCTCGTAAACTTGATACAACTGTATTTATTTCGTTAAAATATTTAACGTAATATGACACTGCTGAAAGCCAAGTTCCCCACCTTGTAACAACAGGCTTAGGAGGTAGAGGCATGTTCGGGAATTTTTCCTTTAATAGTCTGACTCTACTCGGAGATTTCAGAAATATTTTTTTAATATTTGCAATCAAAGCGTCTACGTCCGGATATTGAGAACGAATTTCTTCCGCCACCCGATGAAGAGCATGAGCCAAACAAGTTACATGCTTCAACTTTGGAAACGTGTTCTTTAAAAGTCGCCCCGCCTTTAACATGTATGCTACGCTGTCTGTACACATTAACAAAACATTTTCAAGTTTGGTTTCGTAAGATTCACCCCACAATTGTTTTAAACATTCTACAACAAAATTTGAAATGGTTTCGCCATTTACTATTTCTAGCATTTTACACGCTACCAAATATGTCTTTTTAGAAACGTCTGAGTTCAACGGCTTTACCAATAAATGAACAATGTACCGACCAAGCAAGTCCGTTGTTTCATCGAGCGATATCCACAATTTTTCATTTTCAACCTCGCCGTGTATAGAACTTATTTTATCGTGATAAAACTTTTCTAAATATGTTTTTCTTATCGTCGTTTCGCTGGGCAACGTAAGACTATCACCACATGTGCAGCATATATACTTTCCGAAAAAAGATGTGAAGGCCGGGTTTTCAATTTGTTGCCAGGGAATGTTGCATAGAATCAGGAACTGGATTAGGTCATAGTAAAACTCTTGTTTATTTCTAGTTTTTCCTCTGTGTCTTTTTCCCATAACGTGTTTCTTGACCGTACTTTTTCGGCATCCAATGTTAATTTCACATTTTGTGCAATAAATAGAGTTCCTAGTCGATTCATACAGCAAGTCGACATACGGTTCTATCCAACTCTGTACAGTTTCTTCCTTAGGCAAGCTGTGAGTTCTCCGCGACATGACAACTGATGCTTGACAACCTTAATTCCAATAATAATCCAATGATGGTCTAATCAAAAGTCCGATGAGAAGAAGCCACAGTAGACGAACAGAATTATCTTTAAATCATTGAGTCCATAAAACAAGCCAGAGTCGTTGAAGTAAAAAAATAACTATAAATCACAACGTGCAACTTAACTTACCGAAGGGGTTATTGAAAGGTCGGTTGACAGCAGAATGTTTATTATTTTATAAAGTTTCGTTAGAACTACGTGCCAGTAACAACATATAGATTACAATAGCAAAAAGGTTGCATTTAAATGTGTTTATTACTTACTCTTGAGCTTATCACAGTAATGGGAATTCCCGGTGCAATCTGGGGTGATTGACCTTAAACGTTATGCTATTAATGAATATGCCCGGGATCCCGGGATTTGTATTGATGTTGGAGGATATTTATTCTATTTTATTTTACATGATATTAATCGATATTACAGGTCAACATTTGAAATAAACGTAATTATTATTGAAAAAATATCGCGGGATTATAGTCACATCCATACTACGATTACGACTCGAAATCCCGCGAATTGCATCCAAAACCCCGATCACTGTTTATGATTCAATAAAAACATTCACTGATTTCCTAAACAGTGTCCGTCTATTGACTGTATGCTAGAGAGTGTCTTGCGGTGTCTCATCTGCAAAGATTATCCAAAGCGCTGTAAGTTGCACTCCATAATATTACCGACAATTTGCTAAATAAATTACTCCATTTGATTTACTTTTTATGCTGTTCAGGAGTTAAATTTTTCGGGTTAGGTCTTCGCTTGTTAATAAAAAAAAAAAACTTAGTAACAACGCTATTTCTACTAGGTGACACTTAAGACGTAATACAAAATGTAATTTTCCGAATCTACTCATGATTACAATCAACTATTAATATGGGACCAACTTCGAAAACGTAAACACAAAATCGACGTCTCCATACAAATTGTGAAACCAGCTGATTGCTTTTAGTATGGGAGATTACATTTTTTTCTACCGATTTCGATATTAGTCCCATAGTAAAAATTGATCGTACTGATGAGTAGATCTAGAAAATAAAATGTTGTATTACGTCTTAGGTGTCACCCTGTATAAAAAAAAACTATTATAATATAAAATCCCATAGACCAGGTGTACTTGAACTTTATATCCAACCGTGCCGCCATCTTTTAACAGTGTCAAGAGCTTCCTGCAAGTCCGACGGATCCCTAAAAAGCGTCCATCTGCGAGCGCTCACAGACGGCCCAAACTACGACAATTGACGATAAACTTAGAAGCGTTTCCGTGTCGTTTTCTGGACGACCTGTATAATAAACTGATTATTGCGTGGATGCCTTAAAACCAGCCATTATTACGTACCTTGTAAAAGATGCAGGTTTTTTTGTATTTTATGCTAGGCACCAGTAATGGACACTTAAATCTCAATTCGAATTTCATGCGGTCGTAAATTGGTTGTTGCAAAACAAATGAATAACCTTTATCTTCTGTGAAATAAGAATCAAGCGTCCATCATTAGTTCTTGTCCATTACTGGTTCCATCCCCCTAATAGGTTTACAAGGACAAATATATACATTTATTTTGTGACTGTATTAATCCTTAAACATAATAAATTAAGGATTTACTGTATACCTTTTATGCGTTAGATCTTGGACAATAATATCTTACCCGCTAACTGGGTAAAAATCAAAATAAATGTCCAGTTAAAGAGAGTTTTGTCACCGTAACGAAACTGTTGGTTAACGTCAAACATACGTCATTTATAATGAAATTGTAAGTTAGACATCATTTAAGTAACATTTAAATAGCGTCTTTGTGTACATTTATTTTGATTTTTACCCAACTCCATTCTCAAGTTACAGTGTTTTTGGTGTTTACACCGTTATGTTGTGTTCTATTTTGTGCAGCTGCAGTTAGCTAACTGTCCAGCATCGAGGCATTTCATGCAACTCAGGATTGGCAATAAGTTTGCTGCAAAAATATCTGTGAGCCTCAAATCCCTTAAATACCAAGTAGAATTTATATTCAGTTTTT
Organism: Acleris laterana; assembly: GCA_963966035.1. NCBI lineage: Eukaryota > Metazoa > Arthropoda > Insecta > Lepidoptera > Tortricidae > Acleris > Acleris laterana. Next base: position 20,425,297 of record OZ014439.1, read on the forward strand.
TTTCATTTTCTCAAGTGCCGTAAGGACCTAACCTATAATGAAAAATATGATACTAATGATTAGACTGAAATTATTTCCAATAGACGTAATGTAACTGTCTATTTAATACTTGAATACACCCCGTGTATCGGTTCATCATATTAATAAGTTTAACCTTAAGCCGTACACTGCAACAAAACGCCAAAGTAAAATTTAAATAAACCCATAAAAATAAGAATTTCAATCCCTATTTCAAAAGGCAAGGCACAAAAATAGAACGAATAAACTATAAACTAATCAAAAACAGTTGCTCAAGCAAACACGGAGGAACAATCAGGTCGAGCTAATTCAGTCTGGCTCCTGCCAGGCTTGGGACTGGCGATTGGCTCGGCAATCTTGAGAGCAATCTCAAGAGCAATCCCGGACTCCAACTCCGGGAATGAGAGCTCGGGAATAGTTTTTTCTTCGAGTGTCCAGTTTTTTGCAAAGTCCGAGGTGGAGAGATCGCCCTGGGTAGAAATTGGTGTTTACTTTTTCGCAAGGGGTTTTGGTAATAGTCTATTGTTTTATAACTTGTTTTGATAATGTAGTATGGCAATTGGGTACCTACTTTAAGAGCCGGTTTTATAAAACTGAGACCATAATATACAACTGTTATTTTGCATTAACTGGCATTTGCAGTCTTAGGATTGCATTGCAGTCTTGTGAATGCGAATGTCTATAGGTCACAGTTTCCACTTACCATCAGGTGGCCTGTGTGCTCGTTTGTCTTACCTATGCCATAAAAAAAACTGACATTTATCTTATAGCGCGATTAGAGAGCGGCGAACAGGCACTCGTTTTATTCATTTCTCCAAATAACTTTCCCACATAGTAAAGTTACGCCCACACCAATGCTTTAAAAACGGTAACGGTACGGAATCGCAGTGACGCGTCGTGTCTGTACCGTTTTTGACGCATGCTTCATACCAATGTTTTAAAAACGGTGACGGTACGGAATCGCAGTGACACGTCGCATCCGTAACGTATTTGACGCATGCTTCACACCAATGCTTTAAAAACGGTGACGGTACGGAATCGCAGTGACACGTCGCATCCGTACCGTTTTTGACGCATGCTTCACACCAATGCTTTAAAAACGGTGACGGTACGGAATCGCAGTGACACGTCGCATCCGTACCGTTTTTGACGCATGCTTCACAGCAATGCTTTAAAAACGGTGACGGTACGGAATCGCAGTGACACGTTGCATCCGTACCGTTTTTGACGCATGCTTCACACCAATGCTTTAAAAACGGTGACTGTACGGAATTGCAGTGACACGTCGCATCCGTACCGTTTTTGACGCATGCTTCACACCAATGCTTTAAAAACGGTAACGGTACGGAATCGCAGTGACACGTCGCATCCGTACCGTTTTTGACGCATGCTTCACACCAACGCTTTAAAAACGGTGACGGTACGGAATCGCAGTGATAGGGATACGACGCGTATTTTAAGCAGCGGTGTGTGGGACATTCAATATAAAAACGATTGCAATTGCGAGTGCGTTAGGCAATAGTCCCTCAGGTTGACCTACTTATATTTATTTAGAGATGCAAGCAAAACCAACCTGTGTATACGAGCCTTTTTTATATCCAACAGACGCTTTGTACTACAGATCTTATAGCGCAACTAATCAGCAGTAACTATTCATAAATAATTTGTATTAAATCGTACAAAACCCCAGACATCGTTATTTATTTCAGTAAGTTGCTATTAAATATCACAAAAACCATAATACTTTTACTCGTACTAGGTTGTTTAGATAGAACAAAGGCTCGTCAAGATACAGGTTGATTTAAGACCTCTAAATACCCTGTATTAATTAGGCCATTTAAAATTACCAATATGTTAACAGTCACATTGAAATAAATAGCTAAAAGAATTCTATAACTTGTATGGGTAAACGGTAAGCAGTAAATACCCCCTAGATCATGTCGGTGCGCCGCTCGGGCGCGGGCAACATAATACCAGTATTGGAAAAAGTCGACGAGCTAGAAAATAATAGAGGGGGTTTTATTTATTTAAAAAAGAACGTGAGGTCAATTGCGAGTCAGACTCGGGGACCTATACCAATAATGGGGTAGTATTTTTATGAAATATTAGATACCAATGAAGTCCTACCGCTGCATTATTTAGTAGCTCTATCATAACAGGATAATTATATCTTTTAAGTTAACAGCTTTTACTTCACCACCAGTTGGTTTTATTTTTTTCTAAAAACCATAAATGCGTAATTTTTTGAGATTTTTACTTTCAGACGTTTTTGAAATAAACGGACATGGTGTATTTACCGCGATATTATTTACGCGTATAATCTAAAAAAAGTAATCTTAAAAATTATCCAATTTATATAGGTTAACATAATAATATTTTTTTGTAAGTTCCTGGGTCTTTTTCGCTCAATAATACCTAAACAGTTTCAAATTACTAAATACTACAAAATGTTCAAAACTTTATCCCGATAACTTTAATTTCATATGCAAAACTCATCAAAGACAAAAAAAATTACTTTAAATAGAAAATTCGTTATTTGTGTTTATACTAACATCGGAACCTATAGCAAGGGCAAAACAAAAACATTATTTGTAAGGTATTTTTTGAATCGATGTGTTTTCTATGAATGGATATGTCCGTGATGTGATGTTGGCATGTCTAACTGTGAATAACAGGTAGATTCAGGTAGGTACATATAAAATATATAAGTAAGTCAGTGCATCACTCGCTTATAACCATTATGTTTGGCAAATAGAGTATCTATTTATTCTAAGAAAAAAAACTGACATGCTCTTTCCCAGATTTTCGTTTAAGTAAATTTAGTATTTAATCTAAAGAAAAGGAGTAAAGTATTTTCGCAGCTCCGTGCCCAGTTCAGTAAGCGATCGCCCTTTAGTCCGAACACTTTGCATGCATCCACCTGCATATATTTTCGCGCTGCAATCGATGTTCTTTGAAGATTTATGTGCGCTGAGCGGGACGAGCATTGTCCGGTATAGAATGGATAATCTATACAAAAAATGCAATGAAAAATGAATGATGAATGAAATATCTACTCTTTAGTGTTGATATACTGACAGTTTTGTTTGGTTTCATTTGTTTTTGTTCTTTGAATCTTTACTTAATATACATCAAAGTCGTTTCCTGCCGTCTGTCCGTCTATATGTACGCTTAGATCTATCAAACTAAGCAATATACTTTAACAAGGATTCACCAATAGGTAGAGTGATTCAAGAGGAAGGTTTTCATGTATTATAGGTAAATTATAGTTTATAAGCTGAACCGTACCCTTATCATGAGTTACAATAAACGTACTCGCTAGAGTCGAATGCTCTGTCGCTCACTGACCTCGCAGTATTGTTAAAGAGTGCGAGGGACAGAGCATTCGACTCGCTAGCGAATACGGTAACTGTAACTCATGGTATGGGTACTGGTGTTACTGAAAACTCATATAAACAGAAACGAGGCACTCGGTACTTGTTCATAAAAGGAGTTAAAAATTACATTTACTGATTTTTTTACCGGGTATTTTAATCTATGTGATGCTATTTACTTCTTACTATTATTATATTTTACGATTGGAAAAATATAGGCTTAGTATTGTTAGGCGATTGGCTTGCATCCTGTCACTAATACGCTGGTAAACCTCTTAACCTATTAGTGCAAAATATGGTAACTATTATTATCAACAAGTTTTTAAAGCTGTAGGAAATTCTGTAGCTCTGCCTAGCCCACTCTGGGATTACAGGCGTGAAGGTATGTATTTATGTATGTATGAGTATTTTTCAAAGTAATCCTAAAATAAGAAGAAGGGGTGAAGTTGTTCTCCAAAATTTGATTATACTGTTAGTTACAAGTCGTACAACTAAAGTTAATTTATTATGATGTGTTTTAAGTAATTGTGCTAGCGTTTGTACTGAGACAAAGCAGTCATATTTCCTCTAAAAAAAAAAACTATCCACAACACCAAATCAGGTGATTCTCTCATAAACAAATTAACCGATGGGTTAAAGTGGTCCCCGTCAGAGCAAAAAACAATATTCAAAGGTCTAACAAAAAAAAACTTTAAGACCTCAACTTCTGTTTGAAAAATGTCGTCAATATAATGACGTTAGTACTTATGTAAACTTTTTATTTAACGAAATTCACATTAAAAAAAAAAAACAAGTGACGTTAAGACGAAACTCACGACATCTCGCTTGCCGAGATGGAACTATCCATTCAGCCTTTATAAGGGAATAAAAAAGGATACATACATGCATTAACACACATACATACACGCAAACATACATACATACATACATACATTATATTTTTTTAAAGTTGTCATAGCAAGACGTTCCATTATGGTAACTCAACACGAAATGACAAAATAATTGATGTGGCGTAGTTTTTACTGCAATTTATTATAATACAAATATAAATATTATACTGCTACTCAATTTATTATATGTTACCATACAACAAACATTAACTAGAAAAAAATGATTTGATTTTGATCAAAGATTAAAATGAAATGATGTGCTATTAGCATGCAAATGCACCTTTGATGAAATCTTTTAGTCAAGGAAATCCAAAATAAAAAAATAAAAAATTCGCTCTTCAAATGTTAATACAGAAAATGTTTTAGGTAGTACGTTGCTAAATCCTGTAAATGAGTCCTGTCAGAATTAACACATTTAGTTCGCAGGTCTAAGAGTACGATAGCACCTAGATAATGGTGATTTAAAAACTGACATCATTCAGAAAAGCTTATTCACTTTTGTTAAACCATTACTGTATGTCTTTAACCTATCTGTGAATCAAGGCGTTTTCCCTGGAGCTTTAAAAAAATCAATTTGTCAAAGCGTTGAACAAAAAGGGAGATTTGTAAAATAGACAACTGTAGACCAATCACTTTAATTTCCATATTGTAAAAAATATTTGAAAAAGTATTGTATGAAAGACTACTTAGCTTTTTGGAAAAAAAATAAGATCTGTAAAGTAACAACATGGTTTTAAAAAATCTAAAAGTACATCTCTTGCAACATTTAAATTGATTATACGAGTTTTATCCATGGATATGAGCAAAGCATTTGATTTTATTTATCACAAGAAGCTAATATTTAAAATATCTAGGTGCAGCATACGAGGTCCTGCACTGAACTGGATCAAGTCATATCTAAATAACAAGACTTAATGCGTTAGAACCTCAATTTATTGCCCAATAACTAAAACTATGGTATTATACCAGTCGTTATACGTACCAAATAACTACGGCATACCCCAGGGTAGCATACTTGGCCCCTTACTCTTTATAATTTTCATTATTGACTTACCAAACTCCCTTTGTCATGATTGTATATTATTTGCAGATGACACAACAATAATTATACAAGAAAAAGATAAGTGGACATTTCATGATGACATAAATACAGATTTAGCGGGGCACTGTACGCTATGTGACCAGCCTAGTGACCCAAACCGGAACCGTTTGACAGGCTGTTACCTAACTTTGATTTTTAAATTTTACTTTTCTACTTAAGTTCTGTTTGTCTACTTAAAAACTATAGATCAAACTAGTCTGAAATTAAAGATATTTGATTATATTCATTTATTTATAGTTAAAAAACATTTTTTAATTCTGTTCGTTAAAAACACGTTTTAATTCTTCTTCTTCCTTTTCACCTCAAGATCAACGTACCCTTTGAACACGCTTTTTTTCTTTAAATGTAGCTCCATACTGATGCGACCTTTCCTAAAATGCATCGCTGGAAGGTGGTCTGCGGATGCCGTCATGTTGTAGAAATGATACGCTGCCTGTAAAATAAATAAATAAATGTCTGGAAACATTCTCATACAAATTGACTTATAGTTAGTCCTAAACTTAGCCTTAGACTTGAACTATGGTTACAAGATAACTTAAATACCCTACCGCTAGCTTTGTGGGCAACGTACTCATCATCATACTCAACACTCCACGGTACTAATAATGCAAGCTTAAAAACATATCAAAACACGGTGTCACAAATCAGGGGGCCTAATGCGGCTGCGTTCATCGCGTCGCGTGATAAAATGTGGATAAAACATCCGTCACTTTCTGACATGTATACAATAGGTACGAGAGTGGATGCTTTATCCGACATTTGGTCACGCGATAAACGCAACCATAGGAGGCCCGCAGGGTTTGTATGCTATAAAGCCACCCTTTATTTAATAAATAAATAAATATAAGGGGACAATCTCTCACCAATTTTATTGGACTAGTCTCAAACTAAGCTCTAGGTTTGTACTATGGGAACTAAACAACGATATAAATACTTACATAGAGAAATATATACTTAAATACATAGAAATCATCCATGACTCAGGAACAAATCGCGCTCATAACACAAATATCTGCCCTTATCAGGATTCGAACCCAGGACCACTAGCTTCGTAGGCAGGGTGACTACCCACAGCGCGTCGTCAGCATTTGAAACAGACGTTAAAGTAAGGGGAATTCAAAGAACAATCCACACCTTCAGGACAGGGCAACTCTCGAGTTTGAGCTGCTTGCGGACGGTGAGCCCGAAGATGTGATCTTTAAAGACAAAGTCGCATAATTTGTAGTGCATCTTGATAAAACTGCGTTTATACTCGTTGTCGTAGAACTGCATTTGCATCTGTAAATGTAAATAATAATCGTCATGACTGTAGAAAAAGTTCTTTTAGGTGTCAAAAAATTTAAATTAGTTTTTATATTAATCAGATCAACCGAAACTCGTTGTAACAACAGCAAGTAGGTACTTTAGTAATTAACCTAACATCTTAGTTGATATAATATAAAGACGTTTAATGCTTAAAAATAACGGGTATTCGTCAAGGGCGACGTAAGCCGATGGTCAAGGGGTTGGTTAGTAGAAGTATATACAGGATGGGAGGGTATGGCAGCACTTGAATTTAAATATTGACACAAAAAGAAAAACTTTTGTTTTTTCTCAAGGGGGGGGGGGGGGGGGGCAGCCACCCCCTGCTCCCCCTTGTCAACGTCTTTGGTGTTCCAACCCAAATAATGTTAAATGTTAATCGACTATTAGTTCATACATTTTGACACATGTTAACACCTTAATCGTCGTTAAGTGGTTGTTGATGTCCAACTATAGCCTATTACGGTGTAATTATACAAGGTGTTACAAAAATACCCGTAAAGCCGAAAGGGGGTTAAATGGTACCTTATAATAAGTCCATTTACAATATTTGAGAACCGTACTATCACCGCATGACTTACCGGCAAAAAAAAGAAAACCATTATTGCTTTCATTGATGTGAAAACCCTATTTCAGTAAAATTAAAGAGAAAACTACGCAGATTGTTTATGTACATTTTTACCAAATTCGTGAAACGATTAAGAGACATCCTAACAAAATGTTCAGAATTCGATTAGATAGATATTACAAGTCGAGTTTTGGAAGATTTTAAAAGACCTAAACTACTTACGAAGAAACCTAAACTAGCACTTACTTTTTCGTAAAGAACGTCAAAATTACAGGAACGGCTCAAAGTGAGCTCTGCCTTGTACAATGCACAACCTCGCTCGTCGGGATATGGTTTTAAACCCATTTAAGTTGAAAAATTATTAAATTGGTAGGTAGGCCTCTCTGTTAAAATAATCTATGCTAACTCCGGTTCCCTGACATGACAGCTTGCTAGGGTTGACAATATTTTAGGCTTTGATAATTTATTAGATTTTTTACGGGGTATTTTGTAACACGTTGTATATGATACAGCCCCTTGATAGACAGACGGACAGACGGACGGACAGACGGACGGACTGCCGGATTCGGATACACAGCCCAAAAACCTAGGCCCTACTTACCGTATAGTTGTTGTCTAAAACTGTAAATAATTCCATATGTAGGTTGTAATAGCACACTTCGCCGCGACGTCCGAAGCAGCTCGACGTGAAGTTCATGAATACGAAAACACTCGGGTCTAAATACGTAATCACCGGCTTATCAGCCACCAGGTACTTAATAAGACTGAAACTAAAAATAAGACGTTTTAATTTAGTAAGATTAAACTAAGTTTGACTGTCCCTACTTGATCCGTTGTTGTGGTTTGCATGCCCATTACCAAAAAAATCCAACAACTCGATTGATTATAAGAATGTATATTATAACTAACAGATATGAATCTAAGACGTTACATACATACATACATACATTAAATCACGCCTGTTTCCCAGAGGGTAGGCAGAGACCACTTCTTTCCACTTGCTACGATCTTGACAAAATTCTTTCGCTTCTTCCACATTCATACATCGAGTCATGCACGCACGTCGGTTTCGGGTACTTAAGATTCGACCTTTTCCAGTATTTCACCGATTTGACTCGAAAAAGTACGCCTAGGGCGGCCCCTTCCCACCCGTCCACTCACTTTTGATCTGTATATCTCTGTTGTCAATTTTCTTTCATCCATCCATCATCATTCATTTCATTCTTTCATCTAAGACGTTAAAATAAATTAATTTGAATTGGAAACTAAAGATGTGTCAAACAAATTGTTTAATAATGTCACTGTGACTCTGTTCTATGGTGAGTCAGGGTTTTATTGAGGTGATAGTACCTATGTGAATCAACTATCGCTGCTAGTTACTTTATATCGTTTTCTAGTCCCCATAGTACACGTCTAGTACTTAGTTTGGGACTAGGTCTTACCTCCCACGCTTCTGGTTCAATTAAACATGATAACAGCACTAATATTTTAAAAGTTTTCAAAACAAGGCTTCCCATGACGGTAACTCGACACACAATGACAAAATAATTGAAGTCACGCACTATTGAACATAATTTAATATCATAAAAACATAAATAATATAATGCTACTTACGAGTACATAATTTACATGTTATTAAACAACAAAGAATAAATGATAATTATGTCATTATGCAAATGCACTTTTGATGGAATGTTTGAGCCAAAAAAACTTGATTAATCATTCATTTCAAAAGATAGACAATATCATTATAAATAAATTATTATTATACTTATACGAGTGTGCACAAAAACCTGCCCTAGCTTCACTCGATTGTCCCGGTGGAAGACCCGCTCTGGCTTTTGTATGGCAATATTTTGCTGAACTGGGTCCATTTAGTGACATTATTCCTTTTATCTTTTTTGGATTGTGTTTTTGTAAGTCACAAACAAATGCATTTCTTCTTTGGAGTAGGGTGCTGCATCGGGATCTTTTACTGCGGCATTGTCTACTGTCGGGTATCTGCCTCTCGAAACTTCTCTTAATTTACCATACTAGGGTTCCGTACGCAAAGGGTATAAACGAGACCCTATTACTAAGACTCTACTGTCCGTCGGTCTGTCTGTCATCAGGCTGTATCGTATGAACCGTGATAGCTAGACTGTTGAAATTTTCACAGATGATGTATTTCTGTAACCGCTTGTACAAAAAATATTAAATACAGATTATAATAAATATTTAAGTGGGGGCTCCTATACAATAGACGTGATGTTTTTGCCGTTTTTTCTCGATAATAATAAAAGCACTGGTATAGTGTCATGTTATATCGATAATGGTACGGAACCCTTGGTGCGCGGGTACGACTGGCACTTGGCCGGTTTTTTTTTAATCAGTCAAGTCAATTGCACCTGGATCGTTCTTTTATATCATTGAACTATCACACCTTTTCTTCACAGAGCTCCCTAGAAAGCATCTAAATTCTAAATATTTATTTATTCTAACAAGATCATCATTGTGGAGAACAAGTGCCGCAAGAAACTCCAGCAGAAGGTCATTTTTTCAATCATAAAACTCAATTTATTCCGAACACCCGCCACGTAACTCTAACTGTGGTCATCCCTCAGAAATAAGTGACCTGCCCATGCCTTTTTGAGCCTGGCAAAACGATGACTTACTGTTGCTTTGGATAACCTAGTATTAATGAGAACTCTGCATCAAGCAGTGTTCCTCCTTCATCATATAGGCGCAGATTCTCACCTTTTTAATAATAAGTATAATAAACTGATAATTACGTGGATGCCTTAAAACCAGCATTTATTACCTGCTTTAAAAGAAGGGCGTTCCAAAAATAAAAAGCCATTTTAAAAAAAAAATTAACTTTTTTTGTATTTTGTAGTAAAATGTTTTTTTTAGTTATATAAAGACAAATATAATGTACACACAATTTGTAAGTAAAATTACTACCTACTACTGCTAATGCTAAAACGTACACATTAAGGATTTATTATTTATCACCGACGTGCCATGCCGTAAATTTTCTAAATAAGTATTTAGCACTCTATATGTCGTTCATTGAATACAAAACGGACACAATCCGAAATGAGTCAGTGTTGCATTTTAAAATTAGAAGCGGTTGGAATACGATTTTTAATGGAAGAGCAAATTATTTTGGAATGTGTCCGTTTTGTATTCAATGAGCGATGTATAGGTACGTTTATGATTGCCTAATACTCATAGAAAAACAAGAGCTTTGGGTCAAGATCAATTTGTGTTAGATTGTCTCTTGGCCGTTTGTTTGCCAGCTTAGAATAGTGCCACTTTATATCTTCCCATCGAAGTCGTAAGAGGCGACTAAGAGAATAAAGTCTTGTAGTATTGTAAAAAAAAGGGTTTGCAACCTGTCATTAATATACACTTGTAAATATACTAGTCTGTTTGTGCAAAATGTAGTAACATAATTAATATAACAACATGTTTTTAGAGTTATTGGTAATTCTGTAGCTCTGCCTACCCCACTCTTGGAATGGAAGGCGTGAAGATTATGATGTATGTGTCTCTTGATAATTATTAAATGTAGTAAGGACGAGACATAACGTTTTCAATAAAACTCTCTACCTCTTTAATTACAATCCGCAATAAAAATACTGAGTGATTTGATTTATATTTAAAACATTTTTAAATCTTCTTCTTCCTTTTCAGCTCAAAATTACTGTACACTGTGAACACGTTTTTTTTCTTGTAAAACAGCTCTATATTGATACGACCTTTCATAAAATGCATCGGTAGAACGTCAGCCGACGCCGACATGTTGTAGAAGTGATACGCTCCCTGTAAATTAAAAAAGAAAAATAGCAAGAAACAATCTCATCCAATTGTCCTAGTCCTAAAATAGGCTCTAGGCTTGTACTACGGCTTAACAACGGTAAACATACATTGATAAATACAATACAATACAAACAATACCAATACTCTTTATTGAACACCAGAAGAAAACAAAACACGCTACAAATACATTATCATGTCAGCCGAAAGACGTCCACTGCTGAACATAGGCCTCCCCCATGATAAATAAATACATACTTAAATACAAATAAAACATCCTAGACTCTTAAATGACATATATGTGACTATACCGGAAATTGAACCCGGGACCGCTAGCTTTGTAGGCAGGGTACTCATAATCATGATCATCATTATGTAGCCAATTAATGATAAATGAGACTCCGCGATACTAATGATTCAAGCTTAATAACATACCAGAACACTGTCACACGTCAGGGTCTCTCTGCTACTTGGTACCTTTTTGCTTTTGACACGTTATCGTATTTTGAACACTCAGCTGATATTATTGCAATTTTTTATCTTTGGTTATGCCTAGAAAAACTGCCTTATCTACCATTTGCAGACACTCGCAATTTAGAAAAATACTAGAATCTACCTGTTTAACATTGGCCAAAGCGAACCTAACACATTTAGTTTTTTTAGCATTTAGTAGTAAATTGTTACTAGTAAACCAATTAAGTACTTTAACTACAGTGGCGTTTATCCTACTGTAGTCAATGGACTTTCTATCTACTTTGAAAATTAATAAATTATCATCAATAAAAAGTACAATCTCACAAAAATTATCTACTGTTGGTGGTATAGACCAGGGTCGATAATTTTTTAAACCAAAAAAAATAATAGTAGGATGAAACCCATTAGAAAAGGAGGGGAATATTATAAAAATAAAAGGAAAAATAATTTACGGGCGATCTGAGGTCGGGAAGGGGATGGGGGTGAGTTTTTAAGGGTAAAAAACGGTTTTTCTCGATTTCCGGCAAAACTAAAAGTCCTATCGAAAAAAGTCAAATGGCAAAGTTGTAGGTAATAAAAAGATCTAAAACTTTTGTATTAACACTTTTTTCACATAACCTCAAAATTTATGTGAAAAATCCAAAAAACCAAGTCTTTGGTTTTTTATTTTTATCTTTGACAAAAAATCTTTTTTTTTAACGAAATTTGGTGAAAACTTACCTTTTTATGTCCCAAATACGCTGTAATTTATTTGATTAAAAATATTTATTTTTTCACCTTATTTTGAATTAATATCGAAAAAACATCCTAATTTTCAATCGAAAATTCACCCGTCAAAATATCAGCTTTTTTCAAAAAGTTGGTATGTTTTCTGTTCGTTGAAATCTCTACTTTACGATGGTGAAAAAAAATATATATGTTACTACAGTAAATCTTCTCAGAAAATGCAATCATCCATACTGATAATCTGAAAAGACAAAATCGAATTAATAATGCCTTCACTATTTTATCGTGAATAAACTCCCATGAAAAAAAAAATATTTAAGAAGTAAATGTCAAAATGTATAAAAAATATATTATTATTATAAATCTATTAAAAATGTATAAAATATATATGGAAATCGGCCAAAAGTTTGTTATTAAAAATATATCGAATACTGGTTAGGCTAACGGTTGTAACAGCTGCTACGAAATATATAGTATATAATAGTAGGTCAAAATCAAATCAAATCAAAATCGTTTATTTGTATAACACAGGTAAATTACATAAGGTCTTAAATAGTGTAAAGTATCACCATGTTACGCCCTCAGGCACACAAATTTAACATGTAGTTAATGACTCGGCACACTATACATGCACAGGTATCAACTAAATAGTGTAGTCTGACAAATATTCATTTGTTGTATAATAGGCCTTATTTACTAAAAAGTTATATAATTTGCATTTAAATTCAGTGATCGTTTCTATATTCATTATATTATTTGGTACCTTATTATAAATTCTGGGAGCCATCCCAAGAAAACTTTTCCGTAATAAAGCCGTTTTAGATGGCATTGCAGTAACTTTATTTCTTAGGCGTAGGCTGTTAAAATTTTTAAACAATTGAGGATTCATCCTAACAAAAAGCACTGTTTCATATATGTATAAACTTGGTAGGGTTAAGATGCGTAATTTTCGAAAATATGGTTTACAGGAGTCGAGATAGTAGATGCCGCACATTGATCTGATGCACCTTTTCTGTGCTCTAAATACCATTTCCCTATCTACTGAGTTAGCCCAGAATATGACCCCGTAACGAAGAGATGATGTCACATAGGCATGATAAGCGGTTAACACAACTGACTCGTTAACCACCTTTCGCAAATTATACAAGGCAAATGAATATTGATATAATTTCTTACATATAGAGTCAGTTTGATTCTTCCAAGTCAACTTATTATCTAAATTTAATCCTAAAAACCTTGTAGTGTCCGTTTCATCAATTTGGTGTCCATTATATGCAATATTTAACTGTCGTATATTATTTGTTCTTTGTTTAAATGACATAATCTTAGTTTTTGTTAGATTTATTTTTAAATTATTGTTGTTTAGCCATTCTATTATATTTTCTAATGACTGTATGTATGTAGTAAGACCCAGACCCGCCTAGCCCCTTCCCCACTTCTCCACGAAATACCTTTTGAAGGGCTACAATTTTTCGTAGGTCACTCAGGTACATCTACTCAGGTATATATAATTTATCTTAAAATAGTTATAAATAGGCATCTACGCATATAATATATTTATTATTATATATATATACACGGTATTTCGTGGAGAAGTGGGGAAGGGGCTAGGCGGGTCTGGGTCTTACTACATACATACCTACTATTATATACTATATATTTCGTAGCAGCTGTTACAACCGTTAGCCTAACCAGTATTCGATATATTTTTAATAACAAACTTTTGGCCGATTTCCATATATTTTATACATTTTTAATAGATTTATGATAATAATATATTTTTTATACATTTTGACATTTACTTCTTTAATATTTTTTTTTTCATGGGAGTTTATTCACGATAAAATAGTGAAGGCATTATTAATTCGATTTTGTCTTTTCAGATTATCAGCATGGATGATTGCATTTTCTGAGAAGATTTACTGTAGTAACATATATATTTTTTTTCACCATCGGAAAGTAGAGATTTCAACGAACAGAAACCATACCAACTTTTTGAAAAAAGCTGATATTTTGACGGGTGAATTTTCGATTGAAAATTAGGGTGTTTTTTCGATATTAATTCAAAATAAGGTGAAAAAATAAATAATTTTAATCAAATAAATTACAGCGTATTTGGGACATAAAAAGGTAAGTTTTCACCAAATTTCGTTAAAAAAAAAGAATTTTTGTCAAAGATAAAAATAAAAAACCAAAAACTTGGTTTTTTGGATTTTTCACATAAATTTTGAGGTTATGTGAAAAAAGTGTACATACAAAAGTTTTAGATCTTTTTATTACCTACAACTTTGCCATTTGACTTTTTTCGATAGGACTTTTAGTTTTGCCGAAAATCGAGAAAAACCGTTTTTTACCCTTAAAAACTCACCACCATCCCCTTCCCGACCTCAGATCGCCCGTAAATTATTTTTCCTTTCATTTTTATAATATTTCCCTCCTTTTCCAATGGGTTTCATCCTAGTATTATTTTTTTTCACTTTTTATTATTTTTAAAGGCTTCTACCCTGGTCTAGTAAGTCATTACATAAACCAGAAATAAAAAAGAACCTAAATAAAGCCTTGAGGCACACCTAATTTAACAGCTGCTCCAAATAGACTGTGTTTGGTTTACAACAACTGCTTGTGTCCTATCACTAAGATATGAAGACGTAGGATTTAGAGAATTATTTGCCAGACCATAATTGTCTAATTTTAATATAAGAGTCGCATGATCTACGCAATCCAAAGCCATAGCAAGGTCACAAAAAAATCCTATTGCATCACAAAATACCTCCCAAATATTGCTGCTGCATCAGTTGTGGATCGTCCTTTAGTGAAGCCGAACTGATTACTGTTATCAGTTTATTTCTATTGAAGTGACCTAACATTCTTTTAACTTCTCAAAAACTTTACTTAGAACAGGTAAAATAGAAATGGGACGGAAATTCGTTAAATCACTCAACTCGTCAGATTTAAAAATTGGCATTACTTTACTATATTTCATAAGATTTGGAAAGACCCCCTCTGGTTGGTCCCTTTGTCACTAAATCGGTATATTTTTAGGGGATCTGTGAGACTGAGGACTCAGAAAGTATTATTTAGTGAAATGGAACTGATGATGAAGACCACAGATGGCTACGTGAACTCCTGAACGGTACTTATTTCAAAGATGGCGATAAGATATCTCGATTAAGATAGTTGAGTGACTACCTAGGACGGAGCACTTTTAAATAGTTTAAATATATCATGAGATTTTTCCCATGGCGTTCCTTTGAGAAATGGGACTACAATATAACAGCATAATAATGATCACTACTAAACGAATAAAAATAAAATAAACGCCTTATATTGGAATCAAGGGATTTCAAGGATATTAAAAAGGAGTTTAATTCAAAGAAACGAAAATCCATACCTTTGGGATAGGGCAACCCTCGAGTTTGAGTTGCTTCCGAACGGTGGACCCAAGAAAGTGATCTTTAAAGACAAAGTTGCAAAATTTGTACTGCATCTTGATTAAACTGCGTTTATACTCGTTGTTAACTGCCTCGTACAACACCATTTGCATCTGTAAATAATCAATTTTCATGAGACTAGTAAAATACGAACTTAACACCTATTACTCTTATGCTTGACAATCACAATCTTGTCAAAATCTAGGTACTCGTAAAGGGCGTCGCGAGCCAATGACCAAGTGGGGCTAGTAGAAGTTTTTTTTAATGGCATAGAGAAGACAAACGAGCGCACAGGCCACCTGATGGTAAGTGGAAACTGCGACCCATAGACATAACCCAAAACACGACGTCTTATATGGGGACCAAATTAAATTTCAAATATTTATTTTATTATGATATTATTATACTTACCGTATAGTTATTGTCTATCACTTTAGAAAATTCCATATGTGAGTTGTAATAGCAAACGTTACTGTGGCGTCCATAGCAGTTCGAAGTGAAGTTCAAGAATGCGAAAACACTTGGGTCTAAACACGTGACCACCGGCATATCAGACACCAAGTAGTAAGACTGAAACTAAAAATTACCATGTTTTAATTTAGTTTAGCAATGCTAAACTGAGCGAAAATTTTAACAACGAGACTAAAAAAAAGGTAGTTTTTTTTTTTGTAAAATAAACGTTGCCAACCTACAAGCCCAAATTAACCCTGACCCATCATTGAACTCTGTCACAGTGACGTTATGATTAAAGGGCGGACGATGGATGCAATATGGTGACGAAAGCATAAAATGATAAAACTTTTCTTAATTTTCGAGTAATATTTATATGCAGTTTTTGTTATACATATATCAGTAAGTACATAATACCTCTATCCTCCATAGTACATAATTAGTATATTGTTATGATTCAAGTCATCAAGTTTCCAACAAATTGTTTTATAATGTCACTGTAACATACTTATGTGCATCAGTTATCGCTGCTAATACTCTCGACAATCTAACCTTGCATACATACATACTTACAGGTTAAATTTTATTCATTATCCTCCTCTGGACAGGTAAAAAGGTCGTAAATTTATTTTGTTTTCTCAGTTGGCATATTGATGGGTACTGAAGCTAATTGAGAAAGCTAGATAAATACGAACATATCCGATGAAAAACGATGAGAAAGGATTATTCACTACATTGATTGTATTAGTATGACTTTGCTCACTCGATTGACCGTTGGACAAACACCCGTTTTGAAAAGAACCTTGCCGAGTTTCATACGCCAGTTCCCTTCAGGGCATAGGTTTTATTTTTCAAAACAGTGGTGGTAATGCTTTTCAACCGACTTAAAAAAAAGGAGGAGGTTCTCAAGTCAACATGTCGCTCCTTTAGAATTATAGTGACCTAATTCAAAATTTTCAGCGTTCGACTTCGAGTCATAAATTTATTACTGTAGAGACCTAACTCGAAATCCAAAATTTGCTAATTAGGTCACTATAATTCTAAAGATGCGCTGTATCTTTTTTTTTAAATTAAAATAAAATAAATAAATATAAGGGGGTGATAATCTTACACCAATTGACCTAGTCCCAAACTAGGCTTATACTATGGGTACTAGACAGCGATATAAATACTTATATAGAGAAATATATACTTAAATACATAAAAAACATCCATGACTCAGGAACAAATATTCGCGCTCAACACACAAATATAACTTTTTTAATTATTTACTAGCTGTTGCGCGTGATTCCGTCCACGCAGAAAAATAAAACATAGCCTATGTCAATCAGGGTGAATGTAGCTTTCCAACGGTGAAAGATTTTTTGTAATCGGCACAGTAGTTTTTGAGATTATTCATTGCAAACATACACACACAACATTACAAATCTTTCCTCTTTATAATATTAGTGTAGATGATCACGCATACATTTTTACTGGATTGTTTGATTTCAATATTATTCTTTTTTTGATTCTATTGTCACAGAATCTGAATCTGATGAAGGGATCCGTGAGGAATTAAGAGAACTCCTCAAATATTATAGGCATAGATACAGCGATTTAAGTATTTTTAGTAACAAGTCCAGCATTTGCATTCAGAAACTGTCATTTGGCGAAGTAGAACTGATGATGAAGACCACAAATGGCTACCGGAACTCCTCAACGGTACCTATTTCAAGGGTTGCGATAAGATATCTCGATTAAGATAGTTGAGCAATTGTAACAAAGAACATTAAATTGTTTAAATACGGCTATGACTTTCCCGCGGCGTGGCTTGCAACAGCTTATTAATCTGAACACTAAAAAGTATAAATATAATAAATGACAGTAAAATATAGAAAACCACCTGCCTAAATGGAAGAATAAAGAACTTTGACTTTGACTTTGACTTGGCTATTAGTAGTAAGTAGTGGGTACGGTCACGAGCGTTAATTTGGGACCCATTTCAAGAAAAATATGCTTGAAGTCGTCAATGTCATTAGAGATGTCAAGTCATCTGTAACTTGTAGGAAACTCAACCTTATGGTTGTGCAATGTCAGATTGACTTTGGACTTAAGGTGGGTCCGAAATTAAATCTCGTGACTGTACGACGCGTTAGCCTTGATCCTGCCTACGAAGCTAGCGGTCCTGGGTTCAAATCCCGATAAGGGCAGTTTTCTACGCATTAGCTTAGCATAGCATATTATTTCTCTATATATCGTTGTCTAGTACCCAGAGCACTAGCCTAGAGCTTAGCTTTGGACTTAAACGGTTGGTGAAGAAGAAGAAGACATACATTTATTCACCAACCATTAGACACACAAATATACAAATGATTCAAGAAAACAGTGAAGGAAACAGGGATAGCACGCAAATGTATGTCCTCGTGGCGGTGAAACGGAAACTGGCTCAGCAAAATGCCTAAATGTCAGACACCTACAGCGCTGATTTTCAGCCAGTACCGGCAGTGACATTATCCCCTGGTATTTAGTTATCATTCTTACCTCCCACGCCTCTAGTTCAATAAAACATAATAACAATAGTATTTTAAAAGTTGACATAGCTAGACTTCCCATGATGGTAACTCGACACGAAATGACAAAATAATTAATGGCGCGCACTATTGAACATTATTGAATATAATAGAAACGTAAATATCATTATCATCATTATTCTATGATATCACACAACAAAGAATAAATGATATGCCATTAGAAGGCAAATGCACCTTTGATGGAATGCGTGAGTCAAGAAAAACCAAAATTTTGATTAATCATTAATTTCATAAGATATAGAATATCAGTTTTAAAAATAATTATATACTTTTACCAGTGTACCTTAAGATATGTGGTGGGGGTAATCCCTGCGAAAAAGTGACCTGAGTAGTGATTCTCTGAACAACGACTTTGGCCGGACGGACGGACGAGTGAAGGTCCAAGCGGTGAGTTTAAGTTTAAGTAGTCCTGTCAGTGCGAACCAAAAATATTTTAGCGCGTTTTAAATTTAACGTCATGGTTTCTGCCAATGGATCGAACGTATAAGGCTGCTTAATTGAAAATGCACGCGCTTAAATGTGTTTTGTTCGCTCTGACGGGACGACTTAAATTCGCCGTCCGACCGTTCGTTGTTTTTGAGAGAATAACACCCCAGTCCATGTCTTATAGAGCCTGGCGGCACAATAACTGCAGCTATGGGAAAACCTGGTATCAATTAGATCTCTGTATTAAGCAGTGTGTCTCTTTCATTATATGGGTATTGCGGATGCTTTCTCACCTTTGGACACGAGACCAGTATAATAGAACGTTTTGTTGAACAAGAAAAAATTGACAGCTCCAAGGTAGGCGGAAGATCACCAATCTATCTATCCAAAGAAAGCAGCAATCAAAGAAAATTTTACATGGATGGTGAAGCGGGCCACCAACCCTGACGTGTAACCATGTCCAATACTCTTCTAAGAGTGTCACAATGAACCAGTGACTCGAGGCATGGACGAAAATATGAGTCGATAAAAATTAAACTCCAATATGTCATTGAAATTTGGTATATGAATTTATAACTTCAAGGACATATTGAGACTTTATATTCATCAACTCATAAAAATCCTAAGCATAGAAAATGTTGATATGTTTAAATATGTTCGATCCTTGCCAAATAAGAGGTACGTTCAATACGCTCTTGATAAGATCGTATGAGAGTGAGTGAAAGATAATAATGTAGGTGATTTATTTCCCCACTAATTTGGCGGCGCTTGTCACTTGTATTGACGGTTTATTCTTTCACTGGCAAGGCTACCCGTAGACGTTCAGGGCCTCTTTTCTAGGTTGTGACCGGCTTATTGCCTAACTAAAATTGGTACAAAGATAGTTTGAATCCTGGGAAAGGACAAAGGTTTTTTTTTCCGAAATTCGTCCCCTAAGGGGGTGAAATAGAGGGTGAAAATTTGTATGGATCTACGATATAAACGAGTTCCACGCGGACAGTCGCGGGCAGAAGCTAGTTATTTATATTTGACGCGAAAAAAAACATAATTAAAAATAATACAGTTTTAGGCTGGTCAAAATAGACTTTATTGCGTAGAAAATTAAATTTATAACATAATAATTTTCTTTTGCGTTTTCCAACCATATTATCATAAAAACAGAACCCTCGATGCGCGAGTCCGTCTCGCTCTGTCGCTATTACGTAAATAAGAATTATCATATGATATCATGGAGGGGTAATTACACAAAAGATCCCATAGATAGGGTCGAAGAATATCCGTAAGGACCCCACCAATAAGATAAAAAATATAATGTTCGTGAATTTTCATAACACGCCACCTACCAGGACCAGTGACGCGATTGATTGATTTAAACGAATTTGGAACGAGCTTCCTGCTGAGACTTTCCCAACGTGCTACAATATGGGGCTTTTTAAAAGGGGTATCATTAAATTTCTTCGAGACCGGCAACGCATTGGTGACGCCTCTGGTGTTGCAGATGTCCATAGGCGGCGGTGACCACTTCCCATCAGGTGGCTGTCTGCCTGTTTGCCCGTCGACGGCAATAAAAAGTAAATAAAAAAAAACAAAACGAATAGAAAAATCGATTCGAAAATGGACGTATATGATTGAAATGTTTGTGAGCGAGTTACTGATAGCATTATAATTAAGTAAAGTATATGAATCAGGATAGGTCCAATTCAGACAAATTAAGTATTGTATTGCGGAAACATATAAAGCAATAAATTACCTTTAGTATCAATGTAAAATTCACCGTAGGTCAAGGTGGCAACGATTAAATTACATTATACCTAGCTGTGAATACGGTAACGTAATTAATTGTATATTAAAATGATGACGGCCCATGCTTGCATATTTTGATACAATGAGCAAGCAGTTTTTTTTTCTGTTTTTACCCAACTGGCGAAGAGGCAGGGTTATGCGTTTGTCATGTGTATATGCATGCAAGTATTTAGGTATGTGTAAATAGATTTCGACGAACCAGGTGTCGCTTTTTTTGGTGTCACGTGTACTATTGTGTATTGTAGTTAACGAAACTCCAAAATGAACATTTTAAAATGTAAACCTGGTAAATATAACATAAACGACTTAAATTAAAATACACTTAGATATTTTAAACTTGCTTTTTAGTCTTCTTTTTACCATATAGACCCATTGGGATCGAGTATAAAAAAGGCACAGTATAAACAGTTTCTGTCATCAAACAAATGCATATCACGCGGCTTGCTGCACAAAGCCGGTTTATTCGGATACGCACCGACGCCGCTGCGTTTAGGATGCGAGCGAAACGTATCGACATAACCCTAACGCCACAGCGATAATAAAGGGGCGGAGATGAACTAATTTTCAATTTTTCTTCTTTTATTACGAGTATGTCTCATACTCTGAAAGTATGTCATTTTTATCTTTAAATAAGAAGCGCGTTGAGAGTCATTTAAAGATAAAGATAAAAGATAAAAGATGTTTATTCAGTAAGTAGGCCGTACGGGCACTTTTACACGTCAAGAGGAGACTGCTGAGAAGAAACTCAGCAGTCAGTCATTTTTTAAACATATTACAATGGTACTACTTAATGTAGCATTATATAAAGCAATAAATATTAAATTAAATATAATATCCAATAACATGCGTAGATCAGCAGGAAAACATGCCAAAAATCTTACGAAAAAAAAAACTAAAACCCACCTACTCATATGTGTGTTTAACTTATAACACGGTGCAAGATGACCACATAAAAGTTTCGATATGTTTTCCTACATAATAGGGATAATTTTAGGGATAAAAAGTAATTGCATGTTAAATAAAGTACCAGGAGAGCAGCGGTTATTAGGAGGGTGCGTAGCACGGTCCAGCGCATTGGCTTGGCTGGCGGGTGGAAACGATACTGATACTTTTAATATTTATGCACTCCTAGTGATCGACTTTTTTTTTTTCAAAAATGTTATAAATACCTGTTTGTTTACTTTCCTCGTAATAGAATTGAGAAGGAGCCTTTAGGGTTTTTTGGGTAAAAGTATCAATTGTACCCTCGAACTATAGGCGCACTCGCTATTGATCGTGCAGCCTAAATATCTCGAACTGCGATTGATTCCTTTCATCCTTTGATTAACAATCTACTATTACTACGGTCTAAGTCTAACGGTCGACATCTTTTGACTGATATACATACATACATTAAATCACGACTGTTTCCCAGAGGGGTAGGCAGAGACCACTTATTTCCATTTGCTATACGATCTTGTCAAATTTCTTTCGCTTCTTCCACATTCATACATCGAGTCATGCACGCACGTCGGTTTCGGGTACTTAAGATTCGGCCCTTTTCCAGTATTTTACCGATTCGACCCCTTCCGACCCGTCCACTCACTTTCGATCTGTAAATCTCTTTCGTCAATCTTCTTTGACTGATATGTTGATGATAAATTCTATAAGTAACTAAATAAATAATATCAGGGGACTATGTCACACCAATTGACCTAGTCCCAAACTAAGCTCTAGGCTTGTACTATGGGTACTAGACAGTGATATAAATACTTATATAGAGAAATATATACATAGAAAACATCCATGACTCAGGAACAAATATTTGCGCTCATCACACAAACATCTGCCATTACCGGGATTTGAACCCAGGACCTCTAGCTTCGTAGGCAGGGTCACACCAACTAGGCTATCGCGTCGTCACCTATAACCACCTTTGTTTTAAATAATATCACGTCAGAAATACCAACTTAACAAAGAAATAAAATGTAGTGTAATAATTTAAGAGAATGCACATTGTCCGTAAGACGCGGCAGAAGTTGGCCAACTCCTGCGCCACTGAGCGCCACAAATCAAAAGTTTCACTTAGTTTAACATGTCTCAGGCACACTGGGCTCTGCATAGATTTTACTAATTTACTTTGAATGTACCGCATCTAGCCGACGGTTGTACCTAGCGGTAACGGTAAAGATTAATTTTTATATACATACATACATTAAATCACGCCTGTTTCCCAGAGCGGTAGGCAGAGACCATTTCTTTCCATTTGCTACGATCTTGACAAATTTCTTTCGCTTCTTCCACATTCATACATCGAGTCATGAGTTATTAATTTTTAATAATTATTGTTGTATAATAGCGAATTTTCTAACTAATAAAAAGTGAAAACAATGGGAATTAACATTTAAGTAACTATATTTAAATAACATACCAATAATAAGCGGCTTATTTAGAAATCAACAAAATATATCTTAATTTAATCGGTCACGAGCGTTAATTTCTGACCCATTTTAAGAAAAACATGCTTGAAGTCGTCAATGTCAAGTCATTTGTAACTTTTAAGAAACTCAACCTCATTGCTAAGGAATGTCAGGTAGACTATGAACCTAAGGTGGGTACCAAATTTAATCTCGTGACTGTATGATCCTTAGAAACATTCCGTTTTTAAGATATATTTTTTTTTGTTTTGTACAATAATATAGATAACAAATATTTTCATCATTTTTGTACAACGGTTCAACAAAGCAATTTTTTTATGTAACACAGAGTTAATCATCGATAAAAAAAATAATAGATTTCTCCCTCCCGGTGTGAGCCAGCCCTCTCATACTCGTAATGCAGGTAGCCAGGCTAGAGGCAATCCTACTCATCGTCGGTGATACTGCAATAACGCGTAACTAACAAATTCAGGGTGTCATTCGCAATCCTTAAAAACGTTTCTCCTAACCCATCATTTGGCCGAATTATCGTTTGTACTTAACTTCTTTTCAGATGAGTTAGAATACATTTTAAGATTTATCTTTTTTTATCAACCTATACATTAGGACAAATAACGATTAGGAATTCCAGTATAGACTCAGTTAATGCATTTAATAATTTCAGTGGAAGATAAAAAAAATAGGAGAACAACATACACAAATTGAAATTATCTCATCTCTTGATACAAACATAACTTCACGCCTTCCCCCAGGGTAGTGATTCTCTCAACAACGACGGTCGGACGGACGGACGAGTGAATGTCGCATGTAAGTAAGATATCGAACGATTATGATAGTCGGAGCCGACTCTAGTTTGTTTCTGGATTTAAAAAAAACTTTGACGTCTGCCAGAAAACTTTTCAATCATTTCATTACCGCCATTACCGGTTAAAATTGGTTTTGCTGATATAATTGTTCAAATTGTTGAATTTAAACCATAAAATGAGTAATGAAGATGATGTAGATATTTCGATGACGCCTCCTGATATCCGTGACAAAGCAACTAACGTCATAATAATTACTCTTAGTGGCCCTGAACAACGCCGCGATACCGGTCATAACATGCGGCTCCTGAATGCATCATGGAGGCTTATGATATGTGGGTAGATAAAGTAGTGTATGTAACTGTACATAATTAGGCATTCAAACACTTGTGTGATGTTATTATGAACCTCGCCTTCGGCTCGTTTTATAAACCCACACTCCTGTTTAATGCCCTTCATTATGTACACTTATAAACTACTATTAAATAAATAAAGTGATCAGTCACTTTCAGCGCTGAGAGTGAATAATTTTTTAAGTGATCTTGGTCAGAAGCTTTGTTTTTCACTAAGCATTTTTCCTCATAGGCTCAGGGGATATATACCCCCATGCAAAGCCAGGACAAATGGCCCGCCAGCGGGGACTGATGGGTTCGATTCCCATCCGTTGACAGCGTCAGACGGACGGACCTTTTATGTATTGACATCAATCACGTTGCGGTTTTAGCGGGAAATAAATAAAATATAGGAGCGTTTTTTAAGTAGGTGTTATTTATTTAGTGCCAGCTGTTGCCAGCGAGTCCGTCTGCAAAGAAATCGTTTATTATTATTAAGCCCAAATCAAGAGTAAAATAGGTTTTTACTGAACCTGCGAGCTTCTTCACTTCATTACTGCCAGCAAACTGTTTTGCAGTTTGGCAGTATACTATCATAAATGTAAATATACATGTGTCTTTCATGAATAAATCATCATCAGGTGAGACAGGTCAATCGATGGTCAGTAAAAAAAAAAGTATCCAATTTTCCGACAAGATACGTATTATTTTAAAAGTACCAAAAAATCACCGTTTTAAAAATATATTTCTCAATATTTAGGATTTTTTTTAATATGATTTTGAGCCGATATTATTGTAACAAAACACGAGCTCATTATTTTTTCATGTTTCCACATAACTACCAGTAGGTATAATCAAACTAGTAGATAACCAGCAATATGTTTACTTTACATTACTTTGAGATTGGGTACCTAAATAAATACGTGTTTGTTATTCTAGACTACTCTCTAACATATATCAAAATAAATCAAATCGAAGCCGGACAATTGGGTACCTTTCCTTGCCAGCTATCTTCATACCAGATTTAATCAAAACTAGCGACACACCCTCGCTTTGCTTCGGTTAAAACAGAATTTATTACACATAAAAACCTTCCTCTTGAATCACTCAATCTAAAGACTGTACACGATAAAATCTGGCCATGCATGATCTGGTGTATTTTTTTAATGAATGCTAATTTTCAAGCAGCACTTTTTTGTAATAGTCAGTGGTTATGAAACTACATAATAAAAATACAATCATAATAAAATGTAAGAGCGTCTGTATCTTAGACCCTTATATAATCCACAGTACCTTTATTTTTTTGTACACGATCTTCTGACAGTCTTACCAAATTCCCCGTTTTAAAACATTTTATTATTATTAATTATACAAGCCAAATTATACCTTATTAAATTATCTTACCACAATAGTTAAAACTTTCCTAATTATATTCAGATTAAGATAGTTCTGAGGTTTTTTAACTTTGGCGAATTTGACTTTTTGACAAATAAATGCCTCCCATACAAAAACAACTTTCAGTGCTTGGAGTAAAAAGTCTTCCTGACTACTACAAATAGAAATGAGTTTCAAAAAGTATTTTTTTCGTAAGACGACATTCTATTGTGGGTAAAACTGCTTGTAACAATATAAATACAGTTGTGGCGTAGAAGCAGGAAGTGAGTGAATATTGTCAAAAAACGCTGTACAAGAGATGAAAGGTATGATAGAATATATTTGGCGAAAACTAACACATACCCATACATTATGATACGATTTTATTTCATTATATAGTATTATAATTATACAACATATTAAAAAAAAACTGCTTGAAAATATGCATTCATCGCAAAGATACACCAGATCATGCATGGCCAGATTTTATCGTGTACAGTCTTTATTAAAAAAACGGCATCATCCGTTCCGTAGTTTTAAACATCTAAGCATACATAGGGACAGACAGACAGCGGGAAGCGACTTTGTTTTATACAATGTAGTGATTGGTTAAGTGGTTTAGCCGTAACAGACGGACAGTACTTTTACGAGTACATTTACAATATTAGTGCAGTATGTACGTGTATGTATGTTTATTTAAGTATTTAGATATAATTATCTGTATATTTATGTAAGTCATTATATTTATATTTTGTATTTATTTGTATTTGTATATATTTTCTTACCCATTTATTTGTGTAGTATGCGTATATTTATCACTTTTTCTAGTTGTTTATTTACATTTTTCTTTTTAAGTACCTATCTCATGTTTAATAACTAACATAATTTTCTTATTATTGCTCGCGTGAAGTCTACTCCACCTACTGTCACAGAATAAGTAATAGTACAAGTACAGAAGCGACTCTCTGTGACAGCAAACATGCGAATTTAAACCTATTCAGAACGCGGGAACGATAATAATACAAGTGCACGCACGGATGTGACCTTGGTTACATTTTTGCGATCGATAGTGGGGGCGCCCCTAACGAGGCAAAATGCACCTTAAATCTGCGCTGCGAGAGTCTGTATTATTTCGCCCGTCATGAGCTTTACTGACTCCGCCCACCTCCCAGGGCTGGCACTTAAGTACTTGTACTATTTCTTTCCGTGGCTGTTGTAAGAAAACAAATTAAATTTATGATAATTTGTAGTTTTTTTATGTAGTTCTTACTTAAATGAAGAGAAAAAATAGTTCATGCCTGGAGGACTGGCAAAAGTTGTCCGCGACTTGTTTGTTGTTTGCTCCGATCTCCCTTTCCATTTAAGTAATAAGACGTAGTTTACTAGTATTAACCTTCAAAATATATTATGTTAATTTAATTATTTATTTTTGTCATTTTGCTGTAATGTGATAAATGCCAATTTTTTAGTTTTATTGAATCCCGACTGTGCTAATACTGTTGCACACCTGTAATTGGTACTAACTATTTAACTAGGTATTTTCTTTATTCATACATTTTGTATTTGTATTTGTTTGTACAACTATTGGTGTGTCTAATTGAATAAATAAATAAAATAATCAAATCAATATAGACCTTAAAACTTTTTGTTTGTTATAAACTCAAGTACTATCGTTACCTACTCCGTTAGTTAGAAAAGCTGCCATTTGTTTGTGTGTTGTGTTTACCTAATATCCAGCACATGCTGACCTTGCTTTAGCAGGCAGTTACTAGTACTGGGAGATCTACTTACTTACACTGAACGCTGTTTAAGGCAAGTAGATAACTGGTTTTTGGTCCGAATAAGTTGAAAACTGTGAAACTGCGGACGGGTCGTTAATAAAATAAATAATATTATACCGCTCTTTTTGCGTCGAGGATTCAAAACTGTAGGTACTGATTGTGTCAGTAATTAAGTCCAGCTACTCGTAAAGAACTACCTATCTAGATCGAAGTTATTAATAATATTAATAATAACCTTACCTTTCGTCATCCTGAGGCAGGTTAAAAAAAGATAATTCGACATTGGAGTTATTATTTAAGCACCCGTATGCGATGCAGTACTTTTTGCTTTTTCGATTAGTCATATTCGTATAAGTGCGTATTCAAACAAAAACTTTGGCAGCGCACGGCGGCGCGCGTCGAGACGAGCGCTCGCGTGACACTCAACTGATTCGCCCCTTGCAAGGGGCAGCACATTTTGAAGGCGATAGCGCGGAGTGTCACCGGCCTGCTACTGTGTTAAATATTTTAATTTGACACCTTACCCCTACTAAGGTTGTTTGGAAGAGATCGCTTATCAGCGATAAGACCGCATGTTGTTTACCTGTGTTATTTTTAATTGTACTGTTTCTCTGTAATGTAAAGTGTTTTGTATTGTATTGTTGTATTGTATGAATCACACAAACTATATAAAACTGGCGTCTCTATTCTACTTTGTGTTACACCTACTGCAATCGTATTGTTTATAACTTAACCGTCTTGACGGCCATGTGAATAAGAGTCATCACAACATTAACAACACAATATATAGGTTACCCAAATTAATTATTAATTGGAATTGTTCATATTTTTACAATTACTCCAATTCGAAAACCATTTCGAGGAATAATAGGGTTTAAAAGCCGTTCTGCATTATTAAATTTTTGAAATATTTATCTATTTTGGATATTTCGACAAAAGTATATTGAACCTTTGTTTGACTTTCGTTTTCGGCTTGAAGCCCTCCTAGGAGTATCTTACGGGTTAGGCGAAAAGAGCTTGAAATAGTATCTTTTAACACACTATTACAGTCACTTTTTTTCATTGGATATCATTTAATTGTTGTAATTTATTAGAAAATGCCATCCCAAATTTAAAATAATCATGCCATCCATAAAATGTCTGCTAAATAAATAAAGATATTAAAACAAAACTATTGGGTCAATACACAATTATTGAAATTGGTGTCTTAAAATTTCCCATTCTTTCGAATGAGAAAGTAAAAACCGTGAGTTATTTTTTTTGGTCAATCCCAATCGCCGTGTGGTTGCCGGCTTAGAATAGTGCCACTCCATGTCTTCCCGTGGAAGTCGTAAGAGACGACTAAGGGTATAAAGGCTTGTAGTATTGTTAGGCGATGGGCTTGCAACCAGTCACTAACATACACTGGCAAACATTTTAGCCTCTTTCTGCAAAAGTTACGGAATTAACAACAAGTTTTTAGATTTGTTGGTGATTATGTAGCTTTGCCTACCCCACTCTGGGAATGAAGACGTGAAGGCATGTAACAAAGTAACTGTGATGTCAGGACCTCGTGCACGGTCCGCTTCCGTCCGGATCGCTACCACCATCTTATCTCTTATGTCGGGTTCCTATATTCAAACCGTGGATAGACTTATTACGGGTTAAAATTTGTCATATTTTTGACAGTTAAAGCAGGTTATAACCGGTTATTTGCATTCCCTAGTCACAGATGACACTATCAGCGGACCTAATACCTAACGCACTCGCAATAGCAATCGGCTTCAAAGTGGACCAATTGTTTTTATGGGTCCATATTGGCTCATATAAAATTGGTATTTCTTTTTTTTATACAAATAACGATTTGTGACTATACTCATGAGTACTCTGAAAAATTTTGCTTATACTTTTTCGTTCATACTTTTTTAAGTCATAATTATCGCAACTCATAATGCATTTTTTCAAGAAACTGTTACTTTTTTTCGATTTTTATAAATCTAACCTAACCTAAACTAATTTTATCTACATGTAAGATATTTAAGAAATTCTGAAAAGTGTACGGTTCCATGAATATTGGCGTTATAAGTTAAGATGATTAAAGGTTCCGATCATTAGTATTAAAAAAATATGAAGAGCATGAAGAGTGATCATTAGGTTGTAAAATTATATAAGATACATTTTCGGAGTTCCAATAATCTAATTTGCAATTTTATAATTATGAACTTTGGCGCACCCTGTTTTTATATTGTATGCAGATTTACCTCTGGATTGTCAAAATGAAAACGATTGCGATTGCGAGTGCGTTAAGCAATAAGCCCTAAGTGGTCGTTTCACCTTCTCCTTGATATTTCTTGGTTTGAAATTACAATTTAGCTTCAACTGACATTAACTTATTTAAAGTCTATTTTAAAGTTAAAAAACAGTAATGACAGCTTTTACTATAAAATGGAGGTCATTATCGAATTTCCCGACAGAAAAAAACAAAAAGACATCAGCTCATAGAAACTTGCTTCTTCTCGCCTCACACTCAGTGTGTCTCCTTCGTTCTAGACTAGTCAGAGAAAGACGAATAGAGCGACAAAAACGTCCGTTCAAAGTGCTAGCTTTAGCCGAGCGTCGGCTAAATCACGCGGAATGGCTATTAATCGCTCCATTAGTTGCCGAGACAATGGCCGAACGCCGGATACCGAAAGCCGACGATAGTTAAAAGCCAAGACGAATTAATTGCAAATTTAATGTGGAAATTACGCGTTGAGTTTTTCATTGCAGTTGCTGATCTTTTGAGAGCTGTTGTACTCGTAGTTTAAACTATTATAAACGAACTAGCGACCCGCTCTCGCTTCGCTTCGCTTTATGTGAGTTTTCTGTAACACACGTAGTACATTAACCCTTTAACGCCTACTGTACCTACTCGCACGGGTACAGCTAATAAAACTGAGATTTCAGTGGTTTTTCTGAAGTCTCAATTGATATCATTGCTCAATATGGTCCTACATGTCTCTTAATTTATGACAAATTGATTATGCATTAAGAAAATCAAATTAGATGTTAATAAAGCTAGTTAAAGCAAAAAAAAAGGAATTATTTAATTTTGGATTTTCTTAATAAATATTATTAGTTCGTAGGTTACTGGTTACTATTGTTGCAATAAAAACGAAAAAAATAGACAGTTTACTTTTGGGCGATAATGGGTTAAATAGACTTTATTTATTTACATAAAAACCTTCCTCTTGAATCACTCTATTTATTAAAAAAACCGCTTTAAAAATCCGTTGCGTAGTTTTAAAGATCTAAGCATACATAGGGACAGACAGACAGCGGGAAGCGATTTTGTTTTATACTATGTAGTGATAGTTGTAAGACTTATAGTTTTTGTGAAAATGTTTTAAGTAGGTAGGTACTTCTTTTACTACTTATGTACAGTCAGCTGCAAAATTGCATGGACACCTTAACGTCGATAATCCTATGAGCACTCGATTTCAAGTTCGCAACAAATAAACTAGATGGCGCAGTTTACTGATCTAGTTCAATTGCTTATTACTGCAATTTCTTAACTACACAGCACTAGAATCGATATTTCGTCTTGTCAACCATAAATGAGATGGTGGCACAGTTTATAAGCTTCATGCGTAGGTGTGCTCAATGGATGGGAGTTCGAATCTCGTTAGTGGCAAGCATATTTTTGTTTTTTTTTTTTAAATATTATTTGCTTACGTTTACAATGATGGAACATAATAAATGCATTATTTAAAGCAGGAAAAATTCGTCATTCTTAAAAATGATACTACTTTTGTGGTTTAAAATCATTTACTTCTTATAAAATATTTGAGTATAATCAGTTTATCTCAATTTGACTAATTATTTACAACATTATAACAATTTTCCATCTAACTATTGAGGTCTTAGCTTAAGTATTCATTTCCGACATCGGAAAGATGATTGAAGCTTTCCCACAATAACTAGTAATAACAAATATAATTCAAAAAAATAGGGACCGGGTTAACGTAAAGTGCGCGGTTGTTTTATACTGTAAACATTTTTTTTTAATGAATTGAACACTGCGATTGGAGCTGCGTGCGTATGACCCAAAAACAAAGCGTAGTAATTGCTTCGATGTATTGAATTAAAATAGGGAACGTCAACGCAAATGCGTTAAACACCTGCATCTGCGCTGCGCATAAAACAACCGCGTGCCTAAAGGTTAAACGCATTGTAATAGCTGTCTTTTACAGTTTTGATCATGATCAGTCATCACTCATCAATAAATTAAAAGTTCTGCTAGCTCCATGAAATAAACCAAACACATTTATTAAACCAAACACACACCAAAAAAGTTAACATAGAAATAAAGTTGACAATTTAAAATAAAAACAAATTAACTCGGGCGTGTGACAAAGGGGGCAATAAAGTATTTCGTTAAAATATATGATTAAATATCATAACATAGCTCAGAAACTTAAAAACGGCAAAATAAACATTCATTTCGTTTATTATTATTAATGTTTTACGCAGTGATGGATGATGATGATGATGACGTTATACGTTAATCAAAACCCGGTCTCCACTAAATATATCACACAAAATATATATATAAGTGTAATTATTTGCTTAAACTTAATATCTAGTGTAGCCCCCACCTTGTTCGATCACAGCTTGCAAACGGGAGCGCATTGAGCCGACGAGATTTCTACACAGATCTGACCCGCGAATACTGTCCCATATTTTTAAACAATGAGCCTCTAAAGTTTCTGGTGTTCGCTCATTCTGTTTATCCCATCGTTGGACGATAACGCCCCACAAATTTTCAATGGGATTTAAATCCGGCGATCTAGCAGGCCAAGGAATAACTTTAATGTTATTTTCGTGCTGGCTAAACCACTCCCGCACAATACGCGAACGGTGTATCGGACAATTATCTTGCACGAAAGATATAATTGGCAACTGCTCTTCAGGATACACATTCCGAACAGTGGGCAACATGGTCTCCTCCAGCACTTCCACATAGTTCGCACTATTGGCTCGACTGGGTAGCCTCACTAGTTCTCCCGGGTCAGATCCACTCATCCACCCCCACATGTTCACGCTGATGCGACCAGACTCCATGTTGGGCACTACGTGGCCGCTATTCCACCGCGTATTATTGCGACGCCACAGACTTAGACGTCCATGTTGACTCGATTTAAACGTTTTTTCATCAGTAAAGATGACATTAGACCAATCTAAATCCAAAAGCTCCAAAGCAAACTCTAACCTTGCTCTTTTGTGATTATCTGTCAGCGATGGTTTGACTGCGTGTCTACGATAATGCAGACCCTCACTGTGAAGAGCTCGACGGACGGTGTCCACGCTTGTGTCAAATAAACTGGCGTAGTGGTTAGTCGGTATAAAACCATTCTCCTCGTAATCCACCACCATGGCTAGACGCTGCGGCGCGTCTATAAGCCGTGGTCTGCCTGTTCTTTGACGGTGTAGCAAAGATCCTTCTTCTTCAAATCGGCGTACCCAAAGAACCACGGTTTTCCGCTATAACAAAAAAAAGAATAGTTAACCTATGAATATTAAGTTTTGTTTGAACAAAACACATCAAAAATACTTACGTTTACTCCTGTCTCTCTGGCTATATCTGATAAATTCTTGCCTTCGTTATGCAAGGCAATTATTTGCGATCTTGTAACTGAATCAATATTACAACGTGAACTCATTTTGATGAAATAATAACGCAATTAAAAACTCAGTAACCGTACGAGGAACAGTGAACAAAGGATTGTGCATAAGTTAAATGTAAAAACGAAACCGGTATCTATACATTTTCATTCTACCCTCTTCTGATACTAACGTATTTCTTAGAAAGTAAGCAGAGCCGACTATAAACATAAACTGATAATATATTTTGACAGGTTATCAAAACGTTCGATGGTCGAACGGCATTTGGCATTGCCTATGATACAAGAGGTTCATAGTTCGATTCCGCTCGGGTAAAATGGATTTTGAATGTGTTTTTTAATAATCTAATCAATAATCCGAGTTTGGAAGTGTGGACTAAGAATAATAAAGTTGACAACTATGCAACTGCTTGGTTCTTGTGGAAAAAAATATTTTTCATATTATAAGGTAATGCAGCGCCATCTAGTGAGATCTGACTGAACCAGTAAGATTTACTAATAGCTGCTAACGCCCCACAAGCAGACAGATGGCGTCGACATTCACCTGCATAGCATTTTAATTCTCAATTGTCCATGCACTTTTGCAGCCTACTGTACGTTGTGTTGTAGAGAGTTTTGTAAAAATAAATAATTAAGACAAGTGTGAGTTTGTTTGAGTCCTAAGTTGGTTTGGGTCAAGTACTAATCGGAGTCGCGCACCGATGGTTACGTATTTAAGATAATATTTATTTATCCATTTATTTATTTGTTTTTCTTTATTTACTTTTTTTTCTAAGTTTTTTTATTATTATTATTTATTTATTCATTTATGTTAAGGAAATCCAACAGCTAGCTATACAATTAGAACAATAGACAGAATAGGAAACCGTTAGCCAATTACAGGATCTCACTACTAGATATAGAATAAATGCTAAATGCGTACAATACACAGAACGACACAAACTTAAATATAAATTAATAAAATTTGACAGCTATTGATTCGCAAACAATTTTTGCTTGATGCTTGGTAACCGCAAAAGAAAGTAGGTACTCAATTTGCTATGAACTTTGTGTTCTATGCGATAAGGTCAATTTTGATTAGCTTCATTTTAATACAGATTTTTAGTATTTTTTTTTAACAAAAACTGTAAATAATGAACACTTCACTTTATTTCTCTCATAAAAGATATACTTATTGTCTATACGTCAGGATTTTTTTTGTTTTTTTTTCGTTAGCATACTTCGCAAATAACGGGAGAGGACGGTCCTTTTTTGTACATTTTCGGCTTTAGATCAAAAAGTACTTCACTGAAAATCAAAAAAATAATGTAGTAATACAGACAGACAGACATACAACAAAGTATCACCGTAAGGGTTCCCTTTTTACCATTTTGGTACGGAGCCCTAAAAGTCAAGAAATTAAGTAAAAATTAAGTTGATTTGCTATGAACTCTTAAGGTACCTACTGATCAATTTCTTACTTTTCTTTTGGATTCCCGCTGTATACCTACATTATACTGGCATAAAACGTACTTCTATCTACAATAAACTTTAATAACGTCATTAAGTTTGCATATTTCTTTATTATGCTTATCTAACAGTTGTTGTCCTGGACACGGTGATATCATAATGTGCAAGGAAATAGCATTATAAGTTTAAATTATCCCGTGGCGGGCGCATAAATCAAAGTGCATTTGCACATTTTGCACCTTGTTCTCGCAGCGTATTTGAAAGCATTGCTCTAATGTATAAAAATTTATAGAAATTGTATTTTACGCTATTTTCTCACAATATTCAATAAAATGCAAGGGCTAAAAAACAACTCAAATGATCTAACTTTTTAAATCTAAAACAAACGAACATAAGTTATACAGATGAAGAACGTAAGTTTAGTGACAGGGTCCCGTATGCGCCCTTTGGGTACGGAACCCTAAAAATAGACAAAATAATGCTATCATCAACTGGTTTTAACAAAAGAAAAATAACAAACTTCTTAAAAAAATGCCTTTTTTTTTGGTCGAAAACGTGTAAATAATCCTACCTAGATCTCCACCACGTAGATAAATAGTTAACCTGCCAAATCAAAAACCCCAACGTCTTACGAGATGTTTACAAACGCAGCGTCAAGCGTTACAAAATGTTTACTTTTCTCTTACCTACGCACTTTTCCCCGGTTTTATTACAATGTAATACGGTTGAAAATGGCAAGTTTCAGGTGTGTTTGTGAAAAGCTAGAACTATAAAGGGTGATTTATTTCCGCGACCATGCCAGTGTATTCACGAGACGTAGCAACTTTTGATTTGTTACAATAACCTTACCTCTTACGGTGAGAGTGGCCATGCGGAGTTTTGCTTAAGGGAATAACAAGGACTCTTTCTGTTCTATGCATTATTTTAAATTAACACGATTTTTACACTTACTAAAACTATACCAAAAACCGCGGGTAGGTTGAACAACTCGTTCGACAAGCAGATGAACACCACTTTAGTCTTTTTGGGACCACGGCTGATATAACACAGTCGACACGGACTCCACCATAACCATACTGCAGACAGTAACAATGTAAGCAGAAATCTGGCGTATTAAGTAGATAGTTCTTCGAAACCCTACGATCTTTGACGATTATATTCGATGCAATAGTTGAAAATGAATAATCCTGGCAAATCGTATTTCAAAATATGTTGTGGTTTTAAAGTAAACAGCAATTATTTGAATTAAACGTTGAATTAGACGTAGACGTTTTTCGTGCAGAAGCACATAACGCCATCCCTTTTCATTCCCGTGTGTCAAACATTGTAAAAATATCATTGTCACCCGAAGTATAAATCGTAACATTTTTCCATAGCAAGCGAACAAGTTGGGAAGTTGCAGAGCTGATACAGACTGGGCTTAGTTGCCCGACACCTTTACTTTGACGATAAAATGCTTTTGTTTTTGACATGTTGCTAACATGAGTGAGTTTAGATGCTCAAAATATTTGTTTTACTATTATTATGGCGCATCGTTCTCGGGGTCCCGCAACGTAGGTTTTGTACCGCTTTACGCTTCACCTGCTTTTATTACTTGTCGTTTTTGACGAACTATGATCACACCATAGGGGTTTGGGTAAAAGTGTTATCATTCGTAAAAGTCACACATTTTCAAGGTGAGCGGCCATTTGCAAAAGTGGTAAATTATGATAGAATTGTTCAAAATAAACATATTATGTTATGTAATGTAATGCTCTTAAGTGCATCGGAGGCGAGATGTTTAAATAAACATACTTGGGCGTACTTTTAGTATCAAAACTGAATACTTAAATCTTTAATATCTCCGCTTCAATATTATTTAACGCCATAAATTATATATATCTATGTGTGTTTCGAGGTCCTCTAAATAAATATGTAAAAATCGTCCGTGGCCGCTGAAAAAAATAATGACAATATTCTTCAAACAAATTTACCCAATGCCCTTTGACGTTTGTTGGTAATGGTTTGATAATATAAAATAAAATAAAAACACTTTGAAAAAACGTTAAACAGCCTATTATAACACAGTCTCAAAAAAAACAATCAACTGAGTAGAAAGAGACACCAGTAGCCAGCCAGAGACTATTCGTTGGCCTCTTCCTATACTTTGTATGAGTGGAAAGAGTACGGAGTATATATTTCCCAGTCTTCGCACTCATAAGGTCGACTACTGATCTCTGGCTGATCACTGGCGAGGTAAGACAGACAGACAAATGACAGCATAGAAATAACAATAGCGTGCGTGCTTTCCAAATCACAGAGTAAAAATGTCTTGTTGTAAATTGATATAAATATTTCTTGTCACGCTTAAATGTAAACAATGTAAATATACTGTTATCAGTTTTCTAACACCCTTTAGAAAGAGAAATTGTTGACGAGTATCTTGGCGGTGCATGCTGATGGCTTATGATTCATCATGGTCGTGAAAAATAGCTGAAGGGCCCGTTGCAAAGCCGGCTGCCACACAATAGGGATAGGCAAAAAAATATGAAGTAAAATCTACACTAATATTATAAAGAGGAAAGATTTGCTACTGGACCTACATACATACATACATAAACTCGCGCCTTTATTCCCAGAGTGGGGTAGGCAGAGCTACAGAATTACCAACAACTCTAAAAACTTGTTGATAATTCTGTAACCACATTTTGCACACTTAGGCTAAGATGTTTACCAGTGTATTAGTGACAGGTTGCAAGCCCATCGCCTAACAGTACTATACGCCTTTATTCCCTTAGCCGTCTCTTACGACATCCACGGGAAGACATGGAGTGGCACTATTCTAACCCGGCAACCACACGGAATAACGGAATAACGGAATAACTACTGGACCGATTTGAAAAATTATTTCATTATTAAAATGCCACATTATCTCTGAGAGACATAGGCTATGTTTTATTTTTCTGCGCAGACGCATTCGCCATAGCTATGTTATAAAATGACTGACTGTTGATATTTTTTGCGGTGTTTCTTCTCTGCAGTGGTCTCTTGTGAAGAACTGGTAGATTTTTAACGCATAAAAATGTGCTTGTGCGGCCTACTTACTGAATAAACGTCTTGTTTTCTTGTTTTATGCAATTTAAAGACGTAATTAAATTTAAATGATATCGTTTGAATTTTAATAATTTAATTTTATTATGAGTAGTATACAAGATACAGAAAGAGAAAGAAAAACTATCAAAAAAACAGTGGTTTTAGTTGTTCGATATCTTTCTTTGTTATATTATATTTTGTACGATATGCACTGTCAAAATTCAATCACTAAAATACTTTACGCCTTCTCCAGTTATCGCGTAAGTAAATCTCACTTTTTATTAAGATTTTGATAGAATTTCTGTAATATTAAATCATTTAAAAAGCTTTATGAAGGATGAATAGTGATGCTGAAGGACTATTATGACAGCAATTGGTCCAAAATATGTGCAAATTAATAAAGTTATATAATCGAATGACATACGTTCCAAAATAAATTGTACGTTGATACGTAAATATGTTGTTTGGAAATGGTAGATAAGGCGCTTTTCTTAGGGATAACTATAGACAAAAACTTGCAATGGAGTCCCCACATAGCAGTATTAGCAAGTAAATTAAGTTCTGCAGCTTATGCTGTTAGGAAAATCAGGCAACTTACGAATGTTGAGACAGCTCGCTTAGTTTATTATAGTTATTTTCATAGTGTTATGTCATACGGTATTCTGGTTTGGGGAAAAGCTGCTGACATACAGACTATATTCGTGTTACAAAAAAGGGCCATCCGTTCTATATATAACCTAAACTCCCGTGATTCTTTAAGATTACTATTTAAAGAAATTAGTATTTTGACAGTAGCGTCACAATTTATTTATGAGAATATTATTTATGTCATTAAAAATCAGGACTCTTTTATTAAGAATTGATAATTTTTCTTTTAAAACGAAGAATACATAATTTTAATACAAGAAATAAAAATAAAATAGCTATCAAAAAATTTCGTGTTCGTAAGGTTTTTATATCATTTGTAGGTCAATGCATCCATTTCTATAATAAATTACCTGACGAAGTTTTAAAGTTACCATTTCCAGTACTTAAAACTTACTTGAAAAAGTCGCTGATGTCTAAAGCTTACTATAGGGTCGAGGACTATCTATCAGATAAAAGTGCTTGGACTAAACTAAAAACCCAAATAACTTAATAATAACTTAATCATAAGAAATATGTAAACATTGTATATTGTCTAGGGGACACGGTTTCTGTAGGAGAATGTATCGAAACTTTTTATGTAGTTGTATTACACCATCATAATTAAGTATAATTTTCATAATTATTTTCTATTACTTACTACTAATTAGTTCTGGAGAAAATTCAGAGTTTTGACACATTTTCCTGCTCAACTACGCGTGAATACATTTATTTCTTATCGTATGTTAGATTCATTGTTTTTCATCACACTTGCTCGTAAATAGTGTCCTAACATGCTAGAAAAATCGACCGTAAATCCAAAATAATACCCGCGGGCCTTTTTTTACCATTACGTAACTAAAGTGCGTAATAGCTTTTTTTTTAAATATTATACGTGGACTCAAACTATCACAATACGTCAGGACCCCAATTCTTGTGCCATTCGATATGAAGTTTCATTCGAGATGAAATGTCAGTTGAATACTATTTCCTAACAATCTCGCATAATAAACTATTGATCTCATATGTCACTAGAATCGGACTCCGAACACGTTTGACATTATCTGTGGTAAGTCACAGATAATGATGTAGTCTGCCGCTAATAAGTTAAAAATATGATCTTTTGTCTGATTTTATTTCATTTCCTCGCAATTGTGATGAAAAACATTGTATGTTACACGGGTGGTAAAGGAAATACAAAGCTCGAGTCATTAAAGCCCTCAGCCTTCGGCTTCGGGCTTCTAACAGACTCTCGTTTGTAATTCTTTCTTTACCACCCTTAATACACAATGTACTATTATATAATGCTAGGTTAAGTTTTACAATTGTATATTTAAAAAACGACTTACTGTTGAGTTTCTTGCGGCGCTTCTTCTCAGCAGTGGTCTCTTGCGAAGCGCTGGTAGATTATTGACGTGTAAAATTGCCCGTGCGGCCTACTTACTGAATAAACATCTTTTATCTTTTTTTTATCTTTTTTAAAGGACCGAAAGGGGTTTGGGTAAAAGTGTTGTCATTCGTAAAAGTCATACATTTTCAAAGTGAGCGGCCATTAGTAAAAGTGATCAATTATGATAGAATAATTCAAAATAAACATAATATTTTGTTACATAATGTAATACTCTTAAGTGCATCGGAGCCGAGATATTTAATATTCTTACCTGGGTGTACTTTTAGTACCAAAAACTCAACACTTAAGTCTTAAATATCTCGGCTCCGATATTATTTAACGCCATAAATTATATATATCTATGTGTGATTCGTGGTCCTCTAAATAACTATGTAAAAACCATTCGTGGCCGCTGAAAAAGAAAATGACAATATTCTTCAAACAAATTTACCCAATGCCCTTTGAAGAAAAAAAAAGGTATTTCTATGAGCCAGCTTTGAACAGCCTTCTCTTAAAACAGAAAGCTTTACC
Source organism: Acleris laterana (assembly GCA_963966035.1). Lineage (NCBI taxonomy): Eukaryota > Metazoa > Arthropoda > Insecta > Lepidoptera > Tortricidae > Acleris > Acleris laterana. The sequence goes on from OZ014439.1 coordinate 20,465,650, forward strand.
TGGCCTGATAAAGGCGTATTAATGGCTGCGCCTCGCTTACGCTTCCTCCCATTCAACTTACGGACATAGAAGTCAACACGTGTGGAGGGAAGATATGAAAATTATATAAAAGATGTTTCTGGAAACAAGTCAACATCGGGACTTCGATGACACGTTAGTGTAGTTGGTGGTGACCCTGCCTATAAAGCTAGGGGTCCCGGGTTCAAATCCCGGTAAAGGCAGATATTTGTGGGAGGATTGGTTTAAAAACTAAACGAAGAGAAACGATAACAAGCGTAGTGCGTCTTGTCTGGACCGTCAGAACTATTTTTTACTGTCATTTTGTTAATTTGTTTATCCTTCTGCATTGTACGTTATCTACATTAATGCAAACATGTTTTGTATTTGTTAATTAATAACAATTAGCCAACAGTAAAAAAAAAAGTTAATTCATGCTCTCGGGTTAGTGTGATCTCTAATAAAATTGGGATTGATCAAAAAAAAATAACTCACGGTTTTTACTCTCTCATTCCAAAGAATAGGAAATTTCAAGACATAGAATTCATTAATTTTGTATTTGACCCAATAGTTTTGTTTAAATATCTTTATTTATTTAGCAGACATTTTATGGATGACATGAGTTTTTTAAATTTGGGATGGCATTTTCTAATAAATTACCACAATTAAATGATATCCAATGAAAAAAAGTGATTGTAATAGTGTATTAAAACCGTCGGCTTAGTGCAAGAAGTCACTAAAGGCATAAAATCACTAAGTACAGGTACAAGCACAGGCGGATTCGCCGCGACTTACTCTTTCTAACGCACGGATTCATTTTTTTTTACATTGAATAATTTCGATGTTACAGCCATGACATTAAGTCATTAACTTAACTTTTTACCTTATTGATTTGATGTAAATTGGTTTTAGACCATTACTAACTTTAAACAAAACAAATTTGTTATTTTTTATCTTTTTATTTTGTTTAAATATTCACTTTTGTTACTTATCAACTTTAAAAAATAAAACAATATGAATAAAGCTATGAAAGTATTTCGGCTAGAATTCATTATATGCATATATTTACTTTTAGCAAACCGTAAAACGAAAATAAAAGTTATTATCATGCTTTAATGATTTTTAACAAAATGAGCATTGGATGCACATTACCACTTTTACTTTAGTATAAAATAACTAAAGCACTTTATAAAGTTTAAAAAAACTAGGAGACAGCATTAATGGCAATCAGAATGATTTTTTAAAGTAATTAATGATATTTATCGATTTTTGTTATGTCCAAAGACATGTAATTCACGTGATTAAATTATGGTTAGTGACTTTTGGCAAATAACTTGTATGAATTTGAACACCTTTAGTGAAATATTCTTGCACAACAGTTCATATTTCAACTCATTTATACCTACGAGTACGTCTTGCTCTCGCGGTAACGGGGGTTCGGCCACCGCGATCGAAGTCATACCGTTGCGGCTGCGACCGGGGATGGACGTTACGCGAGAAGTTAGTGATTTCTTACAAAATGAAGCGAAATGGTATTAAATTTAAGGCAGGACGAGGATCTTTGATGTTAGAAAAGATTCTAAATAAGGAGAATGAAGATCACAGCGTAACTACCTTTGTCATTTATTTATAATAAGATACGTGCAAATTACTTTATGCTGTTAAGTTGTAGGTAAGTAAGTATTTCATTTGCGAAATACCAATTTTGTCCTTAGGGCGAGATTTTGTAAGGGTACCTAGGTTTTGTTTTTGATTTAACAAAAGCACCCAAAAAAATTAAAACAACAAGATGGCACAAAAAAAATGAAAAGTCTTACGACCGAACAAGCAAAAAAATTGTTAATCACAGTGTAAGCACTGTGATTTACCGTACAAAAATTATAAAAAAAAAGTTATTGCCAGGAAAAGCCCCCAAGCCGGGAGGTTGTCAATGCAAGCTTAACTGCCCACTAAATTTCAGCGAAGAAGAACGTAAAAAAAATTGACAAACATATTGGGGCTTAAAAAACTACTGTCGTCAAAAGGATTTTATACTCGCGAGCATATCAGTAAATCCTCCACAAAGGTGTTACGTAAAAGCAGTTAGAAAACGAACCATGTCACGTTCGTATTTTTTTTCTAACGATGAAGGTAAAATCAAGGTATGTGAAAAGTTTTATAAAAGTACCCTCTCTATTTCAAACGGCCCTATAAACAATGCATTTTCCAAGGTTGGCAGTTCTGGTCTTTTTGAAGGAGAAGACCAACGTGGTAAGCATGTTGCTCACAATAAAACCAAACAAGACGATATAGATTTTATAAAACAACACATCGAATCATTCCCTACAATGGAATCGCACTATTGCCGAAAAACATCGTCAAAACTCTATTTAGATGGCACGCTATCTATTTCAAGAATGTACGAACTTTATACAGAGGAATGCAAAAAAGCGTCTCGGACTTCTGTTACTATAAACGTGTACAGTATAATGTAATGTATTTGGAACTGAATATAATTTGGATTTTCACAAACCAAAAAAAGACCAATGTCTAACATGTCATAAGTATAACAGTATCAAAAATACAAACGGACCCGATCTTGAATCTTGGAAACAAAAATATGACTTACACATTTCACTAAAAGAACAAAGTCGAGAAGCCAAAGAATTGGACAAAATTCGTGCTAATGAAGATGAAAGCTTTAATTCAATAACCTTAGATTTACAAAAGGTACTTCATATCCCAAATGGAACTGTTTATATTCTTTATTACCTACGCAAATTGAATGTGTACAATGCTACCATTTATGAAGCTCGCACTCCCAATGACGGCTTTTGTTACCTCTGGTCTGAGCTGGATGGCAAAAAAGGAAGCGATGAGGTGGGTACGGCTTTGTATCTATGGATAAAACGTCTCCCATCTACTGTAAAAGAGGTTTCCATATTCACCGACACCTGTGGAGGCCAAAATCGTAATCAATTCCTTTTAAGCCTGCAGTTGTATTTAGTTCAGACAACTCATCTCGAGGTAATAGAACATAAATATTTAGAGTCTGGTCATACACATATGGAGGTAGATAGACACAGTGCGATTGAGAACCAATTGCGTTTAATGCCAGTGTACTCAATGATAGACTTCTGTAATGTTATTCGATTAGCAAGATCAAACAGAAAAAATAAGAAAAATGAAACCCTGAATAAACCGTACGAACCGATAGTTATGAATCACACAGATATTTTGAACCTAAACGACTTGAGAGATACCTTTATGCAGAATCGATTGATTGACGTCAATGGAGAAAAACTGCGATGGCTTAAAGTGAAATCTTTTCGACTAGAGAAAAAAAGGCCGAATGTTGTTTTATACAGATACGATTTCAAATCTGAGTATAAAGAATTTCACGTATTAAAAAGTAATGGCTATGGCCCCAATCAAACAATTGCGAAAACTTAAGCTTGAAAAACCCATACAGGGTTTCAATTATAGCACTTACATTTTGAGAAAAGCTTACAACCAAAAACTGCCAATCACTCTAGCTAAAAAAGGACTTACTAAAAATGTGCAATGAAAAAATTATACCCGCGGAACTTCACTTCACCACTGGTACCAGAACTTGCCAGCCAAAGAAAGTCGTGATTATGTACTTACCTGAAGAAATGTCTTCAAACTCAGAAGACGAAGAGTAAAAAAGATGGATGACTAGGTTTTTTAACTCTTTTTCGTACTTATAGTATTAGTTCAAAATCAAAGGCTGATCTTATTATTTTAATACTTTTAGAAGTTTTTACAGTAACAGTAAGTAAGTAGTGCTTGCTGTGAGTGTCTGGGATTATAATATAATATTAAGTTCCTCTATAAAAAAAAAACATTTTTTAGTTATTTTAGTTTGGAGTTACAAATAACGCCATTTTGAGAATTTTATGTTATTATTGTGGTTTTGTTGAGTTTATATCTGTGAAGTAGAGTTTTTAAAACTGTTTATGCGTTGTTAATTAGTAAATAATGTTCATAAAGTTTCTAAGGTAATAATTAAGACTGATGAAACCAAATTCCTCGTTTAAAACTGTGTTTCTCGAATTCTCGATTTAATAGTGATTAAAATAAAAAATAACTAATTGTAAGTTCCCTTAAAGCGAGAAAGACAAAAAGTCACTAACTACATATTTAGGCTTTTAAAAAAGTTATTTGAAATTATTGTACAAAGTTTTTAATTGGTTTTGATCCTAAATATATTAAGCTAACCACTTGTGTTTAATTTTTAAATCTAGACCCGAACCTACAACAATAATGTTCATTTGACTAAGTCAAAACTTTGGGCCCGTTTTTCTCGGACTTGACTTTTTGTGGGTTAATGACTTCTTGCACTAAGCCGACGAAACATACTATTTCAAACTGTTTTTGCCTAACCCGTAAGATACACCTAGGACGGCTTCAAGCCGAAAACGAAAGTCAAACAAAGATTAAAATGCCGGGTTAAAGGCAAAACCGATTATTTCATCCAAAAAATTCACTATACATTTTGGAGAAAACCCGTTTGGAAGTTTTGGAATTGAAATTAGGACCTTATTAATGATAAAATCTCAGTAATGTGAGCAAAAGATTATACTATTACTATCTATGTATCAAATAATTACATAAACAATGCAATTAATAACCATCATTAGTACAAAAAAAATTAAATAAAATATTAACTCCATCTTTTAGTTGTTTTTGCCTCTATATTACAAAAAAAGCATTATCTACAAAACTAGTTGTTATGATTGGAAGAGATTTTATGAAAATGTTTGTTTAAAGATATGTTTGAAATTCGACTTCTAAGACTGTTAACCAAGACATCAGTTTTCATACAATTTAAAAAAAACTGAAAAAATAGTCGGTTCTGCCATTCTATTTAAATATATTATGCATTTAAATATTGAAAGCAAAACTGTAATAACCTTATAAAATAACTGGATTGTATTACCTAAAATAGTTTACTTTGTGTATAATTTCCAGTTTGTACAACAAAACAAATAAACAAAAACTAAGAATATCAAGAAGAAGTATTTATTTAATTATTTTTAATGAACACAAATTACACAAGTTTCTTAAAAAAAATAGGATAGGATACAAATAGGATCTCGTTAATCAGAATACCGTTATTTTAATCAGTATCAGAGCCAGGTTCTTCTGATTCATCAGAAACCGTAACATCAGGCACTCGATCTACTTTGTTGCCATCAGCTGCCAAACTTTGAAACCAGCCATGATATTCATCGGGAATGACTCCTTTTTTACAAAGTTTCAATAGATCTGCTTTTTTGGCTGCTGAAATGCATAAAGGTTCTTTATATAATGGGTGCAGCATCTGTGGAAAACATGGGCCATTTTTTCCTGTTGGCGGTGGTTCCTCGATAACTTTCTTGACTCGCTTGACTTGCTTAGACCGAAGTCGTGTACTATAGCGATGATTTTGGTTTTGTGTTCTTGCTGGTGATTCCAAATTAGGTTCAATGTTCGGTTTGACGATACCGAGATCAATGTAAAAGAAGTTTTCAGACATGTCGTAGTTAAAAAATATTTTTGTTTCACCTTTGACGTAACGCATTCTCTTTATTTTTAGCCACTTGACACGTTGTCCATTACTGGTTTTTCCTTTAGTTATCATCAAACTTTTGGACAATTCCGTAAGATTTTTGAAGTCATTGTACTTCATTTCTTTTACTTGATAGGGTTTTTTAGTTTGACACTTATTTTTTCCCTTGCACTGAAGTGAAGATCGAGACCGTCTGAAAATGTTCAACCACTCTGTAATTGAATATATGTTTGAGTGTTTTTGGGCCGATTCTATGCTGCTGTGCATCGAGTCCACCTCCATGTATGAGTGCCCGGATTCTAAAAATTTATGTTCAATAATTTTTAGGTTGTCAATTTTATGGACGGCCCATAACAAAACTGCGGCCACGTTTTGGTTCCTGTTTTGGCCACCACATGTATCTGAAAATAATGAAACCTCCTCGATGTGACTAGGAATTTTGCTCAAGTAATGTAAAATTATCGATCCTATCTCACAGCTTCCTTTCTTGCCATTAATTTCCGTCCATGCAAAACAAAATGCTTCATTGGGAAAAGCACTTTCATAAATAGTCAGATTGTAAAGGGTAAGTTTCCTGCAATAATATAAAAGACCGACATCTCCACTAGGGATTTGTAAAATTGCCTGTAAGTCAAAGGAGGCCGAAATAAAGTTTTTTTCTTTTTCTGCTCTCAACTTGTCCCTTTGTTTTTCGCTATTGCATGCATCTTTTCTTAGAACGTGCTGTGTATACTCTACTTCCATTTTTGCTTTCTCTTCAGTATCCAATCGATGATACTTGGTGCACAGGAGGCATTGGTCTTTTTTAGGGATGAAAAACCCTAGGTTAAACTCGGAGCCAAATATTTTCCGATAGACAGCTTCTGACACTGGATTAATGCCCTTGTTTTCACACTCCTCTACATACAATCTATATATTTTTGTAATTGACAGACTGCAATCTAGATATTGACGTTTAATATCTTTGCGCACAAAATGACTTTCCATCTTAGGGAAAGCATTTATATGGCGCCGAACATCTTCAACTTGTTCTGGTGACGTTTTATTATGAGGCTCATGTCGTCCTCGAGGATCATAATCGTGGGAATAGAAACCCATCGTATCTCGATTTTCTACCGCTTCTGTAATAACAGAAGGGGAAATGCATAAGGAGCTGCAAAAGAATTTTTGGCATATCTGCGTCTTTACACCTTCTTTGTAGAAATGGTACTGCTTTGAGTTAGATCTCTTTGTAGTTCGTTTTCTATCAAGAACAGTTGTAGTTTTGATTGGATTTACATCTACCAACTTTAAAATCATATTTTTCTTTGCTGTATAGTTTTGTTGAGCCCAATACTTCCTACAAAGTCTATCGCGGTCAGTTTCACTAAAGTTTACGGAGCATTTGAATTTACATTTTGAGCAGTCTACAGTCTTTGGCACTTTAGCCGGCCTACATGTATTTTGAGTTATGTAAGGAAGGCCATCAGCTCTCCTTTTTTTTTCCACATTTCTCTTCCAAGTGTTGGGCTCTGGTACACGCCAGCGACTTTTAGGTTTAATTATTCTCCAAGCTCGCTGAAAGATTTCGCTTACAGCGGTAGTGGCAGCTATTACGGAATCCTTCTGTTGAGTTTCATTACTAATGACAATCCAGCTATTATCTAATATTTCTTTTAACGTCAGTGTGACAATAAAAGAAGCATCAGTGAAGTCGTCCGATTCTAGCATGTAAGGATCGTCAACATTTTCAATGTAAGGATCGTCAAAATTTTCATTAAATGCTGACATAACTGGCCCTCTTAAGTCATCTAATGTTATAAGGTCTTCCAAAAAATCTATATTTTCTGTTCTTCTCAAGTCCCACGTGGCATTTTCGCCTTCTACAGCCTTGTCTTTATTCTCTTCCTCAGGCCTTTCTCGTTGCATAAAATCGAAAACATCATTTTCATTCTCCAATACGATATCTGAAAGCAAATAACCACAACTATGCCATAGACAAAAAGCGCCGATATAATGGTGACCCCTTCTTTCAGAGCTGATATCTCTTAAACGGCCAAACTGATTTTCATAAACCAAGCTAAGATCATAAAAAACCGGCATTCAAATAAAAAAAACCCGCATCCAAATCGGTTCATCCGTTTAAGAGCTACGGTGCCACAGACAGACACACACACACACACACACACACGCACACATACACACACACACACACACACACGAACACACACTTACACGTAAAATTTATAACACCCCTCTTTTTTACGTCGGTGGTTAAAAAACACTAAGGACCCATTTACATTCCCTAATGCAGTCGTCTACTCAAATTACGAAGAATTTAATCGTTAAGAAACTTTTATATTTTTTAGGGTTCCGTAGTCAAACTAGGAACCCTTATAGTTTCGCCATGTCTGTCTGTCCGTCCGTCTGTCCGCAGCCTAGCTCAGAGACCCTTAGTAGGTAGTTAGAATATACATATAAGTCACGCCAACAGTGGTAAAATAAAAACTTGAAAAAAATATTTTTTAGCGTACCTTACACGTAACGTGGGGATGTATTTTTTTTTCTCGTTTACCCCATATTGTATAGGTCTTTCAAAAATATTGCGGGTTTGTGCAAACAATTTTACGATTAAGGGATCCGTTTATGAAATATTTAGCTTTAAAGTGCAAATTTTTGTTAGAGTCAAGTACACAAAACAGCCAAAACTACAAGTACTAAAAATCTGAAAAATATCTTAAATGAAAGCACAATATAGTGAATTTTATAGGAAAACTATCACGACTAAGTAGACTTCATTGGTTCCTGAGTTACAAACGGTTTAAATGTCTATAACTACCGACAGCTTATTTGCAGTGTTGGTAAACTGACTGAAACCTATGTCTTGATAACAGTTTTCCAACGGCAAAGTTAAGTTTGTCGCGAGATCTAATTTAGTAGTAGGTATATAAATATAGATGAGTGGGTAAATGCATACTGCTGGTCTTACCTTGTTGGTTGTTAACATCAGATTGTGTAAGGAATTGATTATAGGCTTGACAGATTAACGAGTCATCGTCATCTGAATTAAAATTTTCGTCTTGAAGGTCTTCTGTAATAAAAAAGTTTAATAATAAAAATATAGTTAAGTAGGTAGTCGTAGTAAGCAATCGTACTTTCCTAGAAATCTTTACCTTTTCCACGAACTAAGATTTATAAAATATCATCATTTCTAATAGGTATCTAATTTGAAGAAAGTAACTATCGTGATTACCTAAACAACTACACTGTTTAGGTGGGTGGTAAATACCTAACTTTGTGCCTAACAGGCACTACAACTAGGTACATCATGCAAGGTACCAAAGCAACATTTTATGGCTCACAATTTGCTTTCGAAGGGACGGGATGACCTGTCGCGTGAACCACATTGCCGCAATTATTAACCTTGTAGGTACCTACGTAAAGCACCTGTTAATAGGACTGACTGCTCGGCCACACAATCATGCTGCCGTGATATATCTATAATGCCGTTATCTGACATCTAATATTTTTTAAAATTTTAATGCTATATTAATGAGAGAAAAATTCTCTATTAATCCGTGTTTGCGATTTCAAAACAAGAATTTGGCAGATAACCGCAATAGGTATAGATATATTATCACGGCAGCATGTAACTTGTAGTTTTATAGTCGAATAGTTTTATCTAATTGCTACTTTATTAATTAACTAATTTAAAACTTAGTTTACCACACCACCGCTGTAATCTAACCTCAAAACTATTTAAAACTAAAAAGTACTTACTATCTGGAGGTACTCCATGTTTTAAAGATAATATCTTTGTTTCTGGCTCATCAGAAATCATTTTCCTTGGTCACAACACATAAAACACACAGAAAAACTTATTAAATCGTATTAATCCACCTTTTCCAACCTCGCCGTTCGCCGCGCAAGAGTCGACTAACGGCCGGTAAGGCGGGAGGGGGGACACTGACAGCATGGGGAAGTACCAACTTTAACAATTTAATCGGTTTTGCTTCTATACTGTTTGCTCAAAAGATATATACCCGATGCCAAAAACGACTATATTCACATAGTATTCTATTACTTTGAACATTTCACAATTTGACTACAATATTCAAGATCAAAAAAAATATAAATATACATATTATTTTTTACCATGACTACATATATCTTTTTTCACATTATTATTTAGAACTAAAACCAACTTAAATGAAATGGTATTTTTTGCATTTATATTTCCAAATATTGTAGACAAATTATTAGGAATTATTCGTTTTTGAATCTCAAATTATTAGATTAAAGATATTTTTCTCGAACTAGTTGCTTCTTAATTTAAGCAAATAGCTAAATAATCGGTTTATGCATTCAATAAGTCGGTAATGGTGAGACTTACGACGTAGTGGGTTTTACCACTAGATTAAAAATTAAATTTTGAGTCGAATGGTATATAAAAGTCAAAAACTGTAAATTTTAGCAGATAGTTGGTTTTGCCTTTAACCCGGCGAAATATACTTTTGTCAAAATATCCAAAATATATAAATATTTCAAAAACTTAGTAATGCAGAACGGCTTTAAAACCTCCTCGAAATTGTTTTCGAATTGGAGTAATTGTAAAAATATGAACCATCCCAATTACTTTGTATTTATATTTGAAACTCAAATGGAAACCTAAACTAAATAACTCTTTTCTAAACTCTAAAATAACTAGAACACTCCTCGAAAACCCATTTGTTTTTATTTCAGTTTGTTTAGTCCGGCGTCGCGCTGGCTAATTGGAAATGGCGGCTCAAAATGGCTGACTCAAAATGGCGGAGGTGTATTAAATATAATCTCTTGTTAGAGTAAAACCCAGGGAAAGAAATGAGTCCGTTGTCTTTTACAGACGCAGAACTCATTTCTCTAAAAATGATCACGTGATTAGGAAGAAATGAAGGACGTACATAAATGAGGATTTATCCTCATTCTGTTGTAATAAGGATTTTTTTATGTTGTTTTCTTGAGGACTGCCCAACTAGCAAAGTAGTCATATAAGATTGAGATTATTCAGCTAATAAATCGTATTAAAGTCGTATAAACGCGAATTATACAGAAGCTGTCGTATAAAACCAGCTTATGCAGCATTTTAGAAACTCAGCATTACAGTCATATTATGATACCGAGTACACGTTTATTCGACTTCCTTTTATGACTTAAGAGTCATATAAAAAATTGCTGAATAAGACACATTTAATAGACGATTATATGACTTTTTACTCGAGTAACAGTAACTTATATAGCTGACTTATGACATGCCAGGCAGAGTCGAGTAAAAGTAATGTGGTTACTATTATATGGCTGTTGTGCTGTATATTTTGCATGAAGTCATATAAACGCGAATTATAGATCATGTTATATAGAAGTATCTTATTCAGCACTTTGGTTTAAAGTCATACTATGATGCTGAGTAAACGTTTACTCGACGTCTTTTTATTACTAAAGAGTCATATAAAATAATGCTGAATAATCTACCTCTATACGACGCTCATGTGACTATTCGGTCGAGTAATAACATCTTATATACCCTTTGCTCGAGTAAATGAAATATGGTTGCTATTATATGGCTATTGTGCTGTATATGCTGCATGAAGGCATATAAACGCGAATTATAGATCATGTTACATAGAAGTATCTTATTCAGCACTTTGGTATGGTAGCAACATAGGTGTCATGGCGCTTTAACCGCTAAGCTTGCTATATAAGAATCATTTATATGACATATTAATCGTATAAATGATATATTATAACCGCATCTCACGTAAAAAATCAAAATATTTATTTAAAATAAATTTAAATAACTTATTATTATTGTGGGGCGTTAAATATTTACAATTAAACATAGTATACTTTATCAATAAAGTGGCCTTCGCAACACATTTCCACCATTAAGTCGAATTTAACAGCATTCATAATACCGTTCGAGTTATAATGTCAACATGGCCATATATTTCTTAGAAATCAAAATAATACTCACCGACATTTATTTTCACTCAACTCACTAAGTTCCTGTGGTATGAGATGTCAATTCTTCTGCTGTTTAGCCTTCCAGGACGTCACTTTTATTCCACTATTACGTTGTATATTTAGCAATAACATGTCAAATTAGTCATAACGTAGTTCCATCTATGATAATTATATAACTAATAAGCAACTAACTCAACGCTTATATGTCCTTTATATGATTAAAAGTCATATAAAAGTCATATAAGTCGCTTTTATACAGCTAATGAGTTATAAGATAGTCACGTTGGTGATTATTATATGACCAATAAGTGGCTGGCGGTTGCAGTTAAATGACTTTTATATGACGAAAACGCTGAGTAAAATGGGCCCAAATCGCGTTCTATAACCGTTTTCATTACGTTTATATGACTAATATCATAAGCTAACAGTCTGAATATGTTACGTTGCCGCGACCATTATATGACGAAATTTTGCTAGTTGGGTGTCTATTATTAGAGTGAGATTTAGAGTATACGTCATGTTTTTTACATAATTATAAGAAATCCAAAGCCATCTAAAATTGTCGAAAAGCAAGCTTAAAAACCCGACTATGCCATTTAACTACAGTATGTTTAAACTACTTAAAAAACAGGCACTTATTTAAGTGCCTGTTTTTATGTTATAATCAATTCAATTTTATGTTAAATCCATCAAAGCGTGCCAAGAAAATAAACGGTTTTTTCTTATGACATAGAGAAGACAAAGTTAAACGAGCACACAGGCCACGTGATGGTAAGAGAAAACTGTGACCCATAGACATTCACATCCACGAGACGCAAATGCAATCCTAAGACTGCAAATGCGTTGCCAACCCTGAGGTAGTGATTCTCTCAACAACGACGGTCGGAAAAACGAAAGTGTGAATGTCCAAGCGGCGAGTTTCCGTAATCCCGTCAGTGCGAACAAAACATATTTTAGCACCGGCATTTTCAATTTAGCAGCATGGTTTCTGCCGATGGATCGAACGCATAAGGCTGCTTAATTGAAAATGCACGCGCTAAAATTGGTTTTGTTCCCTCTGACGGGACTACCTAAACTCGCCGCTGCGATTTCGCTCGTTCGTCCGCCCCTGGACGTTGTTACATCAAAGTTCGACAGTCCATTGGCAGATTACAGAGGTACCTACGTGGTTACTTTTGCTAATATTTATTTATATCTCAACAAATTAAATATAAAGTTCTGAAATCATTATGTCTACATATATATATTTACCTGACTCCGGCGAAACCCAAAAGGAGGGTTTTGTGTTGGACTTGTATTTATGTATGTACGGTCACGGGCGTTACTTTACATAATAGTAGTTTTGTCATATACAGTGTTTTTTTTAATCACCCTAATACTTTGGGACCCATTTCAAGAAAAATATGCTTGAAGTCGCTAATGTCATTAGAGATGTCAAGTCATCTGTAAATTATAGGAAACAACCTTATTGTTGTAGAATGTCAGATTGACCTTGGAGGGTCCCAAATTAAATTTCGTAACTGTATGTTAGTCCGATTTTGACAATTAATGACGGTTGAAGCGTCATTGGGTATATAAAATTAAAAACAACAGTTTTGACATTTATCGACTATAGTATCGAAAAATGCAGTCGAGGTCTTAAATCTTGCTAATTACTTATTAATCTAACGGAACATAATTCTGAAAATGATCGCCAAGAATACTATAAACGGTGATGTTGAATAAACCTCCACTCTTTTTCATTTAATTTTAGTCATAGTCATAACATTTATTGCAAACCATAGTATGTATGTAAGTATGTAAACACTTTATTGTACAAACAAGAGATAACAATTATAAAATAGACAAAAATATAAACAGGTATGTACAAAGGCGAACTTATCCCTTTAAGGGATCTTTTCCAGTTAACCGTTGAGCGATTGAGAAATAATTAATTTACAACGAATAGCCAAATAAGTACAACACTAAGGGCCTGTTTCACAATCGACAAGTAAATTTATCTGTCACATAAAGTTGTCTCTCTCCTTGTCTATTTTCAAGTGTACGACAAAGAAAGGGCTAAACTTATCCGTCAAATATCCTTTACTTGTCGATTGTGAAACAGGCGGTAAAAGTAATAGTTCAGTAATAGTATATGTACAGTACAGATCTTGAAGTTAACCACCAGTTTAACCATTTCACTGCATAAAAAAGTACCACGAGTATTTAAATATAGAATCTTCTTAACAGCTCAAATGAAAGAATAAATACGGCTTCATTGTTTAATTTGAGCTTCATAATGAGTCCTGGGTGGTGTTTGAGTTGCACGGACGGACGGCCGTGTCCCCGTAATTAGTACAAGTCCGTGGCTGGCCAATTACGCCTGATTCCGCGCCGTGTCGTGTTCTATTCCCGTTGTAACATCGATGGGCATAAATTATGAGTCGATCTCGAGAGGGATATGGATCTGTGGATTGTGGAAAAGGCAACAATAAAAATATACACGACGCGCTGGCCTAGTTGGTAGTGACCCTGCCTACGAAGCTTGCGGTCCTGGGTTCAAATCCCGGTAAGGGCAGATATTAGTGTGATGAGCGCGATTATTTGTTCCTGAGTCATGGATGTTTTCTATACATTTAAGTATATATTTCTCTATGTAAGTATTTATATCGTTGTCTAGTACCCATAGTACAAGCCTTGAGCTTAGTTTGGGACTAGGTCAATTGGTGTGACATTGTCCCTGATATTTATTATTATTTATTATTATACAGAGTTTTTGGAGCCTTATTGTTGTTAGGATTTTGTAGTCAAACTAGGAAGGCTTATACTCGTACTTTTTCCATTTCAAAAATCTATTTTTGGCGTTACATTAATAAAATTGATGCTACAAGTGACGACATGGTATGTATACGGTCACCGACTTTTATTGTTGATCACAATAGAAACCTGTCATAATAACAATTGATGATGAATCGTAGATTTTATGCGACAAGGTTCTATACTGGTTCATCAATAAAGCCCGTGACCGTTCTAAAGCGTTCAATATTTTCTTTGAGATACTGTAATATGCTATACTTAATGGGAACTCGCCCTTGAGTTATTCAGAGAATACATAGAGTTATTTTTAGGGCGCCTTTTTGTAGCGTGTATTATAAGGGTAACCGATAACTGTATAACTGTTACTTATAGTAAGTTAAGTAACAAGGGTGTTTCAGGTTATAAAAACACAATAGGGGCTGAAAATACTTTCAGTTTTTTACTTATTTTGACGGTTCGTCCTAAAATGTTTATTTATGTACATTCATATGTTTATTCGGGTATAGTACAGGGAGTTCATAAAGTTTAGCCATGTAACCTTGAAGGGCACCGCGGTATTTTTACTTACATTCTGAAATTGTATCCTATTTTAACTAATTTCGTCTTTGCCGCCGAAAATTCTTGCAACGTATACATTTTTTTGCAAAATATTTAAGATAGTGTTCTTGTTTCGTGTTTTTTTTTTCGGATCGTTATTATAAGCTTTAACGCTCAGCAACTATTTTGTAGACATAGACTGGTATTTTTATTCCGTCCAACGATTTTATTTTCACATGTTATCCCATTTTCAAAAAATCTGTAGTAGACCGTTAAACATATTATCAAACCGCGATTAGTATACACTTCGGAAGTACCGTTAACACAAAAGTACCTACATATAATGAATAAATATAATTAATTATAAGTCAATCTATGATATCTTCATAGTTTAACTGCAGACACTTATAGATAAAAGTTTCACAAAGAATTGCTTCATCATAATCGTTGAGTTCGTATAAAAACTCTACCTATTCTTGGTAAATGCCGTGTCATTTGTTTTATAAAAAAATTCAAGTCATAATAAATGTTTGACAAATCAATGTCATTATTTTCCACATAATTTTCATGTTACCGGTTACCGAATCGCTGTACGTGTCGAAAATAAATTTGTGTAGTATATGTATAATATGAATCGTGGCAAAGTGTTAAACGGTCGGTGCCGAGAAATCATCTTCAATGTATTAACATATTTTACGTAACACCTGGCCATAATGTGAGTTTTATCGCACGCTGCGCGCACGGTAAAACTCGCATTGTGGCCAGGTGAAGACGTAAAATTGTGTACTCATCACGGGCAGTAAAAAAGAAAGCCCTCTATCGCATATTTACAACCCTCGCCTACGGCTCGGGTCTCAAATACCTGCGATTTCGGGCTTTCTTTCTTTTACAGCCCTTGTTAAGTAATGTACTATTAATAATGAAAATGATAAAACAAAGGTTCTTCTGAAGTCTTTGATGGTTATTCTAAGTGTAAACGTAATGATTTCTGAGGTTACTATTCCAAAGGATACATTACAGGAAAGAATTGGATTACTGAATAATAATCGCAAAGTCTTAAATCGTGTGGTGGCTGCGACGGGCGTTTGCAAAAAAACAGTAATAACAATAAAAAAAGAAGAGAATGTTGCCAGGGAAAATTCTCGGAAACTGAGCAATCCTAAAAAAGGAAAACGAGGGCCAAAATTTATTTTAGATAATTTCGACAAATGTGCCTTACGTAATATTATAACAAATTTGTACCGCCAAAAAACTGTTCCGACTGTGCAAAAAATATTAAATCAAGCTAAATTAGACATAAACTTTCTTGGCCAAAGAACCACATTAATAAATATTATGAAAAAACATTTAGGATTTAGCTTTAAGAGATGCACACAGAAACGGTTGGAGTTAGTAGAGCAAACGCAAATCAAAGCTTGGAGAGCTAGGTATTTAAGAAGAATCCGAGAAAATGATGCCTTAGGTCCCAACAAAAAGCTTGTCGTTTATTTGGATGAAACCTGGGTGCATTGTCACTACACTGTGAATAAATGCTGGCAGTCTACGTCTGAGCATGGCATACGAAAATATGACAGTGCTGGGAATAGATGGATTATAATCCACGCAGGTTCTGAACACGGTTTTGTAAGGGGAGCATTAGCTATTTGGAAGGCTAATTCAAAGAAAGGGGATTATCATGGCCAAGTAAATACCGAAAAATTTCTTAAATGGATTACTAATAATCTATTACCAAATATACCTAATTCAATTATTGTAATGGACAATGCTTCCTATCACAGCACACAGGTAAATAAACCCCCCACTTCTAGAGATAGGAAACACGTAATGATGGATTGGCTCAAAGCACATAATATTCAATTTTCAACGCAATACACAGTTCCCGAATTGTACGAAATTATTCAGAAAAATCGCCCTCCTAAAGAATACTTAATAGATGACCTATTAAAATCACACGGACATGAGGTACTTCGCTTGCCACCGTACAACTGCGACTTGAATCCAATTGAGTATATATGGCATTTAGTAAAGCAGAGAGTGGCTCAAAAAAATGTGCAACAGCGTGAAAATGAGATTGAGGCTATAACATTAGAGGCATTAGCTTCAATCACCGAAAATGATTGGAAAAAAGAGGTGGACCACGTGAAACGTATTGAAAATGACTACTGGCAAAGAGAATGCTTGGAAATTCCTCGTAATGAAGTAGTTGTCACCATAGGTAGGTACAGCAGTAAACTGTTTCTAGTTAGATGTGAACGGCTCATATTTAACACTATTTAGCACACTAATTATCTATTTTGTTTTTTCTGTGCCAGGTGATGATACGGACACTTCTGAAGACGATGGTGTTATGAATTAATAAATTTTGATGGTGTTCCTAAATTTAATTATTACACTATTTGTATTTTTTTTAAGTAAGTAGGTAAATATAATTATTTTTTTCCCAAGGTTTAAACTTCTTGGTACAGAAATATGCATTTTCATTTATCTGCACACTCTACCATTGACAATGTCATTTCATGTATTACTTCAGAAACGACATATGTGCTCGATTGTATTCTAATCGCGGTTTGATAATAATAGAGGGTGGAATTCATTGGACGTTCTGTATATACTTGCTTCATCTAACCCACCCTAAGTTACACCCTGTATAATGTAAACCAAATCACCCTTTAATTATGCGTAAATTTATAGTAGCTGCCATCTTGTTTAAAACTTATTTACCACTTAAACAAGCGATTACTGAAATAGAATAATAAATTCAAAGCCTAAGCCCGAAAGCCATTAACTAAGTAACATCTAATAGTTTTAAAACTTATGGGTCTGCATTTATTACAAGTTATAACTTAAGGCGTAATGCTGGCGAAGACCCGCAATAATTCTACTTAAACTGCAAAGCCTAAGTTGCAAAATATCAAGTTAATAGCAATCACTTGGTAAGTTAAGACTTAGTTGGTATTTAACAATGACCCGTGGATTCATAGCGACTGTTTGTAAGTACAGGTCGAAATACACTGGGTTTATGTTTATGGAATCAACCAGTATATTTGTGTCTGAATTTGTATACGTTAAATATGGCACGAAGAGTCAAGATAGTTCGGTTGTTTTGAATTTGTTTTTGGAAGCACGATAGCGTTTGAGGCTAGTTTTGATATTTATACCATTGTAATATGTTTAAAAAATGACTGACTGCTGAGTTTCTTGCGGCGTTTCTTCTCAGCAGTGTCTCCTCTTGGGAAGCGCTGGTAGATTCTTGACGTGTAAAAGTGCCCGTGCGGCCTACTTACTGAATAAATATCTTTTATCTTTTTTTTATCTTTTTATCTTTTATCTTAAGAGCTAGATTTAGGGCACACTGTAACGATACGAAAGCGTTTCATAAATTATCACCCTTTATTACTTTCTTACTAAAATCGACGTTGCACGTTGCGTGAATGTACTTACTACGATTAAATAGTGGGGCACGACGTACATACATACATACATACATACATACCTTCACGCCTGTAATCTGTAATTTGACAACGCACTGGCCTGGTGGGTAGGGGACCCTGCCTACAAAGCTAGTGGTCCTGGGTTCGAATCCCGGTACGGGCAGATATTTGTGTGATGAGCGCGAATATTTGTTCCGGAGTCATGGATATTTTCTATGTATTTAAGTATATATTTCTGTATATAAGTATTTATATCGTAGTCTAGTACCCATAGTACAAGCCTAGAGCTTAGTTTGGGACTAGGTCAATTGGTGTGAGATTGTCCCCTTATATTAATAAAAAAAAAACCAGAGTGGGGTAGCAAGGGATACAGAATTACCTACTTACAACTTTAAAAACTTGTTGATAATTCACTAACCACACTTTGCACAATTCGACTAAGATGTATACCAGCATATTAATACAAGCCCGTATTTCCTTAGTCGCCTCTTACGGCACCCACGGGAAGACGTGGAGTGGCACTATTCTAATCCGGTAACCACTTCACTACGCTTTTTCATAGATTAAAAACACAAATTTAAGTGAACTACCAAATGTATCTTAATCACATACAGCACAGAAACAACATCGCGTCGCCCCCGCACCTTCGCAGCTAAACCCAAGACCCAACTATAAAGGGTGTTCGAGTTCCACATCGTACGTTTACAGTAATTAAAATTGGGTCCGATGAACTAACGTCGGCCCCGCTAAGCTCTAGATAATTGGGCCAGATTGTCTCCCAAAGCTATCGCCCAAGTTTAAAGAATCTACAGTTATCTCCATTCGAATTTGGCAAGGGTTAATGGTAATTAAACTTGGTTATCCGGGGTTGGAACTGATCCCGTCGATCCCGGGATCTTTTTTAAATGACTTCTCGGCGTTCGGTTTGTATTCTCGGCTTTTGAAGGGTTGGGACTTGAGAGTCGGCGGCGAATGAGAGGGTTAAAGTAGGCTGGTAGATTAAAGACCGGGTGTTTTGTAACTATACAGCGTTGGCTTTGAAGTTGTTTTATTATTTTAATTCTTCCGTCGTAGGATACCATATTCGCAAAACATGATATTCTGAAAAATATCATAAAAGCAAAACATCATATTCGCAAAACATGACATTCGCAAATCATCATAGTACCTAGCAAGACATCACATTAGCAAAACTTAACTATTGAACATGACATGAATTAGATAGTGTCAACGGAGCTCCGCTACGGTGGAGCTCCTATTTCTGGGTAGTTTGGCCCTCCGGGCCTGATATAAATCTAACATAACCTAAACCTACCTAATGATTTTATAACAAAACCCGACTATTTGTAAATATAATGTTTTGCGAATATCGTGTTTTTCTAGTATGATGTTATGCGTATATGATGTTTTGCGAGTATGATGCTATGCGTATATGATGTTTTGCTAGTATGATCTTTTGCAAATGTCATATTCTGTAGATGAACCGATTTTAATTGCCTTATTGTGTTTTTTAGAAGGGGATTATGACTTCACAAGACGCCTAGCGTAATGTTCAATTTAAAAATGTAATTACAATTTTAAACCAAATATTCTTATAACTTTAATACAGCACTCGTATTGGGTTCAAGCTGATTTTAAATTACAATTTTGGCAAAGGGAAATAAACTTAAACTTGTATACCTACTTAAACTCAATGGTAATAACTACTCTTTTTTGGTTTACTGCCATTAAAATTTGCGTGCTTTAGAAAAAACAGAAAAAGTTTTACTCTATTTTTACGATAGTTAAAAAAATATGCCCAATTATTCATATTTTACATTGACCAATAAAACAAAAACACAAAACTGAGCAGCAAATTGAATCGAATTCGCTAAGCAAACATAGTTGCAATTAAATTTGACACCAACACACACAGACCACTAAAATGTCGTGTGGGACAATCAAGCGGCAAATTTGTTGCCGCTGCAAAACAAATGCCATGCCAAAGGTAAATTATGGTAAGCGTCAAATCACAATTTTAACAAGCTTAATTGTTTTTAGGTTAAAATCTTATGTATGATTTTTAACAGTATTGACTTTTTTTGCAAATTTTTTTTTGGAGATTAATATTAAAAACTAAATGCATCCCATAATCTCGAAATTATTTTGATTGCAACTGTACGATTGGCCAATTAGCTAAAATTTAATAAAATTTACTTCAGACTGTAGACAATATTATTATACATACTTAGTTATTTATACAATACGTAGGTATTTATTTATTAAACCTTTATTTATATTTATTAAACGTATATTGCACAAAAAGAAATACAATTGGCGGATGGATTTTGTATAGTTCTGAAAATGCTAACTGAAAATAAAAACAACCTGTATACATGAACAATTTATGAGTGAGCAGATCTGACTTATATCTACATTTAATTTCAATTCTCAATACTATGACATTTGCTACCAAAAAAAAATTAGCTAAACAAGCAGTTACCACAGTTCACCTCAGCTACTGAATGAATATATGTAAATGAACGAGTGATTAGTGAACGGTCGGTGATCGAGTTATTCGTAACGAGGGCACGCTGATTGCGCCGCGGTTAACAACACGCTGTATATGACATTTTAGGCTGTTAAAAATTACTTACAGGGTGTATTGCATTGTCAACGATTAATTTCTAAATCCTTGTCTAAAGGTCGTATTAACAGACTTGTTTTTAAGTGAGAACGTCTCAAGATACGTAAAAGTAAACGTTAAAACGTAGAAAACCGTCTTCCTTTTGAGAAATTTAAGAAATTCTTTAGTAAGAGTAATAAAATACACTTAAATAGTTCAATATCCCAGTCTCCCTTGGCCGAGAAAGGGAAAGTAAAAAAGAGACCGAGGGTTACTGAATAGGCTTAGTATGAGTAGGTAGCATAAGTTGTTCTTTGATTTGACACATGGCGCTCAGTGTCCAACAGTGAGTCACATAATTATATAGCCCCAGATGATTAATGACCTTACGTCACCTCTCAATTCGTCGACGAATTACTATCCGGGAAAACAAAGTTGGATAACAAAGAGAAGTACTAAAATTTTAGTGTAGCTCGGCTAAGGCTAATGTACCTAACTCTGCCGTTGTGCTTAATGAGTGTACGGGACAACGTTAGTTTGCCGTATAATAACTGTCGATTTATACAAGGTTACACGAGCACATGCTCGTGTATTGCTATTATTTAGAACGAGTTTTTTTAAATGATAAATAAAAACTATATAGGCTGATAGCACCAGTGTTTAACACTTTAACCCCCTTACTTATAAAGTGGAATAAGCTTGGAATAGTTTATGCCATGCTTGGTCCTTATCTGTAATTGTGACATTTGCATCTGACAGAAAGTGGCAAAGCATGGCATAAACTATTCCAAGCTTATGCCACGTTTATAAGTAAGGGGGTTAGGCAAAAATAATGACACTTAATTCTTAATTCAAAGATAATACAGTCATAAAATAATTCTTGCAAAACAAATGAATAACCCTTGTTCTGTAGAATAAGAATTAAGTGTCCATCATCACTCCTTGTCCAGAACACGTTCATCACCGTACCTTAATTAATTTTAAAGAAGCATCGTTACCTTTCATCTCTTTAGTTTTCTCGTCGAGCCTTACTTATTAAGACTGCGCCGAGTGTACGCCAGATGTACAGTGGCGCCCTCATTACTATTATTGTGTTTTCTAATAAATAAATTAAAGTATTTTCTTGAAATTGGTCGGTAGGTTTTTGTACTATAAATGAAAATACAACTTATAGGGTATATCACATAGTTTAATAACAATTCACCTTCGAGTTATCAACTTAACGGAAAAAAGTGGCCACCTTTTCCCGTTAAGCTGACTACTCAAAGGGTAATTGTTAATAAAGTTTGTTACGTATCCCATAAATTGTGTTTTTACTTGCGCTACAAAAACGTATCGTCTGATTGCAAGGAAATTCTTTAGTTAATTAGAAAACATAATAAAAGTAATGAGGGCGCCACTGGACGCTCGACGTTTACTCGGTGCAGTCTTAATCAGCATATTTTATATTTGTCGCATAGTTGTATACATATTTAATTTATATGTACACATACACACATACATTAAATCACCCCTGTTTCCCAGAGGGGTAGGCAGAGACTTCTTTCCACTTGCTACGATCTTGACAAATTTATTTCGCTAATTTATATGTAATTATGTATATTTTATTTGTTGAATCATTTAAATACCGAAGCCCTCTTGTACTAAAAAAAGTATATTATATGGCTATTGAAATAAAGGTCCAGAGCAAAGGAATTAAAGTGTTATTTATTTTGTTTTTGTGACTAATGTCAAAATTAGAACATTGAGTTTATTTCATTGATAATAGATTCATTTTCCATTGACAAATTTAGTTCTGTGGTATGTGTAGGAGGCTAAATTCAATATATTTATTCGGGTTAAGTTTATGAGAGAAGATTATAATCTGACGTCTGATTCAGCTGAAGGTTGACGGGTAGAGAATGCTTATAGCTTTAAATCCACCTTTACACTGTTTAAATTACCTGCAAAAAAAGGTTTAAAATAGAGAAATAACAATCTACAGGACGTTCAATTATAATTTTATTTCAAAAAGGCGTATTTTCAAGTATAAATAATTCATTTGGAAATAACGACGGCCGCATTCTCAGTCCCTAATTGCTCGCAAATTGCTTTTTTATCGATCAAGCTCTGTTCGTGTTAATTATGGTTGAATTAAGAAAATCGTCTTCAATTTAAGTCTTGGTAATTGATTTATGTGCGAAGTACAACGTTTAGTTTGATTTACATTCTAGGATCCCATTTAGTAAAGAGGAGTAACTGGTTATAAGAAATATAAAAAGTGTACAAAGAAATTAATAGCTGTTTATGTAACGGGTGCATAATGAGAGGCATTAACACACGAGTGTCGTTTTATGAAATGAGCCGAAAGGCACGAATAACTTTATCTACATGCATATCATTCGTTTTCTATAATATGTGAGAAACTTGTATCTGTGGTTACGTTAAAGTATCGGTCCCCGATACGATAAGCAAATGGCCTTTTTTAATGTTATCATTAAAGTATTGCATTTCATTAAAGCATCGGTTATACTCTAAATGATTATTTAAAATTAAAAATGATGCAAAAACCTAAGGATAATTTTTAAATACTCATTCAACCATACCCCACTTGTCATAATTCAACAACTTTTTTTCATTTTTACAATATGGCGTTTGTTTACCGCCGTATTAAAGTTCATTACTGTCACGTCTTTAGTGACACTTACAAGATTAGGACAAATCGATTGACAAAGGAATCATCGAATGTATGGTATGTACGGTACGGAACCCTCTCCACGCTGTTTTTTAAGAGGGCACCTTTACTCGCGCTTGAACGCTACAAATTCATTATTATTATTAAACAAATACAATCAGCGTCCCATTGTTTCCGTAATCAGCACCTGCGTGAATGTTATAATTATCAATAACAGTAATATACAATTGTTGTTAATACCGTACACTTATAAAATGTATTGTAATTTGGTTTAATTACTCACGGCTGAGGTGTCCGAGTGGTTAAGGAGTTGGACTTGAAATCCAATGGGTTCTGCCCGCGCAGGTTCGAATCCTGTCCTCAGCGGACTTTTTACCGTTTTTTTTATTGCACCTGCGTTGCATTGCCAAATTAGATACAATTTTGACAGAGTTAAGATAAGATGACCGGTGCAGTCACGAGATTTGGTACCCACCTTAGGTCCAAAGTTAATCTGACATTCTACAGCAATGTTTTTCTTTTAAATCTTAATTAATAGCTTTCTCTTCTGTCAAGGTGTATTTCGCCAATGTCAAGTTATTTATAGACACTCCCACGGACTTATTAGAGCAATGAGTCCGAGAATATCACACGCGAAGATAATTTTATTGTTAGGTAAAAGAGAATTTTCTCCAATGGACTAAACAGAAGCACATGGGGTTAGCTCCACGCGCTTCTGTCAAGTGTACAATCAGGATAAGTTTCCTAAAAGCTACAAATGACTTGACATCTCTAATGACATTGACGACTTCAAACATATTTTTCTTGAAATGGGTTCCTCAATGGTGGCCTCAATAGTATTTTTTTACTCGGTCAAACCATATTGCTCTGGACATGTTTTCGTATTGTCAACGGTATTTTAGCGCTTATTGAAAACAATACGATATCATGTCAAAATCAATTACGTTCTATCTAATAGTAATAGAGCCAGTGTATTTGCCTTTTATTGCACGGAACAATAGTAGTTTAATGAGATGTTACAGTTATAAAATGTATTGTATTTTAACTTGGTCGCTCACGGCTGAGGTGTCCGAGTGGTTAAGGAGTTGGACTTGAAATCCAATGGGTTCTACCCGCGCAGGTTCGAATCCTGTCCTCAGCGGACTTTTTACTTTTTTTTTTATTGCAGAGTTATATACGAGTAACATGAACTGTACAGTCACGAGATTAAAGGGTGTAGCAGGATAGGCCTTCAAAAATTGCCTCCAAAGCTTTAAGTTTGGAACTATTATCAGATGATGCCCCGTGAGGAGAAAATACTTCACACCAATTTTTCACCCTCTACTGCCTAAAATATACGAATCGGATTTAAAATAAAAAGCCAATGGTTGTCAAAAACTGGTTTCTCACCTGAAAACCTGCACCCGAATTACTAACATGACGGGGTGGACTCAAGAACAGTCTTTTTTACTTTGTGAAACCATATTACCCTGGACATGTTATCGTATTGTCAACCGATGTCAAAAGCAATTATGTTTTATCGAGTAGTAATAGAGCCAGTGTTTTTGCCTTTTATTGCACGGAACAATAGTAGTTTAATGAGATATTATAGTTATAAAATGTATTGTATTTTAACTGGGTCGCCCACGGCTGAGGTGTCCGAGTGGTTAAGGAGTTGGACTTGAAATCCAATGGGTTCTGCCCGCGCAGGTTCGAATCCTGTCCTCAGCGGACTTTTTGTTTGCTATTTACACGAGCGTTGGATTTAGCTACTTCATTTACAATACAAGATAAAAATTATGCAAGAAATATTTTTGATCTTGTAAGGCCATTGTTCAAGGGTCAGATTTTTGTTTTTTAATGTATTTTATTTACCAACGGCAGCGGCCGCGAATATGTATGAAATTTTATAACACCGCGTTTTTTACTTTTTAAAACCATGATTTTAGGATTATTAATTCTAAACAGCGAAACACTCTTGCAACAAAGTTCTTTCATGTTTTTTTTACTTTTAAAAATTTCAAACGCTAAAAAGGTTACCCTTTTTGAACAACGTATACAGCGTATTTAATATAAAATAATTTTACGTTTTTAAAACATAACGCTAAAAAAAACTGAATTTATTTATTCAAATTAGATTTATTACAGGTTTTATTAATTTTATGTGTCTATTTAATGCTACATGTCATGTCGTACCTGTCGATGATGCTGGCGACAATGTTTTTCACCCGGAACGCGATATTGTATTGGACTCGAAGGGCCCTATAAGCCCGTTGCGATGCACCCAGTTTCTCCAGGTATACAGTAACGTACAGAGGGCTCTAAACAGGGTAACCTTGACCTCCCTGGACCATCCTGCAAACCTCCGACCTATCATATTCGGCCGCATAATGGTAACTTAATTTATTTACATCTTTTCCCGTTTCGATCGAAACCGACCAATCCGACCATACATAGTCGTTTTGTAATGTAAGGACTACCTTACGAACCCTTCATGACGTTGGCGGGAGTGAAAAATGACTATTCGATTGTGTAAATAATCAAACAAAAGAGCGTTAATTGTAAACGCATGGTTTTAAAATGGTTTGCTATTTGGGTCGATTGCCCACGGCTGAGGTGTCCGAGTGGTTAAGGAGTTGGACTTGAAATCCAATGGGTTCTACCCGCGCAGGTTCGAATCCTGTCCTCAGCGACATTATTTTTATTTTTTTCTTAATTCATCACTATTTTTTTATCGAGGGGCTTTGTACAAAACTTTTTTTTTTGAAAATTCTATAATTAATTTTGTTTATTAGGTGATGAATATGAGTTTTTTTTTACTTGGACTGTGCGTATGGATTGTACTCTAAACCAAATGGAACCCTGACCCACCATAGAATTGTGTCACAGTGATGTTATGAGTCTAGTTGTAAAAAGTGTAAAAAAATATATTTTGTCACTGTGACAACGTTGTATGGTGGGTTAAATTTCACATATTATTATACCAGTTGAGCGCATTAAGCCGTGACGACGAAAATAACAAACACCTTTTTGCATCTACGGCTATAATATTTCTAAACTAGAAATAATTAAATAATAACTATACTCTGTTTTATCTGGATCTCCATGACAGCCGTATTTCGTAATAGAAATCACTTACTATACTCACAACAGTAATATTCAAAAAATAGGCGATTCATTATTTAAATTCCTTTACAGCGTCGCTAGGTTTGTACCAATGTCGTACATACACACATACATTAAATGACGCCTGTTTCCCAGAGGGGTAGGCAGATACCACTTCTTTCCACTTTCTACGATCTTGACAAATTTATTTCGCTTCTTCCACATCCCACGTCAGTTTCGGGTACTTAAGATTCGGCCCTTTTCCAGTATGTATAATCTGAAAGAAATAAGTGTAATGCGTATTTATATGAGCTGTCATAGGCATCATCCTACACTGAACAGAGTATAGCTTCTTTATAAAGTCGCTTTCCACTGTCTGTGCCTCCGTATATACGCTTAGATTTTTTAAACTATGCAACGGATTTTGATGTGGGTGATTTAAGTACTCCTATGGATTTATAAGTACAAATAAAATATACAAAGGCAATTAACGATTTTAATCCAAAATGTAACAAAAATCATAACTCTAATAAATAAACTATTCGGAACGTGGAGCCTAAGGGTCTCCCCAGACCTATCGACGCGGAATCGGCTTGAACCGGCAAGAATAAGTTTTATGTCCACGCAATAAGATTGAAAACGACGTCGTTCCGTTCGCAACGCTGAGCCGTGCCGAGCCGAGCCGAGCGATACATTTTTCACTCTTACTGCACGGACATAAAACTTTTTCTTACCGGCTTAAGCCGATTCCGCGTCGATAGGTCTGGGGAGACCCTAACTTGTCTGGTGTATGGTCCGATCCCTATCAAACGCGCCGCCGAAGTGAAGTGTCATCCTCGGGCCTCCCATCCCCGTCAGCCTGGTGCGCTGTGACAGATCGTGACGTGTACTCTGACGTTGGCGTAGCGAGAAGGAGGAACGATCGTGTCGTCTCCCACTTTCCTTAGTGATCCGGTAATAGTATTGTTAAGTCTGAAGTGCCGTACTATAAGTACACATTGGCGCCAGTTCTCGAGAATGGTCGTGCTACGCTCTATTGGGATCGATCGGTCATCATCATCACGGACAGGACTATTGTCGCCAATAAGCCTGATATCGTGTGGGCAGTGCTCGTCGACGTCACCATCCCGCATGACGAGAACCTCGTGAAGGCCGGAAAGGACAAGCTCAGCAAGTACCTTGACTTGGCTCACGAGGTGACCGCCATGTGGGATGTTGACTCGACGATCATTGTCCCGATAGTTGTTTCGGCAAGC
The DNA here is from genome assembly GCA_963966035.1 of Acleris laterana. Taxonomy (NCBI): domain Eukaryota; kingdom Metazoa; phylum Arthropoda; class Insecta; order Lepidoptera; family Tortricidae; genus Acleris; species Acleris laterana. The sequence goes on from OZ014439.1 coordinate 20,493,563, forward strand.
GGTTTTATAGCGAAGAGTCTCGACCAACACCTCAAGAGACTCTCGGTAGACGGCTGGATCAATAGCCAAATACAGAAGGCAGTACTACTCAACACGGCACGTATTGTGAGGAGGTTCCTCTCTCTGCAGCCCTAACCACCGGTAGCTTGAGCCGTGCCCCGCTGTCGGCGGCACTCGTAGGTTAGGTTTTTTACAGTGTTTATTTTTTGTATTAGGTAGTATTGTTATTTGCATACTTATTGTATAAACTTAATTTAAAGAAAATTCAATAAATATCTGAATAAAAAATAGTATCATAAACAGGAAGCGAAGCGAAGGCGGTTCGTTAGATATGAATAAGTTACACCGTTGAGTACAGACCCTAAAAACAAATGAATTAATCATTCCATATCGCAAATCGGTAATCAAGCAGCGATTAATAATGTTGCTGTTTGATAATTAATTTGGTGAAGCGCTTATCCATATTAATTATCGAGCGGTATAAACGCGATTGCTTCGCATCAAGCTGGTTTGTTTTCGAATGATTATTATTTAACGGGATTAATGATTATCATGAGGGGCGGCCATTTTGAAAACGGATCCTCAAATAAAGGGTTCGTTTTGTAATTAATTTCGATAATTTCAATGAAATCTACATAAAATGATTTACACTTAAAATTACAGTAATTATAAACGCAATGGATTTAAAAAACCTACAAGTTAGCAAAAACATTTCTTTTGAAAATAAGATATAAGCCCGACCCGACTGCCTAAAAAGGAGGAAAACGATTCTCTATGGCCACCTGGGCGGTTATTATGACATAGCTATGCAGTTCATGTCACGGTGAGTGTAAAGGACGGAGCTATAGCAGTTACATAACTCTGTCCTTTTCTTTCAGCTTAAAATGAATGGCACAGATAGGTCATAATAACCCCACTGTAGGCTTAACGCATTGATAGATTAAAGTGGCGGATATGTAGTTTATATTGGCATTCACTTAAGGAGAGTTAAAGGCTCTATCAACTCTAGTTTTCCTTAAGATTTGTTTTTGTAAGACTCATTTATCAAGAGTTTAAGAGCTCTGTCTAAAAAACAAACCAAATTGGGCTCTATAAAACGGTAAAACGATGTTGTTAACTCGGCCGCAATAACTGTAAAATAAATAAGAGCTATGGTAACCTTGACAATTCAATAACATGTCAAAAACACTATAGTTTAACCGATTGGAATAGAGCTCTAGGACAGTCGAGTACAAAAATACGTATACACTTTTGCATCTTATTCCATTGAAACAGGGTGCCAAAGTAATTACATTATCTACCTTGACTGGATAACTTTCTTAAGTTTATAAACTGGTAACTATCACTTACAATAGAAAAGTAAATAAAAAAACAGAAATAGTCCGCAGTCGGTAGGATTCGAACCTACGCTCCCAGAGGGAATCTGATTTCTAGTCAGACGCCTTAACCGCTCGGCCACGACTGCTGTGATAAATTGGTACGAAATTTGAAAGTATTGCAGTCATATTTGCATTACATTTTGCTCAATGTTACGATTCGAATCAAAAGGACAAACTTAGTTTTAATCTTAAATCTGGATTTGAGACTGTCATTTCCATGTATCGCCTATTTATATACATTGTATCTATTTATTCGGGTACTTAAGATTCGGCCCTTTTCCAGTAAAGGGCCGAATCTTAGGTACCCGAAACCGACGTGCGTGCATGACTCGATGTATGAAAGTGGAAGAAGCGCAAGAAATTTGTCAAGATCGTAGCAAGTGGAAACAAGTGATCTCTGTCTGTCTCTGGGAAACAGGCGTCATTTAATGTATGTATGTATCTATCTATTTATGTAAGTACATTTAACATATTCCTGCAAATGCCCTTATAAAAAATACGTTAATGATTTGGCGTCATCTTTATTAATAACACACACGATACGATCATAATTATAATTAATTTATCATGTCATAGTTACAACTTTGACAATGTCTGATAAAATGGATTTGCTATATTCTGAACAAGGGCCAGATTGAAAAAAACCCGAAACCGACGCATGCGCATTGTATGAAGAGGTTGATGAATGTAGAGGAAGCAAAAGTTGTATGTTTGGACTGGTATATAGTCACAGTAAAAAAATGTTCGTCACTTTTGGATCTTTATAGCGTTGAAATAGTTGAAAAGTTATGAACATTTTTTTACTGTGACTATACTTGGAGTTTCTGTCACTGCCGTACACCATACACCGCAAAAAAATTGTACATAAATTATCAAAAGACTACCAGTATGTGATGGATTACTTAAAAATAGTTCCATAGTGACCAGGAATTCTATTTCGGTGGCTATAGATTCTAAGATATATTTAATAGGTACACGGTCTTGAAAAAATGTAAACGTGGAAAATAATTAATGGAAACAACAAAATATGAAGAATTTAAATTAAAAATTAAATTCGGTCATAATAATATCTGTTCAATAGTAACGTATGTTAAAAAGAAAGGATAAAAAACTTTTTGAGTAAAGACGCAGAGTTACATTCTCCATACTAAGAGAACCCCGCGTTTGTTTTTCACCAAGTATGGAAAAACAAATTTTGTGAGTATACTCCAAAAGTTGTAATGAAACAAAATTGGCATGTAGCTTTAAAAACTTCCTTATTTCATAGTGATTCTAATCATGCAAGAGAACACTGTTTTTTTTTAATTAATACTTGAATTAAGGGGTTTTACGTATCACGGACATAAGGAAAAATGACAAAAAATCCTATTAAAATGATCAATATCTCGGAAACCGTGAAACTTAGCTTATTAGTTAATGTGGTCAAAAAATTTCAGAATGACTCTTACTATCATCCCGTAAAACGCCTACACCCGAGTGCCAAACACTCTGTATATAAAACAATTAACCTTTTTGAGTCTATGACCAACCTGTGTCTATGGATTTACGTCCAAAATAGAGCTAGAATATCCAGATTCGGCCGGTTTACCTCCTGTTTGATGTCAGAAAATTGAGAGCTCACAACGGTTAAATATTAAACAGCTGTGACAACAAGACAGACATTTGTACAATGATGCCTTAATTACAGTAACAGTAGACGTACTTACAGACGATGTGATTGTTTAGTAGATTTAGTGATTGTTATTGCAATTTCTTTGCTTTGGTTACACGTTTTTTTAAGTTACTTCCAGGGGCAGTTACTCTCAAAAAGTATTACATTCACACATACATACACCTTTACGCCTGTAATCCCAGAGTGAGGACGGCAGAGCTACATAATTACCACCACTTTGAAAAAAAACTTCCAAAGTATTAATCTAATAATATTAGTGTTGTGTCTAATACTTTTAGAAAAAGGGGCCCTAGGGGTGCTAGGCTAGATTTCTGGACAAATTAAAAAAACTGACCGGAACGACAAAATAGGTTTGTACTTTGTCGTCTTTTTGTCACTGTATGATTAAGTTTTCATTTCATTATAATATACAGGATGGAAAACACATGATAAAGGGAAATTAAATAGGTTCCTTAATGTATGAAAATAGCATATAATGCAATTAGTGAATTATTTCTTAAATATAATACAATGATGTTATGATTATGAATTTCATTAAATAACGACTAAGTTAGTACTAAAAAGTAGTAGGTAATAACTTAAAATGTTTTCAGACACCGAGCTAAATATGTCAAGTACTTATTTGTTTTACTTTTTTTACGTTTTTTTTTAATTTTAATGACTTTGATAGAAATAAATCAGCCTATTTAATTACCCTATTACTTATTCTATGCAATAAAAATAAAAGATGTCTATTTCGTCCCATTTTCTAATTCAATTGCTTATTAACGCAGATAAATTATCAAAAATCCATAAATTATAATTTTAAATACGTTATCTTGAACGGTTCCTAATGCATCATTTGTCCGAAGTTTCGTTTATCCTAAAGCCATTCCCGCTTAAATTTTAAATTTTAGTGTTACAAGGTTGTATTATAATACAACCTTGTAACGTAACTCAACCGCAGATATAAGTGGAAAACTTAAAAAAATGCCTGACTTATCTGAAAACCAGTTTAGGGTAGATGAAAATTCGGAGAAATTATGACATGACATGTGTTAGGTAGTACAAACTTTTTAGGGATTCTGAGGGACACCCATCTTGAAAATTTCATATTTTTCATTTTTAAACAAATTATAATAACCTCTATTACATACCTTATCGTACCAAAATTGTTTCACATTCCTAAATGCAGTGTTCCATTTGAATAGCGCACTGTACAGCCTCACAGCATAATGCCATTTCCGGGAACGCCATTTCCGTAAAACAAGCTGGTTGAGACCTGACCACTGGAAGCTGGAATTACCTTGTCTTTGACTCAGTGCTTACGAATGGGGCACAATTTGGGACTCCGAAGGGAAATTGGAGATTTGAACAGTTGGTTGCAAACATAATTGTAGTGAATACTAGCTTATATCTGTAGTTGCATTCAAGTATAACTCGGTCCTCTATTTCCCATCGAAATCACAAACTCCTCAGAGTCCAGATAAACTATCAGTCTCATATTAATTTTCCTGCTTTACAAAACTGCTTTGGACAAAATATAATGGGAAGACTAAAGCCTGACCTGTTGTGTTTAAATTTAGCCTTTAATTAATTTTTAGTGTTATCAAGGCTGTATATCGGTATTTATGTATGCGTTTTTTTTATTACACATGTAATATAGTATGTTTGGCCAGTGTTCCGTGAGTCACTGCCGGTAGTGGCTGAACATCAGCGCTGTGTAGGTGTCTGACACTTAGGCATTTTGCTGAGCCAGTGTCCGTTTCACCGCGGCGAGGACACACATTTGCGTGCTATCCGTTTCCTTCACTGTTTTGTTGAATCATTTGTATGTTGTGTCTTATGGTTGGTGAATAATTGTATTTCTTCTTCTTATTATTTTTCTAAAGAAAAAACATTAAACTACTCTACTGCCCTCCTACGGAAAAAGGACACACCATAAGAATTGTATTGCTTCTATGAATTAACAGCACTTGTGCCTTTTCTCCGTAGGACGGCAGTTTAGTACTCTCGAGATTCAAAATTCAAAATATTTAGTCGGTAAATGGGCCAATGAGGGCTCTTTTACACGTAGGTAATATGAAGTGAATCTAGTAGCGGTTCGGAAAAGTCCAGTATTGCAAAGAAGAAGCACCGAAAAAAACTCCATCATGAAGGTATTTTTTTTCAGTTATAAAACAGACAGACGAGGCTAGCTAATATGTGAGCTCTGAAGAATACCATAGATATTACGCAATCTTCAAATTGCGTAATAATTGATGTATGATATGCGTACGAAGCTGCCATTATATTATTTTGTGTCATGAGCACGTCTATTTGTTCCTAAGTCTTTGATGACTAGTATTTATTATTTCTCTATACATTTATCTTAATCAATATTCTTAGTACAATCTTAGTTTGCGACCATGTCAATTCATGAAAGATTGTCTAGGATACTTAGTTCCAAAGCTTACCTTGAAATACAACACCGTTAACTCGCAAGGGTTATCTATCTGACGCAAAAAAAAAAACAGTTTAACTTCCAGTCTAGTCGTGCAAAATATAATTAAAACCCAACCGATACTTCGAAAACTTCCATTTATGAACTGGCTAGTGGTTGGGATGGCGGCCATGTTTGCGATTGCTGATTGAGTGGTGTTTGCGCTCGCGCCGCCGCGGGAGCAAAATGGGCAATCAAATAATGGATAACAAATTTTAGTGTTATTTTCTAGCGTGTGACAGTTTTACAGTCTAAAATTTCAGCATTGGACTCAACAAGTAAAAATAATAACAAATATTATGGAATTAATAATATTGATCAAAGGGCGTGGGTCTTTCGTAAATACCAGTATGAGTAACTATCTTTTGTCGGTGACTTTGTCCGTGTTATGTTCGATTGGGTACAGTGTTTTAACTTTCAATATTTCCGAGCCAAACTTATATTTTGAATCAAATCAAATTAATTTATTATTTAATCGTAATCAAGAATGTCCTTAAATATTTTTGTGCCCAAGTTCATCTAAATCTGTTCAGCAGTTTTTGCGTAATTTAAAGACAAACATCCAGACATCTAACCATTTTTACTATAGGTGAAATTAATTATTACACCTTTGCAGGAAACTGACCAAATATTAATAAAATAATCTTAGCGTACAACGAGACACGAACCTGGGAGCTCTAAGTAAATAAAACTTCTCTTTCGACACAATTGATCAGGTACATTCATTTATTATTTGAGGTCGACTAATCTTAATAATCGCTGATTGTACTAAACCGGTCGACCTAGATTAATGTTCGTAAAGTCACGTTTTGATACAGTATGTGTTAAAGTGAAAGTAGAGCCGGCGGGTGACCGGAGATTTTGAATGGTTTCTGTGCAGCAGTCGTGGCCGAGCGGTTAAGGCGTCTGACTAGAAATCAGATTCCCTCTGGGAGCGTAGGTTCGAATCCTACCGACTGCGAAATATTTTTGTATACGCTTAAATAATAAAATATTATTATTTATACAGCCTAGACTTTTTTGTAATTATTTTTTTACCCCTAAATTTGTCAAAAATAAAAAGAGTCGGGAATTCAAACCCTTTTTGATTTTGAATCAGAAAAAAAATTAAAACACAATCGAAACCAAAAAAGTGGACATGTTATATGTTCGCTGTGACTGACATTGCAAAATTAAGGGTTAAATTGGTATTAGGAAAGTATGGTAGAGCTTGTATTTTATCTCCTACTTCTTATTACCTTGCAACAATTAATGCTTGCAATACATCACTATCAATGTAAAAGTTACGCCGATGATGATTAAAGCCCAAATCATTACTTAATGAGAATAAAATGGTGACATATACCTTATATACTTACGTGTTATTTGAGCTGGTGAATAAAGTAATAGTAGTTTATGCAATAGTTGTATAAGAGAGGTCAAAATATATGAGTGGCGTGAGTTACGATGTGAGCCGAAGGCGAACATCGTAAAGGAAAGCGCCACGAGTGTTTTTTGACTTAGTTATACACCGTTGCATACAATACTTTTTCTACGACTAGGTTTCAAATGAAATGCAAAATTAAGCGAAAAAACTTACAAACGAAGTAAAGAACAACAAACGAGCGGGAAACAAGAAAATAACAAAATATGTGTCTATGGTTTACTTTGTTTTTAAATTGACGGAATGGAAAAAAGAATTATTAACAATTCCAAAACATTTTAATTTGACCAATCAGAATACTTCACTAAATTAAATCCACCAATCACAATACACATCGACTGTCAAACGCAACGATAGGTTCTTTTAGGTACGTGTTTCTCTTTAACTAATTTAAATCTTTTAAAAAAACTTTGTAATTCGTATCAACCAATCAGAATACAGCTATTTTAAAATCGACCAATCAGATAACTGAAATAATTTCTCAAAACATTAGGTGTTTTATAGTCCCTATTTCACAATCGTTAAAATATGATTAACAGGCTACACTTAGTAATCTGTGGCGTATCGTTAGGGCGACTTTACGACACCGAGATCTGTTATGGGGAATAGAGTTATAGACTTTTCTGAAGTCATATTATCTATGTTCTTATAATAGTGTTCGTGACTATGTAAAAGACTAATAAAAGTACAGGAGTAGAAAAAAAAATCTAACCTCAACGATAAATTTCAAATCACTCAGTTCTAAGCTACGTTTAAGTCTCTAGCTCATAGAGAATTTAGTTTTAAATCAATTGCTAAACGTGTGCACACTGACACACAAGAAAGCGAGGTAATAAACACGTGGTAATAAAACCTAGAAAAACATTTTTTTTTAAATAAAGCAGTTATTGTTGAAAAGCGCTGTTTTATTTTATCTTTGATATAAAATCTAGAATAAAACTTACAAAAATTACGTAATTTTTCATTAAATTTTAACATGTTTACCTACTTCTAATTATGATTTGTTAAAAAGAACGTCAATTTCCAAAACATACTGTACATATTTTGTTCTTTGAAATTAAGTCAAACTCAACGTTGTTACAAACTAGCATTATTCTGATTGAAATAAAAAAAAAAGATATTTCCATCGCAAGCTGTTTTTGTTAATGATGAAAAGAATACAAATTTCAAAAGTAAATATTCAACGCGCAGTCGTGGCCGAGCGGTTAAGGCGTCTGACTAGAAATCAGATTCCCTCTGGGAGCGTAGGTTCGAATCCTACCGACTGCGTATTTTTAACGTTTTTCCCGGCGCCATTTGCATGTTTGTGCTGAACGAAAATAACTCGGCACTAGAGTGAATATTGAAATATTCGCAAGAGAAAATAGTGAAGAGAATTGAATGCGACAGAATTGTTGTATTTCGATGTTTATAGATAAACAATTTAAAATTAAATCGATGACAGCCTCAGTATAAATAAACAGTACAGACCGATTTTTTCTTATTGCAATAGAATTATAAAACCGTGCAATTAACGTGAATAACGTAAGTAAGTAAGTAATAAGTAGTTCAAATAGCTGAAGTACTGAAATTTAATGAGATTCTTTTCATTTGGTACAAATCTATTATTGTCAGCAAATATTAATACTGAACTATTTAATAATGTTTAATTCTTTATACAAAAATATGTTAAGGACAAAGTTCGAATTAAGAACTGCCTGTATATTAAACAATTAACGTCCATGATAAAGAAAATTGTTCTATTGAAACACAATTTTAAAAAAAGTATTAAACACAGAGAAGTTGGTTTTTGAAATAAAATATCTTCACAGCACAAGGTTGAACAAAATGAAGGTTGAGCTGTAGGTTTATTATGGCGTGTCAGTGCAATTCATTGTACGCTAAGAGAAAAGGACTGACTTATGTAACTGATATAGCTCTGTCCTTTACGCACACTTTAGTTTTCGCCCGCTAGAACTGTTTTATAATATTACAATGTTTTTATTCCTACAAATAAACTAAAAAAAAAAAAAAAAACACACCGTAAAATGAACTGCATAGCCGTATCATAATAACCCCCCTATAGCCTTCTCAGGGCAGTGCGGGTCAAAAGCTTACCTTCAGCCCTCTATTTCACCATTTTAACAATGACACGTGAATGGTGACAATTCGCTATACATAGCACAGTTAACACGCTGATACATCACTGGGTTTCATATAAGCTGCGCCTTGTATATTGAAATGTCACCTGTCACCCCGTCGTTTTATTATGGTGAAATAGGGGGCTGGTGTCTTGACCTCGTGTGGTGGACTGGGAAGTTTTTTTTCTATCAAACGGGGGAAACGACCAAATATAACGGTGAGCAAAAACTTAGTACCCAGATTAACCGGAGGTGGTCACGATACTGGCAACTGCGTCAAACAGTGTGTAGTTCTGGGTAGTGATTCTCTGAACAACGACGGTCGGACGAACGAACGAGTGAATGTCCAAGCGGCGAGTTTAAGTAGGCCCGGCTGTGCGAACAAAGCATATTTTAGCACGTGCATTTTCAATTTAGCAGCATGGTTTCTGCCGATGGATCGAACGTATAAGGCTGCTTAACTGAAAATGCACGCGCTAAAATGTGTTTTGTTCGCTCTGACGGGACTACCTTAACTCGTCGCTGCGATTTCGCTCGTTCGTCCGCCCGTTCGTTGTTTTTGAGAGAATAACACCCCTGGCCGAGGGGTGTCATATTTCGGTGATTTTGTGGCCGCCAGCTAGCTGATACCGCAAAAGTTTATTAGTCATGTTAATTTTATGTTATATGTTAGGTATGTTAGTCTGTTGGGTATTTGTAACGCGTCATAGGACAATTGTTTTCTGTAATAAAGTTATTCTATTCTATTCTATAATATTCAAACACGAGGATAGTTCTTGGACCAAATTGTAACTTTCGATTGGTTTTCAAACAGAATAAACTTTCACAAATGAACTTCAAATTAAAATTCAGATATCCGATTCTTTATTTCAAAAGTCTCTCGTATGAATACTGGCCAAAAAATGGCTATTTTTTACGACGAACGACCACATGACCATTCAAAATTCGAACGTAAAAAAAAGCAATGGTTCGAACGGAGTTTGTCTTTGTAAAAACCGGGCAAGAGCATGTCGGACCATGCTCAGTGTAGGGTTCCGAAGCCGTAACGACAAACACAAAAAACTATCTCAAAAATCAACATGTATGAAACAATTTTCTATTTAAAGTTATTTGGCGCTGTCTTAGATGATTTTTACTAGGTATAAACCCGTTAATCGCCTGTATCTCAGGAACTAATCATGTCTACTTAGCCGTGATAGTTTTCCTTTAAAATTCGTTATATTCGCTTTCGTTGAAGATTTTTTTCAGATTTTTAGTACTTGTAGTTTTGGCTGTAGGGGGGGGGGGGGGACACTTGACTCTAACAAAAAATAGCGCTTTAAAGCTTAATATTTCATAAACGGATCCCTTAATCGAAAAATTGTATTCATAATCATAAACCCGCAATATTTTTGAAAGACCTATCCAACAACACCCCACACTATGGGGTAGGCAAGAAAAAAAAAAGACATCCCCACGTTACGTGTAGGGGAGGTGCATTAAAAAAAAATATTTTTCAAAATTTTATTTTACCACTTTGTTGGCGTGACTAATATGTACATTTATGCCAAATTACAGCTTTCTAGTACTATGAGTCTCTGAGCTAGACTGGGGACGGACGGACGGACGGACGGACGGACGGACGGACGGACGGACGGACGGACGGACATGGCGAAACTATAAGGGTTCCTAGTTTGACTACGGAACCCTAAAAAGGTTGAATACACTGAAAATAATAATTGGTCGCTTCTAACAAGATTGTGATTGTTGTGTATACGCGTCTTGATTCCTTACGAGCCTTACAAGAAGAGATATACATTAACTAAGATGTTAGATACATCAACTAAGATGTTAGTTGAATCACTAAAGAAATTGCTGAGGTTACTTTCAGCTTTGGTTGATATTACTAATATCTTAACTGTTGTATTTATTTTTTTGTCAACCGAAAAAATATCCCATTATCTCATTTTTAGGGTTCCATAGTTAAACTAGGAACCCTTATAGTTTCGCTATGTCCATCCGTCCGTTCGCAGCCTAGCTCAGAGACTCTTAGTACTACAAAGCTGTAATTTAGTGTGAATATACATATTAGTAGCGCCAATGAAGTGGTAAAATATTGTATTGAAAACTAATTTTTTTGGTGTACTTCCCTTACACGTAACGAGGGGAGGTATTTTTTTTTTTCCGTCTACTACTATAGGTATCGTTGGATAGGTCTTTCAATAATGTTGTGGGTTTTAAAAAAAAACACTTTTTGATTATATTATCCGTTTATGAAATATTACGCTCATTTTTGTTGGAGTGACGACCCCCCTTACAGTCAAAACTACAAATACTAAAAATCTGAAAAACATATTTACCTAATAAAAGAGCACATAACGAATTTTAAAAGAAAATTATTACGACTAGGTAAATTTTATTAGTTCCTGAGATACAGGCGACTAAACTGTTTATACCTACTAAAAGTCATCTAATGCATCAACGAATAACTTTAAATACAAAAGTTTTTTGTATTTGTCGTAACGGCTTCGGAGCCCTACACTGAGCATGGTCCGACATGCTCTTGCCCGTTTTTTTTTTAGTGTAACTGTAACGTAAAAAGAGACGGGGCGAAAAGGCGATTTTGTAGTGATATGATAACGCTATAAGAAACTCATCCGCACATAATAATTATGTTCATACAACCATTACCAATGCCATTTGATAAGTTCCCTTTAATCTGCTCAAGCGTATGTTAGTCTAAAATCAGAACACCCGCTATAACACATTAAGGTCGAATTAAGGTCATATTAACCTCCACAACTCATTTAACAGCTTTATCTAATTCAAGTTTGGAACTAAATCCGTATTTCAGGGAACGCTGGGCGACAGGGACGGGCCGGGGGGCTTACGGCCCGTTATTTATTGCCAGTGTCTTCCACGCAACACGCTCGGCCGGCGCAGCCGTGTATTGTTTATGCTTGACTCTGTCAGGGGTATTAAATGCCGGTGGCTCCGAAAGGGGATGGTTTCGTTTGGTGTTAGGGTTTGTGGGCATTTGTGGTTGTACTGTAAAGGGTGTTTCTGTTTATAATTTTGAAATTTTGGCTTAATTGGGTAGAGATAGAATATTAGTTATTGTAGTTTTTTATTTCTTGTTGCTTCTTTTTTTTGGACAATTGGGATTGTTCATATTATGTTTACAATTACTCCCAATTCGAAAACCATTTCGAGGAATAGGGGTGTAAAGCCGTTCTGCATTATTAAATTCTTGAAATAAATTATTTATTTTGGATATTTCGGCAAAGGTATATTTAACCTTTGTTTGACTTTCGTTTTCGGCTTGAAGCCCTCCTAGGTGTATCTTACGGGAAAACAGCTTAAAATAGTATGTTTTAATACACTATTACAGTCACTTTTTTTCATTAGATATCATTTAATTTTTGTAATTTGTTAGACAATGCCATCCCAAATTTAAAATAATCATGTCATCCATAAAATGCTAAATAAATAAAGATATAAAAACAAAACTATTGGGTCAAATACAAAATTAATGAATTTGAAAAACCGTGAGTTATTTTTTTGGTCAATCCCAATTGATTCTCTTTTATTAAGTTTGTATAATGTTAACTGATAATGAATAATCTCGATCAGACTTAGAAATGTTTTAACTATTAGTATATTGACTAAATGTATTATGACAAACTATATCGTTTTACTAATATTCATGTCGCAAAGAGGTTTCCTGCCGCATTGTTTTATACTTTCACCGTCAAAAAGCTTATTATTTAAAAAGCCCATGTAACCAATGTACATACTATGTAATGGTTTAAACACAAACACCATTTTTACCAAACGAATAAATAAAAAGTTATAGAATTATTTAACAGATAGCTTAAAATCGGCTAATATATTTATTTTTATAATGAATTCATAGTATATGTTTTATTGTCATCATTAATTACATACAGGCTGTCCCAAATTTCAGTGTATACGTTACAGCAGTACAAATCAACTAGTTCTGTAATGTTTCAGTGTAAATAATTAACTTTACAATACTTTTATACATAAAATGTCATAATCGCGCTAGTTCACGATTCTTAAACTCGATACGGAATCTCCAATAACGCAGCAAAACATTTAATTAAAATTAGTTATCAAAAATGAAGGTTGAATAAAAAAAAGGATGGATGCAAGGAGTTTTTTTTTAAATGTGATGTGAGTCGAGAAACTGGTTTTATGACACATTTCTGTACTAACGAACAAAAATATATTCTTATTTAGATGACAACTATTAATACAAACAACGCTTGTCAAAAATACGTTAGTACCATATAAAATAAGGTCACCTTTAGTGCCAAAATGTCTAAACTAAAACAATAATAATAAATACACATAATAATGGGTGCTGTTGTGTCTGGGCCAGTAGAAAAGCGGAGTTTTAGTATGAATTTTATGTAAGTATTTCATACATTAACGTTTTATTTTATGAAATTAGTAAAATTTAATCTCTTTATTTTTAAAACATTATTAATGTCATACCACTAAAAATAGTATTAAGTAAGATTTTCCTGCACACCATATTATGTATCTATTAGTGACAGGTTGCAAGCCCACAGTACTACAAGCCTTTATTCCTTTAGTCGCCTCTTACGACATCCACGGGAAGACATGGAGTGGCACTATTCTAAAAAAAACTTAAATTTACCACATTAGGTCTTTTTTAGGTCTCTAATATAAAGTAAGTCTACTAGCGCTTCATCTTAGTTTCATAGTGGACTGTTAAACAATTTAATATCTAATTGTACATTTCAACATCTTAGCCTTAAAGTGCAAAATGTGGTTACAGAATTATTAACAATTTTTTAGTGTTGTTGGTAATTATGTAGTTCTGCCTACCCCACTCTGGGAACAAAGGCGTGAGTTTATATTATATGTATGTATGTGTATTTAAATGTCATTAATACTATTCCTCCTGTTTATAAAGCAGCGTGTTTGGTGGCCGCAGCTCTGTGACGCGCAGGCTTAGGCCTTCTCACTTTATTTACGGCTGCTGGGGCCGCGGAGATTATTACTATTTTAACCCCGCTAATGCCCTAATGGCCACTTGAGACAAGCGTCTGTAATGGAAAGTTATTGGGCTCAATTAGTTAGTGGGAAAACTGTGCTGAAATGAGATGAAAAGAGAAAAAACTTAGTAAATGGGTATTTACCACGGGAAATACTTCCTATTTAGCAGAAATAACCGCATTTTTTTTCAATGGTGTTTAGCTTTAATTACTCCTTAACTAATTGATAAGTTGAAACTTTTTCAGGACTGGTAAATTAAATATAAACAGTGTGTTACCAGCCCCTGGCTTTTTTTAAAGTAGGTTAAAATAATGTATGTCTGTACGTAACTATGACATTAATTTCATTAATTAACAAATTTTCAGGCTTTGTTAATTTTCTAACAAAATTTTAATTGCCAGCAATGTAAAGCACAGCAATTTGACAAGTGTAAATGACAGTCGACGAATACTTTGATTATTATGATTTGCCCCCGTACCACGACATGCCTTGTACTAAGCAACAACGATACTGATAACGATGAACGCGCAGCACATGCACTACATTAAAAATGAACAGTAGGTATCTAAGAAAATTAATTGTGAAGTTATTTTAATTATTTTTTTATTGATAATACTTGCAAACAATTGCTAAAGCAACATATTATCGGCGGTTTTAATAAATGACCGCATGCCGGTAACACACTGTATAATAATATTTGCTGAGTTCTGAACCTTTTGCCATAACTTTGGTAGACATTGTTAAGACTTGCTGTAGTTTTTGTAGTTCTTGCTATCTATCTTAAGAAATAATAATGTAAAACAACTATGCTGAGAGGGCAATAAATCTTTTTCTGTTTCTGTTTTGTTTCTGTTTCAAAAAAATCTGGGACACCCTTTGTAAAAAGCGTCCATACTTCAACTATTACACAGGTACTTGTCCCTTATAGGGAATCGAGTCCGGGACCGCAGGCTTCGCAGGCAGGGCCACTACTAACGCGGATCGTATCGTGAATATTCGGTTGATTGGATATGTATGTATTTAACACTTTATTATACTAAAACAATTACATTATTATGGTTTCGGGGTGATTTGGGGATAGTATGCATTTAAAATAAAGAAATACACAAGTTTCCCCGCGTGGTTGCCGGGTAAGAATAGTGCCACTCCATGTCCTCCCGTGGATGTCGTAAGAGACGACTAAGGGAATAAAGGCTGTGTAGTATTGTTAGGCGATGGGCTTGCAACCTGTCACTATACACTGGTAAAAATCTTAGCCGGTTACAGAATTATTAACAAGTATGTACAGTTGTTAGTAATTCTGTAGCTCTGCCTACCCCAATCTGGGAATAAAGGCGTGAGCTTATGTATGTATGTATGTAACAATTAGATTACACAAATACACCCAGCACCAAGGTATTTACTAATCTGATAACAATCTCGTTTATTCCTAGGAATATAGGGAACCCAACGGATATACACCCACCGCCCATCTCTAAAGACTTTCTGCATACTTATTTTCTGCATACAAGATGTTCAGTATTATTCTTTTATCCACCGCAAAATAATTTTTTGCAAAAATGATTACGTTAAGACCATCCTGTATAAAATTTTAGCGCGTGCATTCTTAATTATACACACACAGAACAAAAACCCAGCTGCCTAATTGAAAATGCACGCGCTAAAATGTGTTTTGTACGCTTTGACGGGACTACTTAAACTTGCCGGTTTATATAAACTGAGCCGCGTTTAAGAGAATAACACCCCTGTTATTTATTTAAACTGTTTCGTTAATTAACCGAATAAGTGGATGAACAAATACACAGTCGTTCACATAGCCACCTAACGCCATGCTGTAATTAACGGCTGAAACGATTTACTTGTCTTTACCGCTAATTGCTTTTATTCAGTTAATTTTAGTAGTTTTATGAAGGTAATTTCAGAATAAGTAAATAAGGATTGGAAAAATGCCTGTTATTTTGAAAACATAACCCTGTTCCGTACAGCAGAGACTTCCTTATGATGTTAATTAAAAATATTTTTAGGTATTTTATAGAATTATTATACCAAAATTTATATGCATTCAGCGACAATTTCATCAATGAATGACACCGGAATGGTTATGGGAAAATACAAACACACACACAAATAGTATACCTACCAATGTGAACGATTAAATATGCCTGAACTGTCTTTGAACGAACTTTTTCAACTCATAAACGGGTCCTAAAATTCACGTCGTTATAGACTCACACGTGATTTTTTTTAAAACAAATCGTCTTTTATTTTTGTGGGCAAAAGAGTTTTTTCCCATAACCTTTCCGGTGTCATTAATGGATAAAATTGTCGCTGAATACAAATACATTATGATATAATAAATCTATAAAATACCTAATAATATTTTATAATAACATCATAAGGAAGTCTCTGCTGTACGGAACAGGGTTATGTTTTCAAAATGACGGGCGTTTATCCGAACCTTGGTTATAATAAAGAATAATATTTCGTAATGAATGATAATTTACTTAAAATTGTTCAACTTTAGCAGCCAACCACGATATAATATGCACGTACGGTTTGCACTTTTTCATGAAGCTATCAAAGTCATATCGTTATCATTTTTAACACGCAAAGATGAAGTTGTATTTAAACTGCTCACGAACCTATATTAATCCTACTATAGATGTATTGAATAATCCTTTCCCATCGTTTTTTGTCGTATAAGTTCGTATTTATCTTGCTTTCTCAGTTAGCTTATTGACGAGTCCTGAAGCTAATTGAGAAAGCAAGATAAATACGAGCTTACCCGACAAATAACGATGGGAAAGGATTATTCACTACATCTGTACTCTTATGCCTTTACACTAACAATTCTTGTATATTTATTTATTTAATCTTTATTGCACAGAAATAAGTACAAATGGTACTAATGCCTAATAGAATTCTGTACCAGTCGACCAAATAATCAAACAGAAATTTACATAGTGGGTGCACAGAAAAAGAAGACAGACTGAGATAAAACTAAAAACTTAAAATATAACTATTCTAATTATTGCTAATACTTACTACAATAAATATATATGTCATATGTAATACTCATACGTATAATAGTTATATGATACATAATTATCTATAAATAAATAAAAAGATAATACATATACAATACAAATCAATCTAAATAGGTTTCAGTTTTAGAAAACTTACCAAAAAAAACCGAGTCATCCACGTACTGTTATAAATGTGAAAGTTTGTTTGTGTGTCTGGTTGTGTTTTTGTTTGTTCCTCCTCCATACTGCAACGGCTAGACTGATTTGGATCAAATTTGAAATAGAGATATAAAAGACTTTGGTCAAAGCCGAATGAAATCAGATAACATATTAATTTACAATTATTATTTAATAAGGTATTTAAAATTAAAACTTTTATGCCTAAGTAGACCGATATTTCATGAGTTACAGGGAACTAAAGTATCTATTCCTACTTGCTTAAAATCATTTTAACATCACAACTTACAGCTTTTGGACATAAATGGCGACGGTATTCTCTTTCTACCTTTGGGAGATCTGTGGTAGCACTGACAGCTTCCAGACGTCAAATTTTTATCCTCCGCTTATTTCTATTAAGAAATATTTTAAATTGAAGTAATTTATGTTAATAAACTTATAGTTAACGTTGTTTTAGCCGTTAGTAAGTTTATAATTATTGACAAGTCCATAAAAGTAGAAGAAAATTTAAAACAGGTCGCTCGCAGCAGCGCCTGTCAACCGTCAACGGACTTTTTCAAATTTATCAAGAAAACCTGGGGAGTATTTTTTTCTATTGTTTTTAACATTGTTTTTTAACACTGTGTTTACATTCATACTTTTCACTGCTCATTGCTGAAGCCGTGAGCGACGTCTAATACAAACATTGGCACCGTGCGATCTCTCTTTACTTGACAAACAGTGGAAGTGGAGTTGAGACAAGTCACATTTGCCACAGACATTGCCCTACACGATACACTGTTCACCAACATCTATTCACACACATCCTTGCATAAAATAACCTGCTTATCAATCTCCCCCAACACTTACTCACTAGTTTAATATCTTTCAGTGTGATTGTGGAGTAACTGTGAGACCATGCCCGCATCTAACATCAAATCGCGCAAGGCCACTACACGCCAGCTTGAGGTACAACTTAAGGCTACCTTGAAAGAGTTGCAAGCTGCCAATGCCTTAAGCCTTAAATGACCAGCTACTAAGGGAAAGGGAAGATTGCGAGGAAGAGCAAAAGAAAATGTTGGCCAAAAACGCAGTGTTAAGGAACGACCTGGTTGAGTATGACTATAAATTGTTAGATTCACAAGACAAGGTGGAGCAGCTGCAGACCCTGGTAGATAACTTCAACCAGTGTGCTTCTACCCATGAAGTGGCACTAAACCAGCGGTCGGCAACAGGCGGCCCGCGGGCCGCATGCGGCCCGCGGGCCCCATACCTGCGGCCCGCGAGCCTTCCTGGATATTTTATATGTAATCGGAATTTGTACGCATTTCTAATAATCACAAACAACTTTTCTTAAATAGTGGAAAAGTAAAAAGGGCGAGAATTTGTAATTCACCACTGTCGCGTACATAATATTTGTTTCGAGCCCATAGCAACAAATAATGCAGCACGACTTTGTCTATCGCGCACGTTTTGTCTCATTTCCTCCCGCGCCCCTCTCACACCTTTGTGCCCTCGCCGCGCTGCGCGACCGCGGCGACCGCAGTGAAGTGACAGCCGTCGCCTGCGCGTCACTTGTTGCCTACGTATCGATTGATCGAAATACGTCGTACTTTTACGAAAGTAAACAACTACTGGGGGTCCAGACAAGACGCACACGCCGTTGTCGTTTTTCTGTTCTATCGTCTTGAAATGTATGGGATCACAAATTGATCACGTGGTTTATCGAAGAGAATAGAAAAGTAACTAGCCAACATTATACTTTTCGTTTTTCGTAAATATTTCTAAACGAACAGAAAAGCGCTCAGAGCTGTCATAATGACAAAATCCATACAAACGTCTAGCCAAGTTGCACTTTTGACGTGCATTCTGTTCTGTATTCTACAGTAAAATGTAGAAAACTATTCTCTCGCCAAAGACTTGAAGAAAAGCGCTTAAGCGTTACGACTAACCAATTCAAAATGGCTGAATTCAGTACGTTTACAGTGCGGTAACTGCTTTGCTTGACAGATAATAGTGTTTTAAATCCAAAATGCATTCTTTGAATTTGCTGTGGGCTGCCCGCAACGAAGATCGGAGGTTGAGGCGCCGACAAAGATATGAATCGCGATCAAATTTGGAGCTTATAGACGAAATGCCCGAAGGTTTGTTTGTGGAACGGTTCCGAATTGATAAGGGCACTTTTCGGCGCCTATGCGACCAGTTGAGAGCACAAACCTCGTTGAGAGGAACCAGGGAGATTCCTCTCGACGTTAAGGTGGGAATAGTGTCTGATAAGTGACTATATTATGCATAGCAACTATGTACGATATGTTGATGTGGACTCTTATTTCATAGTATTTTTTCAGGTTCTATGTGCTCTCACGTTCTTTGCGACGGGGTCCGACCAAACGGTGGTAGGTGTTTCGCAGCACTTGACGCAGCGGACAACAAGTCGCTGCATCAGGCAAGTGGTGCAAGCCCTAAACCATCCTAGTGTTGTGGGGAAGTGGATAATATTTCCCCAAACACAACTGGCGAGGTCGGCCTGCAAACAAAAGTAAGAAGTACCTATATTCTAGACTGGAGCCCTACCCCTTTGATAATATGAATAATAATGATAATTAATCACCTATTGTAATCTAAAGCCATTGTACCTAACTATAAAAATATTGTACAGGTTTCAAAGAAGGTTCCGCCTGCCAGGGGTAATTGGTTGCATTGATTGCACCCACATTGCACTCGTAAGACCAAGCGTGGATGAACACCAGTACTTCAACAGAAAAGGCTACCATTCATTGAATATTCAAATGGTAAGTTCAGACAATGAACACCATAATACAGATTCTATGAATAGGTACTTTACTTTATGTTTCTACTTATTGCTGATAATTTAATGGGATCATTGTGTTCGTTTTTCCATTCAATCAAAGAAACAAATTTGTTAAAAGATTTTAAAAAAATATATTTGCTTGGAACTTAGCATAGCCTTTTAATCAGAAAATACTTATAATTATAAAGTATACAAATGATATATATAGATATATTGAGTATAATGTTACTATTTTATTTACAGGTGTGTGACTCCGAATTGAGAATTTTAAATGTTCTCCCCAAATTTGGAGGGGCTACCCACGACTCCTTCATATGGTCCTCGAGTCAAGCAGAGCCATACATGAGGGCACTTCACCAGAACGGTGAACAAGTATGGCTTCTAGGTAAGAATTCTTGCTTGTGGTTTTCTCATTACAATCCAAATAACAATAAACAAGTTCAAGTCACTATCCAGTAGTTGTAAGCTAACCGTGTCGACTCATGTTTTTTTTAATTGTTGTGTATTTGTTCAAGGCGACTCGGGGTATCCACTGCGACCCTGGTTGATGACGCCTATTTTGGATGCCGCACCAGGGTCAAGGGAGGAGACTTACACTAGAAGGCACGTGCAGGCCAGGAATTGTATAGAACGTTGTTTCGGCCTGCTCAAGTCCCGGTGGAGGTGCTTACTCAAGGCTCGTACTCTACAATATGAGCCTCATGTTGTGGGGTACATCACCGTCGCGTGCAGCGTGCTGCACAACATAGCGTTGGACGCGCGTCTACCACCCCCAAGTGACCTTGTCAATGAGGATATTGTTTCGACGCTACCCTTTCACGCTGTTGATGAGGTGGTAACGGCGAACAATAATAGCCAGGGCGACCTTATAAGAGGCAGAGCGATGCAAAGTTGTCTTGTTAATAGACTTTGAATACACATCGAAATGCCTCTTTTATAAGGCAGCTAGTAAGAGGGCTGCTATTTATGTAACCGGAATGCGGGGTTCCAACATTTTTAAACATTGTATTTTTGTATTGAAATTTAAGGGAATTTAGTCCATTTCTTCTACACGGATCATTTTTAATTGTAATCAGGGTCCAATATACCAATTTTCATACTTTATCCACTCATTATACCCCTTACAACCCTTTTTTCGCATTAAAAAGTGGCCTTTGTCCTTTCTCAGGCTCTAGGCTATCTGTGCACCAAATTTCATTTAAATCGGCTCAGTAGTTTTGGCGGGCAAGCGCGACAGACAGTCAGACTGAGATACTTTCGCAATTAGAATATTAGTAAGGAAGTAAGGATTTTATAATTCATTAAGTTAAAAAATAATCTTCCTAGATTTATTTACATAAGTATATTGATGCAAGTAAAGCCATTTTTTTAATTCAAAATATACTTACCTAAATTTGTTAAAGAATGCTTGTAATAATAAAGACTGATTGTTATTTAGCAAATTAAGGTATTATGAAGGTTGAGAGTGTATATTTATGAAAACATTGTGTGAATATTGATAATTTATTAAAAAAAATGTTTGAATTGAAAAGTATTTTAATGTTTTACCTTTATATATTATTATAAATAATCTGGCCATGCTCAATATTTTTTATATATTTAATTATTTAAAGTAAATGCTTATTAGGGGCTATTACTATTACTGTGCTTATACTGTGGACAAATGGGAAAAAAAATAGGGTAATTCCCAGTTGTCCACACCCTCGAAATTATGTGGACTTTTCTCACTCTTTAATTTGACTCAACTGTATTACTTAGTTTAATATCTACTAAAGTACATTAAAAGAAACTAACTAAAAACTCGCTGTCCACACTGTGGACAATGGGGTTATTTTTTTTCCCAGTTTTCCACAGTGTGGACGAAGGGGTGTGAATAACTGGGATAGCCCCTACTTAGGAGTGCTCTGTGGCCACAGCCACCTACTGTTTGGCCGATGCCAAACGATCTGCACATAGTCGATACTATGTGCAGATTTTTTGGGTCCACTACATTAGAAGGACTTAAGCAAATACAAAAATAATTGATGTTTTGATTTGATTTAGGTAAAATCATTGAGATTTCAGTACCAATTTGTGACCTGAAAGCGACGACAAGCTAACCTAACTCCTTAAATGTAGTTTATTATTACTACCTTTATAAAACCTGGGATGCGTCGCAATGCCACGTAAATGAAAATAATAGATATAGCTTTTTGGGCCAGAAACCCTCGAGGGTGTCCTCAGGAACACCCTACCAAAGTTTGATCACATCTGATCAATAGTTTAGGAATGCATATACTCGTAGAGGAAAACCGTACAAACATTTAAATATTTTTATTTATCAAATTGCAATTTTTTTTTTCTTACATATAAACCTTATCCTGACAATAACGAACACAACAAAAAAGAAATCAGCCAAATCAGTTCAGCCGTTCTCGAGTTTAGCGCTTAACAACACATTTAGTCATTCATTTTTAAATATAGATTATGAATAGGTAAGGCAGCTGAAATACAATAAAGTATATTTGTTTCAATAAAAAACAATATATTCGTTAGTTATTCGTTCTAATTATAACTTAAATTCCCGTGACTCGTCTTCTGATAACTTTTTAAACAAATTAACATCTTAACTGTAGCGTCTCAATTTATTCCCTTTATCTCCCTCGTAATATTTTTGACTTGTTTTCCTGCTGAACTATGCATGATATTTGATATCATATTTAATTAAATATTTATAGCTTTCTATAATGCTAGACTAAGTAGTATCATTGTAGTATTAAATATGGTTAAAAAACGACTGACTGCCGAGTTTCTTGCGGCGTTTCCTCTCGGCAGTGGTCTCCTCTTGGGAAGCGCTGGTAGATTCTTGACGTGTAAAAGTGCCCGTGCGGCTTACTTACTGAATAAATATCTTTTATCTTTTTTATAAAAAAAATAACAAATTTGTTTATCTTGTGTAACCAAAATGACCCATTATTTTGTGATTAAAAATACTAAATCTAATCAAATCTTAATCTTAATCTTATCTTATCTTAAGAGAAAAACCATAACATTAAGGCGGGAGAGGTTCCGTGGTACTCTGCGATGAGCTTTGGAGGTGGACTCGAACCAGCTCCACTAACGTGGCTAGCAGGGCATTCCGTTCGGAATCCACCTCCACACGGCGCGCCTCGATGCGGAGGCGCTCGCCCTCCCGCCTATCCATATTGCGCTCTTGCTGCTCCTGCAACTGGATTCGTCGCAGCTCAACGGCGACAAATTCGCTCGTGGCGCGATGGAAGGGAGTCGGCCCGCGTCGCCGTCTCGGGCGCTGGCGGGATCCCCGTCTTGGGGTAGTCGAGTGCGGCGACTGCTCGCGTTGATTGTTTGGGCGAGGGGGCGATGTAGCCGGGGCGGGAACCTGCGCGAGCGTGGAGGCTGCAGGTAGTGATGGGGTCACTGGGGCGGGCGGGGCAGGCGGAGTGGATGCAGCGACCGTAGTAGACGGCAACGGCGGCCAATGATTTTGGGACATCACCTCTGTAAAACGAGGACAATTTATTTATTTTGAACGCCAAAGTCATTGTATACTCAACAAAAATATCCCGAAAAAAATGGGCGATGGGGTTGTATGACTCTTCTGAGAATGTCGGTTGCTTTTGCTGCCAATAAAGTTTATTTTTTTTAAACTGGCATGTGAAATATCAAAGCCACCAGCTAATATTAAACTTATCTTATTTATCGCATTTAAAGTATGGGTGACAAATACTGGCACAGTGACAAGCACAAGGACGTTTACCTTAAAATCAAATCAAAATTGATACAAATGTATACATACCAATCAAACCATAGAAATTTACTTTTAGTGTTGTACTTATTTGGCTATTGGTTGTAAATTAATTATTTCTCAATCGCTCAAAGGTTAACTGGAAGAGATCCCTTAAAGGGATAAGTTCGCCTTTGTACATCCCTGTTATATTTTTGTCTATTTTATAATTGTTATCTCTTGTTTGTACAATAAAGTGTTTCCATACAAGTGTTTACATACCATCCTCCCACACTTCAAATTCCATGGAGACGTCTGCAGCTGTTTCAGCTTGTTCAGCTGGTTCTATTTCAACAGCCCCTACGGAATCTGCCATATGCGCCTGAAAAACACATGCTAATTTATAATATAGGTCATTAGATAATGTCTTAATATCTTAGTATGTCTCTTAATTATCACACACAAACACACACACACACACACACACACACACACAACATACTGTGGTTACTATATGTAGGGTGCAATAAACTTACTAATATAGAAAAATACATAGAATACCACATCATAATTATTTTACATTATAATGCCATAATTTAAGACTTTTAAGATAGTTAGTTTTACTTTAAGATAATTAAACAAATTAAACATAAACCATCAAACATTATTTAGATAAGAACGTAGGCACATGAGAAATTTTTATACTCACATTGAAGCCATGTTCCATTATTTGTGGCAGCCCATCCACAGCAGACAAGCCCATGATGGCCAAGACTCTCTCTTCATAGGCCGTCAGAGCTTGTCTGCTATGTGGACCGCCACCAGTCCCACCTGCATGCCGCCGCATCATCATTGCTTTTTTTTTTGTCTTGGTTTTAAAGTCTGACCACACCTATATTTTATGCAGTTATTAAGCAGTGCAATTCATGAGTTATTGTATGTTATTAAAGTATGACACAAAAAACATGCATGATAAAGAATAATAAAAACCTTCTTCCACCTTTCCACCGCCTTCTGTGCTCCAGTCCCAACAGAATTTAGAGTCTCGGCTAAGTCGCGCCAGAGCCTCTCCGCCCTTTGCCTACCTTGAGGCCCCGACTGCGGCCTCGTAAGGTCGCCGTTCCTGTAATTGAAACAAACTTTACCATTCAGGAAAATGCTAAATGTTTAGTTGTTATTACAAAATTTGAGTTATTCAACAAAAGCAATACGTACTGCTCCATAAAACCGAGCATGGTCTCAAATTGCTCGCAACTTGTGCGTTGGGATCGTGCATCCATATCTAAAAATACGAAAAATATTAGTAGTTTAATAAACCAAAAGCACAACAAAATACACATACATACATACATAAACTCATGCCTTTATTTCCAGAGTAGGGTAGGCAGAGCTACAGAATTTCCAACAACTCTAAAAACTTTTTGATAATTCTGTAACCACATTTTGCACACTTAGGCGAAGATGTTTACCAACAAAATCTACTATACTTACAAACAAGTAATCTATCATTACAAATAAAAAATATAATATACACGACAAAAGTCAGAGAGAAATGTAGAATAAAAGAAGATATAGTGACACAGCAACACGATATATAAATTTAAAGAGATATGAAACTTTATTTGTTTACTTACCGAAATTTTAACTCCTAAAACTTTGACTGACAGTTGATGGCGCTATGACGTTTGACATTGACGTTTCAATTTGCGCTAAGCATAGACAATTTAAGGCTAAATTATTGTTATAGCGCACAATGAGGAAATCGCAGAATCGACAGCACGTTTTTCTGTTCTAACTCCTTTTGTCTAACATATTTTGGACGCTAACGCCTAGGCGTACAATTTTGTAGAAAGGAAAACGCCTGGAAGCGTGTGCATCTTGTCTGGACCCCCAGTTCTATTTACGACTTTTAACTCTCGGTAAGTGTAAAACTTTTTTATTTACTTGCAACTCTTGATTTTTTATGGCTAAAATGCGTGTTTTCAATGGAATAAAAATGCTGACTTTTTTATTGATTTATTCGTTCTATCGATAATAATAATACTAACAACCTTTTACTGTTTTTGGTATGCTGCTAATGTTTTCTTTTTGTCACGACTTAATGCCTATTCCATTCTTTTGTTGTAGCATTTACCTACTAAATATTGGGTGATCATAATTTTCACTAATGGCCTCAAGAAAGAGAAAAGTGGTGGAGGAAAACAGAGCTTTTAATGATGCATGGACTGATTTGTACTTTTTTATCGAGTTTAAGGGTAAACCGGTATGCTTAATATGCCAAAAAAGCATTGCTGTTCAAAAATAATACAATCTGAAACGTCACTATGATAGCGAGCATAAAGCTAAATTTGCATGTCTTGAGGGTGATATAAAAACACACAAAATAAATTCACTCAAATCTTCGCTAAAAAACCAGCAAAATATTTTTAAGCGTCAAATCGAGACAAACTCGTCTGGTGTACGAGCGAGTTTAAGGGTGGCAGAAAAACTAGCAAAGGCTGGAAGACCGTTTACTGATAGCGAACTAGTCAAGGAATGCGTTTTGGCTATGGTGGAAGAGGTATGTCCAGAACAAAAAAAAATATTTGAAGATATTAGTTTATCTGCCAGAACGTGCACTCGGCGTACTGAAGATTTGGCTAAAAATTTGAGCGAGCAACTTCAGGAAAAGGTACGGTCCTTTGAATGGTTTTCTTTAGCTACCGATGAAACTGACGATGTTTCAGATACTGCGCAGCTGCTCATAATAGTTCGTGGAATTGATGAGCATTTTAATGTCTTTGAAGAGCTTTTACAGCTAGCAAGCGTGAAAGGAACGACCACAGGGGAAGACTTATTTCGCAAACTCGAGAAAGCGTTGGAATCTTATGAATTACCATGGCAAAAATTGGTAAGTGTTACTACTGATGGTGGCAAAAACATGAGTGGGCAAAACAAGGGCCTCGTGGGTCGAATCAAAACAAAATTAGTAGAGATTGGTTGCGAAATTCCGTTATTTTTCCACTGTATTGTCCACCAAGAAGCGCTTTGCTGTAAAGTTCTTTCGTGGAAAGAAGTGATGGACGTCGTAGTTTCTACTGTAAACTTCATCAGAAAAAATGGGTTGACACATCGTCAATTCCAACCATTTCTATCAGACATAGAAGCGGATCACCAAGATGTCCTGTATTATTCTGAAGTGAGATGGTTAAGTAGGGGTGCAGTTCTGAAAAGATTTTTCGACCTCAGAAAAGAAATCAACCAATTTATGATTTTCAAAGGGAAAACAGTTCCAGAACTTACGGAACCTCAATGGCTGATAGATCTTGGGTTTTTGACCGATTTAACTCATGAGTTAAATTTATTGAATGTGAGACTTCAGGGCAAAAACAAACTTATATCTGATATGCACACAGATGTTAAAGCTTACCAAATGAAAAACAAGCTGTTTATAAAACATATTGATGAGCAAAATTTGGACCATTTCCCGAACTGCAGAATAGCTGTTGAAGAAGTTGGAAGTGATTTTCATTGGAAAAATGATAAAATGAAAAGCATTTTGAGGGATTTACAAAGTCAATTCAACGACAGATTTGCTGACTTTGAGAAAGTTTCCAGCAAATTGAAGATATTTGCAAATCCCTTTTCGTGTGATCTGGATGACGTACCAAGTAATTTACAAATGAATGTGATTGACCTTCAGTCTGATGACTCATTAAAAACCTCTTTTCGCGAAATAAATGACTTAACTAAATTTTATGGCAGTTTGTCGTCCAATTTTATCGAATTGAAAAGGTTTGCTCAGCAAATTATTTCAATGTTTGGTAGCACATATATATGCGAGCAGACCTTTTCGATTCTAAATTACCGAAAAAATAAATATTGTTCGCGACTTACAGACGAGCATTTGAGTGCCATCTTGCGAATTTCAACTACCAACATGACGCCTAATATAACTGATATAGCCGGACAAATACAGCCTCAAAAGTCGCATTAGCTGATTTTTAAGGCTGTATTTGAGCGAATTACTGTTGTTTGTTTTTATACTTAACTGTGCTATGGATAAGTCCTATGCGTATTGTTGATCTCAGTTGTTTTGATCTCAGTTGTTAGAAGTGACAATTTAGTTTATTTTTCATATTTTATTGTGCTTTTGTTTCTGTACAACTTATAATTTTAATAAACAAGTATACTTAATTTGAAATTTATTTCTTAGTTTCCTTATACAAGTACTTACTTGTAAATAAATGTGTCGTTTTAGGACGAAATATGCCGCATCGTCGTTTTTCAATAAGGCGCTCATTGCATAAAAATGTATATTAGAAATAGTCCTTATTGACTACCGACAATCCGGCACCTTTTCTCTGTAAAGTCAAAAATTATTAACACGTGCGGCCCGCGTCAATTTCGTTAGATACTATGTGGCCCTTGGTTGCTAAAAGGTTGCCGACCCCTGCACTAAACCGTATAATTAACCTTGAAGAAGAACTGGGTGCTGCTAATGAAGAGTTAAATTACCTTCGGAAAGAACGTGAGTGTTATGACAGTTCAATTACACAAAATTTGTATCAGGAGATGATCGGTAATAAGGATAATAAGGACAGTAACATTAAGAACTTGATATTTTTTAATAGTAGCAATAAGTTAAAAAAGTATGTGAGAATAAACAAATACACAAGGCGTACTCAAAAGCTTATAAAAAGTCAAAAATGTATTAAAAACTATTCTAAAATTAAATTAGAGTTATCAGTTATGAAAAATAGGGTGCAAAAATGTAATCAACAGTTAGATTTAAATATGACTAACCATGAATTAAGTGTTAAGAAATTAGATGCTGAGATAATTAGATTAAGACATAAACTAGAGGATATTTCATTAAAATACTCAACGGCTCAAGGCGAGATCAAGGAGCACATGCTGGCATTCACACAATTGCTGGAGAGCAGTAGATATAATGAGGACCGTTTTAATTCTCTAATTAATAATGGAATTGATAATTGTACATGTTTAGGAACTTCACCAGCTGCTGTGGTTCAGCCAGATGTGGCTCTTGATACTTCTGTGCTATGTTCTCCAAAAGTAGTCTTAGATAAGTCCCCCAGACAAATTAGTAATACTAAAACTATTATTTATTCAGATCAGATAGGGTCTGGAATGGGCTCCATGCTAAGAAATAAATTGACACAAAATGTAACAAATTACTGTTATCATAATGCAAGTCTTATGCAATTATGTGACTTAATATCAAAGGGAAGTTATGACAGTTCTACTACTCTAGTGATTTTATTAGGAAACAGTATAGGCATAGATAAGGCTAGTGTAGATAGATTAATGTCAATATTAAACGTTATTGAAGAGGCCGGGATTGGTAAAATTATACTTTGTGCATTACCATATTCACAAAATATGCCATATAATTATAATAATAAAATCGCAAATTTAAATTCTTTAATGTATAATGCTATTTGCTGTAATGGTAAATATCATTTCTTCGACTTAAATAAATTCATAAAGCGCCTCACGCTAACATCTGAAAAAATTCATTTGCCAAAGAAATATATTTTGACTTTGGTAGAACTATTAGCCTTTAATATAGAACCAAATAAGTACAATAGTGGCACAAATGCCACTCCTAATCATTTAAACTAAAGTATAGGACAGCGGAAACACCTTTGAGTATAAATATAATTCACCAAAATATTCAAGGGTTTTCCAGCAAAGAATTAGAAGTAGGATTATTTTTAGATACTGAAAATGTTCAAATTATGTGTATTACAGAACATTGGCTTAGACCGGATCAATTAATTTTTGATTTTATAAATTTCAAATTAGTTAGTTTTTTTGCTAGAAAATCCGCCATTCATGGTGGTTCTTTAATAATTGCTAAAAGTACCGTTAAGTCCAAAGAAAGGAAAGATATTGTTAGGCTATCCATAGAGAGGCTTATAGAAATCTCTTGCATAGAACTAGAAAATTACATAATTATTTGTGTTTATAGACCACCATCAGCTGATTTCAGCACATTTGAATCTACTATGGAAAATGTGTTAAAATTAGCATGTAAAACTCAAAAGCATGTTGTTGTCTGCGGAGACTTTAATGTTAACTTACTAGAAACGTCAAATAATACTATTAAGATCTTAAGTTTATTTAAATCTTTTAATTTAGGTAATTTGTTCTTTGAACCTACACGGATAGGTGTTTCAAGTGCTACCTGCTTAGACAATATTTTTTGTAATTGTGAATGTTTGGATAAGGAGATATTTAACTGCTTTAATTCAGATCATAGTGGTCAAAAGGCTTCCTTTCTAAATGATTTTAATCAGGAACCACAGACAATAACATACAGACACATAACTTGCAATCGTTTAGAACTATTTAAAAATAAAGTTCAGAGTAATCTCTGTGGGTTATCCTTTTCACATAATGATTCTAATAGTATTTATAAAGATTTGTTTGGTGTAATTCTTCATCAATTTAATAATCATTTTAAGATGAAAACTATTTCTAGGTCAAAAACTAAGTTTAGTGAATGGGCTACTGTAGGCATTCATAAAAGTAGAAACAGGCTTTATGAACTTTACAGAGAGAGGGAGGAGAACAAGAACGCCGACTTCTTAGTTTACGTTAAGAATTATTCAAAAACCTTCAAGCAAGTTTGCTTGACTGCTAAGTCAAACTTTCTAAGTCTTAAACTCAAAGCTTCTGACAATAAGGTAAAAACTGTGTGGAAGATAATAAATAGAGAAACAGGTAAATCAAAAACTCGTGATAATAAAATCGCTCTAAACAATGGTGACAAACAAATCACCTCAAACAAAGACGTGGCCTTAGCGTTCGAAGATTATTTCTCCACCATAGCCATTAATACCACGAAATGTCTTCAATCATCTGCGATTGAAGCTCAAAAATCACTTTGTGCTAATGTTACTAAATGTAATGTTAGCTTTGATTTTAGCTATGTAGATTCAGCTACTATTGTTAAGGTATTTAAATCGCTCAGTTTAAAAAAAACTGAGGATTTATGGGGAACTTCAGTTAAAGTCATCCATCATGTCATAGATATAATTGCTCCTCACTTAGCTTTAATCTACAATAATTGCATTTCAGAGGGGGTCTTTCCAAATCTTATGAAATATAGTAAAGTCATACCACTTTTTAAATCAGGTGAGATGAGTGATTTAACGAATTTCCGTCCCATTTCTATTCTACCTGTTTTAAGTAAAGTTTTTGAGAAGTTAATGTTAAATGATATGTTAGGTCACTTCAATAGAAATAAACTGCTTAACAGTAATCAGTTCGGGTTCACCAGAGGACGATCCACAACTGATGCAGCATCTGTACTCATTAAATATATATACAATATTTGGGAGACATCTTGTGATGCAATAGGAATTTTTTGTGACCTTTCCAAAGCTTTCGATTGCGTAGATCATGCGACTCTCATATTAAAATTAGAACATTATGGTCTGACTAATAATTCTCTAAATCTCATGTCCTCATATCTTAGTGATAGGACACAAACGGTTGTTGTAAACAGAACACAGTCCATTGGAGCAGCTGTTAAATTAGGTGTGCCTCAGGGCTCCATATTAGGTCCTTTCTTATTTTTGGTTTACATTAATGACTTACCACCCATGATAGAGAATATTTGTGATATTGTGCTATTTGCTGATGATACATCATTGATTTTCAAGGTAGACCGAAAATCCGTCAATTACACTAGGATAAACGCCACGCTAGGTAAAGTACATAATTGGTTTACTAGTAACAATTTGCTACTCAATGCTAGGAAAACTAAATGTGTTAGGTTCGCTTTGCCTAATGTTAGACCGGTAGAATCTAGTATATTTCTAAATGGCGAGTGTTTGGAAATGGTAGATAAGGCGCTTTTCTTAGGGATAACTATAGACAAAAACTTGCAATGGAGTCCCCACATAGCAGTACTAGCAGGTAAATTAAGTTCTGCAGCTTATGCTGTTAGGAAAATCAGGCAACTTACGAATGTTGAGACAGCTCGCTTAGTTTATTATAGTTATTTTCATAGTGTTATGTCATACGGTATTCTGGTTTGGGGAAAAGCTGCTGACATACAGACTATATTCGTGTTACAAAAAAGAGCCATCCGTTCTATATATAACCTAAACTCCCGTGATTCTTTAAGATTACTATTTAAAGAAATTAGTATTTTGACAGTAGCGTCACAATTTATTTATGAGAATATTATTTATGTCATTAAAAATCAGGACTCTTTTATTAAGAATTGTGATATACATAATTTTAATACAAGAAATAAAAATAAAAAAGCTACTAAAAAATTTCGTGTTCGTAAGGTTTTTAAATCATTTGTAGGTCAATGCATCCATTTCTATAATAAATTACCTGACGAAGTTTTAAAGTTACCATTTCCAGTACTTAAAACTTACTTGAAAAAGTCGCTAATGTCTAAAGCTTACTATAGGGTCGAGGACTATCTATCAGATAAAAGTGCTTGGCCTAAACTAAACACCCAAATAACTTAATAATAACTTCATCGTAAGAAATATGTAAACATTGTATATTGTCTAGGGGACACGGTTTCTGTAGGAGAATGTATCGAAACTTTTTATGTAGTTGTATTACACCATCATAATTAAGTATAATTTTTCATAATTATTTTCTATTACTTACTACCAATTAGTTCTGGAGAAAACTCAGAGTTTTGACACATTTTCCTGCTCAACTACGCGTGAATACATTTATTTCTTATCATATGTTAGATTCATTGTTTTATATAATGCTAGGTTAAGTTTTAAAATTGTACCTATATTTAAAAAACGACTTACTGTTGAGTTTCTTGCGGCGCTTCTTCTCAGCAGTGGTCTCTTGCGAAGCGCTGGTAGATTTTTGACGTGTAAAAGTGCCCGTGCGGCCTACTTACTGAATAAACATCTTTTATCTTTTTTTTTATCTTTATCTTTACCTATTCTACCTTTATAATTTGAAAACTGAATCATCCTTGCTATAACCCAAATCGAAAACTTAATCACCCCTGCTATAACAACAATTTAAATATTGACAATGTTTAATCCAGTCTAAAAAAGTCCCGAAAAAATTATCAACTCTTTGTAGGAATATTTGATTAAAAAATACCGTGTAAATTGTTCACGAAACGAACGAGCTTTTAATTAGTTGTCGTTGTTTGGCCCACGATAATAATAAATACTTTGCATCCGCTGAAATTTTAATGAAAGGCCAAATACCTTATTATTTTTGGATTAAAACGAACAAACTTGTACTTGTCACGCTAATTAAACATTTGCAAAATAATATTATTACAATATACAGGTTGTATCTAACAGAAATCCTTAGTCTATTTTTAGTATTTTTATTGGTTTTATTTATCCCGTGTGGTTGCCGGGTTAGAATAGTGCCACTCCATGTCTTCCCTCCTTTTCTAAATTAAAACAGTTACGTTACAGATATACGTTATTTTAACCTACTTTAAAAAAACTGTATATAGATGACCATTGCCCAAACGCATGGACCAAGCCGTTCAAGATGGACCAAACAAGATGCTGTTTTCAGCTGGTCGTTCCAATCGCTCTCTATGCTAATACAGCCTTGTTGTATTTTTAACTGAATTTAGAGTGTCGCGTTTCTGGCCGGCTTTCCTTGAACAAAATACGGAGCTCGTTTTCCTGTTTAGAATCGATTTGAGTCACGTCTGACGGCTGATTGCTTAGGGGAATTAAATTTGGAAAATCGATTTCCACTTCTCACGGTTGCGTTTCTTAACTCGTGATACCCTGTGGGGGTGTCGACTTGAAGTATAATTGACGGACCACAGTTCATATGCCTGCCTACGAAGCTAGCGGTCCTGGGTTCAAATCCCGGTAAGGGCAGATATTAGTGTGATGAGCGCGAATATTTGTTCCTGAGTCATGGATGTTTTCTAGATATGTAAATATATATTTCTCTATATATGTATTTATATCGTTGTCTAGTACCCATAATACAAGCCTTGACCTTAGTTTGGGACTAGGTCAATTGTTTCATTGTCCCCTGATATTTATTTATTATAGACCCTGAATCATGACGATCTCTACTTTCAAAGCTGCGGGCCTAGTATGGTTGTGTTTATCGCGTGACAAAATGTGGATACAGCATCCGTCACTCTCGTACTTACTTATATTTATACGTGACAGAAAGTGACTGACGTTTTATCCACATTTTTTCTTAAACGGCAAGGTGATTGTTTTCTTTAAAACACTTCATATTTTTCAATTGCCTTACGATTGCACTCTTAAGATTGTAATCTTGAGAATGCAAATTTCTATAGGTCACACTTACCATTTGGTGGCATGTGTGCTCGTTTGCAAACGCAAAGCTATAAAAAATCCATTATGTCATTTTACCGTCTCTTTTGAAACTGCCAATAGGGTAAAGTCACCAGTGGTCAGCCAGAGACCTGTAGTCGGCCTCTGCCTATATTTTGTATGAGTGGGGAGAGTACGAAAGATATATTTCCCACTCTTCGTTCTCATATAAGGTCGACTACTGGTCTCTCGCTGAGTCGCTGACCACTGGCGACTTTACCCTACTGTTATTATTTATTAGCAAATAGGAACAATCACTCGCCACTCTAGTTGCACAAAGCATGTGAGCGGATATACGACATTCACAAGTGAAAGGATCAACATGTATCATGACATTAATGACGACATGAATTCCAATCAATACGAATACGATCATTAGTCATATAATACGGTCGGTCTTATACTCATAAGTAGCTGCACATTTTAGTTCTTTGTCATTTTAACGTCATTTTAGAGCTGCTGCATTAATCTGTCATAGGCGGTAAAGCGACAAGGTACAGAAGTTGGCAGCAACTTGTAAAGCCAATTGTTCGTGTTGTTGTGCTCTTTACTATTGATGTTGTAAGGTGGGGATGGCGACTAAACGGCTTTCACATTGGTGCATTTTGCATATTCGCAGCTGAGTTACATGCAGTCGTGGCCGAGTGGTTAAGGCGTCTGACTCGAAATCAGATTCCCTCTGGGAGCGTAGGTTCGAATCCTACCGGCTGCGAATATTTTGAAAAAATCAAATCAAATCAAATCAAATTTATTTGCGTGTGGGTATAAATAGTTGTTACAGCGCATTGTTTTCCAACCTCATTTTGCCATAGTGTGGCGTACAAATATTTTACAGTTAAATAATGTCCTACTATTAATCATAATAATAAAATAATACTTAGAAAGAAAATTCAATAATTACACATTATCCTTACAAATTACAAATTACAATTACCTAAAAATTCTTCAGTAGAGTAAAAACTGTTTTAGTTTTAGGGAGTCCCATATCGTGGGTGTCACATTGATTTAATGGTCCTTCTACACGATGGCCCATCATTGGCCAACGTAAGGGACGCATTTACACCTAACAGTGAGCAACATATTCTTGCATCTCACTCTTACGCATCACTCCGTCTCTACGCCGCCGGCCATTGTACAATGGAAAAGATGAAATGAAGTGTTTGACAAAAAAAAACTTTGAAAATCTGTTTTTAAATCTTCTATGCAGTATGAAGTTTTTTTTGAACTGCCGCATTTATCTGTCCAAAATAAAGTTCATAAAAAAATTAGTATTTTCTTTTGCGGTTACCAAGCATAATAAATAAATAAATAAATAAATAAATAAATATAAGGGAACAATCTCACACCAATTGACCTAGTCCCAAACTAAGCTCTAGGCTTGTACTATGGGTACTAGACAACGATATAAATACTTATATAGAGAAATATATACTTAAATAAAAATATCAGGGGACAATGTCACACCAATTGACCTAGTCCCAAACTAAGCTCAAGGCTTGTATTATGGGTACTAGACAACGATATAAATACTTATATAGAGAAATACATACTTAAATATATAGAAAACATCCATGACTCAGGAACAAATATTCGCGCTCATCACACTAATATCTGCCCTTACCGGGATTTGAACCCAGGACCGCTAGCTTCGTAGGCAGGGTCACTACCAACTAGGCCAGCGCGTCGAATACATAGAAAACATCCATGACTCAGGAACAAATGTTCGCACTCATCACACAAATATCTGCCCTTACCGGGATTCGAACCCAGGACCGCTAGCTTCGTAGGCAGGGTCACTACCCACTAGGCCAGCGCGTCGTCAAATAATATTATCTTGAATACAGAACCCTCGGTGCGCGAGTCCGACTCCCGTTTGACCGGTTTTTTTATTCAAAACTTTGCAATTCCGTCTATACAAGTAATGCGTTCACAGTCTTTCATTCATAAAGAGAACTGGCTTGTTCACAAACAAAGGTATGCAAAAACCAACACAGCGTCATACAAATGGCTCTTAAGTTATCACCTTCCCGTGTGCGGCGAGAGAGGTGGCCATAGGTGTTACTCTTCTAAATAATTCTTAGTCAGTGAGCTACTCCGCCAGCCTAACTTGACCTGTCGTTTCGTGACAACTTTTTTTTTTTATGGCATCGAATAGACAAACGAGCACACAGGCCACCTGATGGTAAGTGGAAACTGTGACCCATAGACATTCGCAATCACAAGACTGCAATGCAATCCTAAGACTGCAAATGCGTTGCCAACCCAGAGGCTAAGATGGAATGCCTCTATGCTAGTCATTTCACCGGCTGTCTTATCCCCAAACCGGAACACAACAATGCGAACACTGCTGTTTGGCGGTAGGTTAATGGATAAGATGGATGGTATTTTCGCGTGTCTTTAACTTTGGTCGTGTTTTGAGGCTCATTATTGGACCTAGTTTTTTACACGACTGCCCCATAAAAGGAGTGTAATGTTTTCAGTGTTTAATTAAGTATGTACGATTATTTATTCCACCATAACTTCTAAACGCCAGAGCCGATTTAGATTTGTGTAGTATTGTAAGAATCCTTTCACTATCCCGAGTGACATAGGATACCTAAACTTTTATAATTGAAACAACGAGAGTAGCAAAATGTCAGTTATTAATACGAGTAGGTATGTCGACGACAGTATGAAAAATGCAGTCGGGTTTTTGTTTTGTTTGTAATGTTAATTAAATTTTAAACCGAGTTGGACATTGTAAAGGTTTTCTTAAAATACCTGCGTTTTAGTACGGATCGAAAAAAGTTTGCATTGTATTATGACTAGGGTTGAAAATCCGGTATTTTGAACCGATTTTGTACGAGTATGAACTGAGGGGTTATTATGACGTAGCTATGAAGTTTATTTTACGTTGAGCGTAAGGGACAGCTATAGGAGTTATATAGCTCTGTCCTTTTCTCTCAGCGTAAACAGAACTGCATTGCTATGTCATAATAACCCCCCTGGTCTCATAAATCCCGTTAATCCTAGTTCTTCTTCATAAACTTTGTCCCGAAACTGCAAGTTCTAAATATAGCAACACTGAAGAGATAAACATATAACTCAGGTGGAACTTGTTTTAGGATAAACAATAATTGGGACTTACTATGCTTGGAATGCGATGTGCCACTCCATGTCTTCCCGTGGATGTCGTAAGAGGCGTCTAAGGGAATAAAGGCTTGTAGTACTGTTAGGCGATTGGCTTGCAACCTGTCACTAATGCACTGGTAAACATCATAGCCTAATTGTGCAAAATGTAGTTACAGAACAATCAACAAGTTTTTAGAGTTGTTGGTAATTCTGTAGCTCTGCCTACCACACTCTGGGAATGAAGGCTTGAGATAATCTTTGTATGTACGAATCGATTTACAAGGACTTTTTGTTGACTGTCTGAGAAGATAGAGCTATGGTAACTGTCTCCTCGGGATGCGGAGCGGATATCTCTTAAACGGCTTAACAGATTGTCATGAAACCTAGCGTAAAACCATCCCAATTGAATAAGCTTTTTAGATGTGTTTTATTTTATTTGAAATCAGGTTTTGTTACGCTTTATGAGATATAGCCCGCTGACACAGACGGACAGCGATGGCAAAGATATATCGCAACTCTAAAAAAGGACTTACATACAGCGCAACACAAAAGAGTAGATATTAAATAAAATGGAACTAAAAAAAACATACTAAATTATTGCTATGTTTAAGCATTTTACGTCAAAAATTTGACAGTTGCGAAGAACGTGGCGCCCTCATTTAATTTCTACTCTTTTGTGTCGCACTGTACTCAAGTTTTTCTAGAGTAAAAAGTATCTAACAATAATTCCAACAAGCGCGTCTCAAGTTACAATAGTCAGTTGAAATAAGTGACGAAATTCGTTCAGACATTCCTAACACGCTCTACGTGTCGAATATGCCTTCCTGTTTCTCTCACTCGTTGCTGTCATCACTAATGAGTAAAAGAGAGGGTGGTTTTGAAAGGCGTTTACAGAGTAAGCTCCTATGCAACAGCCCCTCATTTATTCATGACTGCTTCGAATGCAGCTGCCGAATGCAAGTCAGTTACAGTACGGCGTTACCAAGTCATGTTTTAATGCATGAGGACTGGAAATGAAAAAATTTTTTTTGGAATAAGTACACGGATACAGAGATTTTGAGACAAAGCTTTTATTAAATTAAGAATAGGAAACCTTTGGCTATGGCAACGAGGTATTTTTTACCCTATTGTCGAGGAAATAATGTTTTTGAGATGACTTGTGTGTATTTATGTTGTTTTTTCCTCGTAGAATCAGAATGGAACTCCATATTTTGACAAGCGTGATATCGTTCGCTCCGTCTTAGCATCCCGCTTGTATTTGGGTACCGTAAAACAGGCTGAGTATAGGAATGAAGCATAAGTTACTAATTATAAGACTGAAATTATATCCAACAGAAAAAAACATATAAACCTTATCCTGACAATAACGAATACAAAAAAGGAATCAGCGTTCTCGAGTTTTGCGCTTAGCAACACATTGTGATTCATTTTCTACTTGTCCATTTAATACTTTTTCTTATGTGTAACAAGTTATGACTTATTTTAGGTTGTGTCCCCACTCACCCCTTAATATCTACTCACCCCGTTTTCCTGCAATACATAAAAGTTAAACATGCAGTTAGGTTTCAAAGTTTTAAGGACGTTTGCAGCTTACTGCGTAAAAAAATTGCATCTCTGACGCACAGATTACGGGGCAGCCTGAGCGGCATGCTGACTTCTATTGTAAAGAAGTTTCATGGCTCCTTCCGCAGGAACGTTTGTGCAACTTCACAGGCTTTTTCTGTTTTTATTTGTAATGTTTTTTCATAACAAGTACCTATATACATTTGACGACGCGTTGGCCTAGTTGGTAAACAGGAATAAAATTATTTTAATTAAAAAAAATACAAAAGAAGATGTAGTGACTAAGATCGAGAAGGGCATGCTTCGATGATTCGGTCATTTGGAAAGGATGGATGAAAGAAGATTGACGAAAGAGATATACAGATCGAAAGTGAGTGGACGGGTCGGAAGGGGCCGCCCTAGGCGTACTTTTTCGAGTCAAATCAGAGAAATACTGGAAAAGGGCCGAATCTTAAGTACCCGAAACCGACGTGCGTGCATGACTCGATGTATGAATGTGGAAGAAGCGAAATAAATTTGTCAAGATCGTAGCAAGTGGAAAGAAGTAGTCTCTGCCTACCCCTCTGGGAAACAGGCGTGATATAATGTATGTCTGTATGTTAAAAAAATACAAAATAGAGACAGATTACGAACTAAATAAAGTGTAGACATGGTTTTCGTTCTCGTAAATCAAAGAATTACAGAGTTTATTAAACAACAACCTAACACCAACACGAAAAG
The DNA here is from genome assembly GCA_963966035.1 of Acleris laterana. Classification (NCBI taxonomy): domain Eukaryota; kingdom Metazoa; phylum Arthropoda; class Insecta; order Lepidoptera; family Tortricidae; genus Acleris; species Acleris laterana. The sequence goes on from OZ014439.1 coordinate 20,533,095, forward strand.
CCGAAGCGCTGCCTCACGATACGTCCTAATTTTAACGATTGCAAACAGTGATAACAACCTAATCTACAGAAAACCGTCTAGCGTTTGATGCATTCAGCGATTTTCCCACGAAATCGTAGCAGCCATTATAAATAAAAAATCAGAGCAAAAACGGTCCCTTTAAAGTAATTTCTTTCGTGTTGGGGGCATTTGTTTTCTGTCTGAGACATATTTCTCTAAGTGTAAAAAACAACAGGCGTTTCCATAATTCCGTCCTTATCTTACAAATGTTTGAAAACTCAAGTGTGAGAAGGAAAGCTCGCAGTTTATTCAGATAGTCTTTTTTTTAAACCAAGGCCCAAAGGCAAGGACGTTAATTTCATCCACAAACAGGCATTTCGTAGAAGTGAAATGGTTTTCTTAAACGACATTTAATTTATGGTGAGTTTAGCGCAATGAAAGGGATTTGTTCTAATGGACTCCGGATGTGAGGAGAATTAAAATGGTGTTTCATTGAAAATGTTCATTGTTATAAAATGGCGATAGACAAGATATTTCGAGAACGTTGAAACTGTAATATTTAGGTCTAAGACTAAGGAGAGTATTATGAGGAGGCTGTAGTACAGTGCGAACTATAGTCTAGTAGTCAGTCTCGAAAGAAGTCTTGAAATTAAAAAGTGACAACACTGTAGTGTCAGCCTTTTTTTTCTTAGATTGATTTGACAGGGATGACACCACAGTGTTGCCACTTTTTAATTTCAAGCCTTTTTTGCCAGACTTTAACACAGTCTTCAGTGCTTAATTGCCTAGTTGGAAAATTGACGTAAGCTACCAGACCGTCGCATCGAGCGTAGGTATATACATATTTTGACAGTTTTTGAAAATTGGTAGCGTTTGCGTTCATCATCTTATCTAGGGCCTGTTCTGGGAACCTATTATTTGAGAAACCTCGTCGGAAAACATAATATGTCGTTCTGCTGGTGTTATGTCTGTGTATTTGTGTGTCAGTGAGCATGTTTATCTATCTCTCGTACTGTTAGGTATTTAAAAAAATGTAAACAAAACTACCACGTGTTATAGTTCGTCAGCCAATATAAGCAGAACACTGATACGTCAAAGTGCAATTAAAACAGTTTTGATTGGCTGTTTAACAATGTCACGTGGTTTGGATTGTTTAAAAAAAATTAAATACCTAAAAGTATAGACTATAAGGTATTGACATTATATTAGGGGTTTTATGTATAGTAAAAAAGATAAAAAGATAAAAGATATTTATTCAGTAAGTAGGCCGCATGGGCACTTTTACACATCAAGAATCTACCAGCGCTTCCCAAGAGGAGACCACTGCCGACAAGAAGTCGTTTGTTAACCATATTTAATACTACAATAATACTACTTAGTCGCATTATATAAAGCTATAAATATAAAATTAAATATAATATCAAATATCATGCGTAGTTCAGCAGGAAAACATGTCAAAAATATTACGAGAGAGATAAAGGGAGATAAAGGGAGAAAAAAAACCCCAAGACAACCAGATAAAAGTTTGATATATTTTCCTACATCAACGGTGTCCCCTAGACAAACAACTTTGCAATTTTGCAAATTATAAATGACTAAGTTTCGGGTTTAGGCCAAGCATTTTTATCTGTTAGATAGTCCTCGACCCTATAGTACGCTTTAGATATTAACGACATTTTTAAGTAATTTTGAAGTGCTGGAAAGGGCAATGTTAAAACTCCGTCAGGTAATTTATTATAGAAATGAAAATACTTATAACAAACCAAAATCCTAAGTATAGATTACTATACTAAGCCAATAAAGTAATTGGTAACATCCATAGTTCCGTACGGTAGGGCTGCGTATCGCGGGATCTCGGGTGTATTAGGGGGCTTAACCGACGATTAACTTGTTAAAGCAGCTCCCTGAGTTATCAGCGAGTTAATGATTTTTCAAAGCCTTTATTGTACCTTCATTTTCCTGCTCAAAGACGAAATGAAAGAGGGTAAGAAAGAAGACAACATTTATTTGTGACAAAAAGAAGGAAACACAGACAAAACGTCTGTTGTCACGAAATGGCTCCAACAGTGTTATGCTGGCATTAAAGCCAACGTAGTTCTTCCGTTGGAACCATCCAGTGAAACTACGACATATTACACACATTAAACTAAACTTATTGGGCTCACTTCAATGAGGTCTTCGTGGCGTACCACTATCTTTAAATCTGTGAAACTTTTGAGGAAAACCGGCTAAAAACGGTTGACCTAAAACGCCAAACTCAAAAAGAAAGACCCAAGCCCTCTTATACCTACACTTACAACTTGCAGGGCCAGCTCTATTGCGTAGCTTGCGACAGAATATTTAAAACTAAGTTCGGTCTAGCGAGCCACATTAGAGCTCACGCTAGGAAATAAATTATATTTATTTTTTTTACGTATTATAGAAAAAAAAGTTAGGGTTGCCGTCATCGAAATTGATGAGGAGGACTATTATTATCATTATTATTATTATTATTAAACTGATTACAAGTATAATATATAATAGTAGGTTATAATATATATTATTATCAATACACATACATACAATGACACCTCTATCCCGTAGGGGTAGGCAGAGACCACTTCCTTCCACTGTGTGTCTGGATCGTGGGATCCAGACACACTTCTCTCGCTCCCTCCACACTCATAAGTCCCTTTATACACGTGGGTCGGATTAGAGTCTCCTGACCTGACCCTTTCTTAATACGTCCCCGATCTGATCGTGGAACGTTCGCCTTCGCCTTCCTCTTCCAATTACAAATATTATAAGTAGGTATTAATGTTAACTGTTGAGTTTTTTGTAGATCTTTCTGGATAAAAAATCCATTAGCTTAGATTTTACATTTTATAATAAATATAAAAACCGAATCATGTTGTAGTAAATGTGAAAATTACTTTGTTTTTCGTTAATCGTTAGCAACTTTTCTACATACATACATACATTAAATCACGCCTGTTTCCCAGAGGGGTAGGCAGAGACCACTCCTTCCAATTTGCTACGATCTTGACAAATTTCTTTCGCTTCTTCCACATTCATACATCGAGTCATGCACGCACTTCGGTTTCGGGTACTTAAGATTCGGCTCTTTTCCAGTATTTCTCCGATTTGACTAGAAAAAGTACGCCTAGGGCGGCCCCTTTCGACCCGTCAACTCACTTTCGATCTGTATATCTCTTAGCAACTTTTTTATGGAAACGAAATTGCAGAATTAATAATATCTAATTATTGAATTGTTGTTACATTCATAAATATTTTGGTTGGATCCCATTACATGGAAATCTACACTATCTACACTATCTATACTACTTAATATTATAAAGAGGAAAGATTTGAACGTTTGTTTATTTGAATTGAGTAGGCTCCGAAACTATTGGACTAATTTGAAAAATTCTTTCACCATTGGAATCCCAATATTAACCCCAATGAACATAGGCTATGTTTTATTTTTCTACGCGGACGGAGTCGCTGGCAACCGCTAGTTCCAAATAACCTCGTTCGTGGAGGCCACATCAATCATATAAATAAGTAGCTTTGATTGACTTCTTTTACCCGTATGCACCAGATTTTTTTTTCAATTATTTTGATCTCGCTCCAGATGCAAATTATGACATCAGTTTACTCCGTAATTATATTCAGAGCAATACGGGTCCCGGTGAAGCCAGAGGTGGAAGAGGCGTAAATCGGGAATCAACATAAATCCCGGGATCCCGAGACCGCATTATCACTTCTCGTCACTGCCAGGCGTTCGATTCGTTCGCTTTTGGGCGTTGTACAGTTATAGGTCGCAGTATAGTGGCAGGTTATTTTGTAAGTTTTTTAAATTGAATACTAGCTTTAGAAGTTGTTTATCGTTATTCCCACGGGAACTGACCAATTTTCCGGGATTATAATTAGCCTATGTGCTATTCCAGACCATAATCTCTCTTTGTGCCAAACTTCATACAGATCAATTTTGGCGTTCTGGCGTGATTGAGTATCATACATCCAAACTTTCGCATTTAGAATATCTATAATAAGAAGAGTTTGTTTGTTTGTTTGCTTGAACGCGGTAATCTCAGGGACTAATGGTCCGATTGGAAAAAATATTGAGGTTGGCTATAAACCGAAGCGAAGCGAGGGTGGGTCGCTAGTTTATTATATTAGTTAAATTTTAATTTGCTGACTAACAATTATATGAACAATAAAAATTATTATAGTGTAAGCAATGTAAAGATTTACTGTAATATTGTTATACCATGTTTTTGCCTACATTATTTTATTGTATTTACCTACTTAAATAAATAAATAAGTAAGAGTGAATGGTGAACTGTGGGGTTATTATGACGTATCTGTGCAATTAATTTTACGCTGAGAGAAAAGGACAGAGTTATGTAACTGCTATAGCTCCGTCTTTTACGCTCACCGCAAAATGAACTGCATAGCCATGTCATAATAACCCCCCAGGACCTTGTTCAGGCTCCGAGCTATATGATTGGGTTTATGGTACCTAAATGACAATGCAGGTTGTAAAATGTTATTTCTATTTTTTACGGGACAACTTAACTAGGTACTTACTTTCTTCCGTTGTCCTTAAGACAATCCCCTTCTGTAGTTTCTCTAAAGATAAATTTAAAAACGTTGTGGTTGAATGAGTCGTGAAGGTAAGGTCCTATAATGATTATAGTTATTATTATTATTTACATATTATATTTACATTTTAATATATATGTATATATGTGTTTAATATATATTATGTAAGTTAATATTAGTTTATTTATACACGGTGGGAACGAGTATATAGTATAGTTAATAGTATATACCATAGTTAATTTAATTTGAATTCTGTTACCTTAATCTAAAGCATTATTTACTAAGAAAGATTCATGTTGTAAGTAGCAGTATCATCAACGTACAACATAAATTAGTTTAATCAATTTCTTAGTAAATAATGCTTTAGGTAAAGGTGACAAAGTTCAAAATAAATTAACTACTTATGGAATTGTTTTTTAAATAACAAAAATCTCGGAAATTATGCTTTATTGGACTTCATGTTACCACATTATATACTTCAAATAGGCTCTAGAATAGATGGTTACAATTTGGCGGGTTACTCGTTCCCACCGTGTATAATATTTACATACGAGTACACAAGCTCAAGTGTTTATTCCCAGAATGAGGTAGGCAAAGCTACAGAATTACCAACTACTCCAAAAACCTGTTGACAACTCTGTAACCACATTTTGCACGATCAGGCTAAGATGATTACCAGTGTATTAGTGACAGGTTATATTTATTTATTTATAATAAGTATCATTATCTCTGTTTGCTACTTTTGGTGCAAACTTGTATTTGTCCTCATCTACTTCAGGGTTAGCTGGAAGAGATCCCATTTAAGGATAAGTTCGCCTTTGTACATTACTTTAACAATGTTGTAATATTTATATTTATTGTGCAATAAAAAGTTTACATACATACATAAGTACATAAATACATACTTAAACTCAACAGTTAATTATACGTCCATCGAGTTGTAAAGCGAGTTGGCTCAGAAACCTGTAAATAGTTTCCCTTCTGCGACTTTCCAAATATGGGCCGTTTATCCTCCCGAGACGCGCCAAGCTATAACCGCCCGTATTTGCATTTGTATAGGGAGCCGTTTGCGAAATCCATTGCGGTACACATCGTACGTATGGCAAAGGTGCATCTTTGAACTAAAAGGTTACCAGTTACACAGATTTGATTTTGGATACATATATCACAATTGTATGGGATAAAAAATCACCTTAAACCCGTCTCCGAGCTATCTCTGTGAATTTTCCTTTGGTTTGGTTTGGTTTGGTTATACGTTACGTGAAACGTAAAATCGGAAAAAAATACTTTTGCGCCTAGTAAGGCTTAATTATGTAACAGTACTATTAAGAAAATGTAAACTAACTTTCCTTTAGTAAAACGAGTACGATTTTTCAATAACATTTATAATCTCAGTTTCCCAATTTGTTCAACTTCTTTTTGACCGACTTTACTTTTTGTTCAAATTTAGTCACAGACTTTGTCAAACAAGGTTTTGATAGATTCATCTTCGCCTTCCAAGTGTCTGTACATAAATATGTAAAAATATGAAAAAATGGCGGGTTAAAAATTGTACATTAAGTTTCTGTGAAAAAAAAACCACAATATTACACAAATAATTGAACCTAGTCCCAAACTAAGCCCTGTTCTATGAGTACTAAATAAACGACGATTATAATTATACTTTTATTTATATATATAATATAAATACTAGCACTTATCACACAAACATTTGCCCTGTCCAGGAATAGGAACCTCCAGCTTCATAGGCAGGGTCAGTACAGTAAAAGTAAATCGAGTTCGAAAAGTCGCACAAGTGTTGGTCGAATGCAGTGTACCACTGATGCATCTGGCGCATGGCTGGTAACGAGGGGCATTGTGGCGACACCTGCCTGGGTTCGAATCCCGCCCTCACTTGTTTGTTTGAGTTACTACTGGGCCGGTATTCTAGGTGGTAAAAACCATATAATAGTCTTTGACTTGTTTTTTTTTTATGGCATAGAGAAGACAAACGAGCACACAGGCCGCCTGATGATAAGTGGAAACTGTGACCCATAGACATTCGCATTCACAAGACTGCAATGCCCTAAGACTGCAAATGCGTTGCCAACCCTGAGGACTAAGATGGAATGCCTCTATGCTAGTCATTTCACCGGCTGTCTTATCCCCAAACCGGAACACAACAATGCGAACACTGCTGTTTGGCGGGGTTATTATGACGTATCTGTGCAATTCATTTTACACTGAGAGAAAAGGACAGAGTTATGTAACTGCTATGGCTCCGTCCTTTACGCTCATCGTAAAATGAACTGCATATCCATGTCATAATAACCCCCCTGCGCCTCTATTCTAGGTGGTAAAATCAAAAAATATTTGGCCGTATCAAGAATCCAAACCGGGGCCGCCAGTACAGTCAAGGACTTTAATTGTTAAGCCACTATGGAACCCTGTCGCATAACGTTGATCATTAATTTTAGCGTAATTTCTTTCATATGGTTTGACGCTGTCATTATGACAGGGTTCCATAGTGGCTTAACAATTAAAGTCCTTGACTGTACTACCACCAAATTGGTTACCTACTAGTGTGATGAACAAAATGATGTGTAATATATTTTGACGACTTGGTTTTTTTCATAAACTTTAAACCGACTACGCGTTGGCCTATTTAGTTGGTAGTGACCCGGGTTCAAATCCCGGTAAGGGTGAATATTTGTGTGATGAGCGCGGATATTTCCTGATTCATGGAGGTTTTCTATGTATTTTTACGTATATATTTCTCTATATAAGTATTTATATCGCTGTCTAGCACCCATAGTACAAGTCTAGAGCTTAGTTGATACATACATACATACATACATAAACTCACGCCTTTATTTCCAGAGTAGGGTAGGCAGAGCTACAGAATTTCCAACAACTCTAAAAACTTTTTGATAATTCTGTAACCACATTTTGCACACTTAGGCGAAGATGTTTACCAGTGTATTAGTGACAGGTTGCAAGCCCATCGCCTAACAGTACTACACGCCTTTATTACCTTAGTCGGCTTTTACGACATCCACGGAAAGATACGGAGTGGCACTATTCTAATCCGGCAACCACACGGGGGCTTAGTATGATATATAAAAAAAATGGTGGTTTTTGAAGTCGATTTACGGACGATAATTTTACGTCATAAGAAAACACACAAGCCGAACGCTTAGGCCGATCGTGCCTCTCTATCGCTGGTTCCACGCTCTCGCTTGCACGCTCGGCTCAGGTACTTGTACTATTACTTATTCTGTGGCTCAGGTGGAACGTGACAATGAGTGAGAGAGAGTCATGCTTTTTCGTGAGTGCAGCCGGCGTTCATCGATTTATAAAACGTTATCACGGCAATAAACTTTCGGCTTTTTACCTTTTAAAAGGATGTGTTTGACCAGTATGTATCTATGTTTTTTTGTATATTCCTTGGTTCCCTCGTGAATACTATAGGTATGGCCAGATTTCGACAAGCAAGGTGGCGTTAGATTCATAGTATCGTCTCGCGTGCACTAAGTACTTAAAAAAAACGTATAAAAGGTATATTAAAATTAAAATAAAAGCCTGGTTTTGTTAGACTTGTAAGTCTTCACATTGACCTTTTAAGAAGCCAGTCACCAGCCAGTCACCTTGTGGCTCAAAAGATATTTGAATGAATACCAACAAGTATCAAGTTCAGCTACTTAGTTTTTTTTTTACATCTATAGAATTGTTTTTTTTATTTATGCCATTAAGTTAAAGTCTTGTCTGATAATCTGTTTGTGAGTTATGAAATACTTTCTGAGAGAGATATTTTTATTTAATATCAAAATTAGCAACCCGCCCTCGCTTCGCTCGCTTGTAAGTTTTCTGTAACACCAGTACATAATTCAGAATTTATTATTCACCGCATTCAAATCTGTTGCGTTGTTTGAAAGATCTAAGCGTACATACAGAGGGACAGGCGGTGGGATGAGACTTTGTTTTAAACTATGTAAAAGATTACCTACGACTTCGTTTTATTTCAGGAGAAAAGGTTTGATAACATCGTTTTCCATCGGTCAATGTTAAACACCACCCCATTATATATTAATCGCGTATTAACTCCGGCGGATAACGTTTCTTGCCCGCTAAATCAAGTCCAATTTCCACGAATACAATATTGTAGTTATTATGACATAGTTTCTTGAAAAGAAAACACGTTTCCCATTATTTAAACAACATAGAGGGTGGGGCCTGTAACTAAAGCAAAAAATTAAAACGTAGATTCTACTCCTCAAACCAGACAACTTTTGTTTAGCTACTTTTTAAAATCATAAAGTTTTTAGATTGTTATTTTTTCAAACAAAGTAAATAGGTTTTTTAATGTAGGTACTTAAAACTCCGTCTAATTGACATCGCCTGTCAGTCTAGTCACTCTACAGACATAATCAATTTCATAGTACACACAGCAACACATCCAGCTATACACTTCAGAAATCTGAAATATTTATTGCATGAAAGGGAGTCGCACTAGAATGCGTATACATGTTGTTGACATAATACACATATATACATCTCCTTCTTTTTCTCTCTGCTCTGTCTTTAATGGTTAGTTAGGTGTGATAGTGTACATTGCGTGTTCGAATTAACTTTAAAATGTAATAAAATTCAAACCGCAAGTTTTTTTTCAAAGTCGTCAAACAAACGTTGCGTAGTTTGAGGAGAAGAATGTACATTTTTGTACTCGTCGATTAAAATGTGTGTATTACGATTTCATAAAGAATACTGTAACGTCACTCTTTTCATCGTTGAATAGTCTAGATGTTACTTCCGAAACAACCGAAATAACTATTTCGATACGCTCTAGACAACCGAAATAACTATTTCGATACGCTCTAGACAACCGAAATAACTATTTCGATACGCTCTAGACAACCGAAAAAAAATTGAAAATAGAACTTCGGATTTCCATATATGTGTTCTTGTTTAAGGAGCTTCGATCCGATACAAAATTGCCAATCTGTGTCGTTTCGGAACGTAGCAGCGTCGCATCATCTGTCAAAAATCTACTTTTAGTTTTCTTATATACTCGTATTAATGACTTACATTATTAATTTTAATGAACTCGTACAAAAAGTATTGTTCACAATAGTGTCATAATTAAGCTTTTTAATCTCGTACCTTAGGCCACTCAGCAAGCTTCGTGGCCTAAACACGGTACTCGACTAAAAAGCTCTCTATTATAACACGATTACGAAAAATACTATTTTAATTTTTGCTCTAGTTACAGGCCCCACCGTGTATAGAAACAACGGACAAACGTCACCGCATTTCGTATGGAAATTATCTTCACAATAATCCTCTTAATATCAAAAATGAACATCGTAACAATGTAAACCGTTTAACAATCCGCTTAGGCGTGGCCGCACGACTAACAAATGAACATGACGTAACTAAAACGATATCGCTCGCGTGTTTCGCAATCGCGCAATCGCGCGATATCATCGGATCGCGCGATCCATGGCTAATTATTAACACGCCGGGTGCGCATCGAACGCTATCTCGATGGCAATGTCGGCGGGAACGATATAATTTATCACTTCAAAGTTTGTGGGGAGAATTTTAAAAACTTTCGACGCTGGTGACATGACACCGCTATTTTTGATGTTGTATAAGTAATATTGTAAACTGGCGATTTATTCATAGTTTCCATCATTACTTTTTAACACGCATTTGTTGAACTACCTTTAAAAGTAAATAAACAACCGCCAAAACCACCGCCAGATCAAATTAATAATGAAAATAATAATGACGATGATTTTAATATCGGTTAAAATATTGTGGGACGCCGACTGACCTATTATTATTTGAAAATAAATATATTTTATCCTTGAAATTGAATCTTTATTTGGTTTTTTTTTGTAGTGATCATAGTTATTTATTATGTAGGTAAGTCTAGTCCAACTTCTCAATTAATAAGAAACTTAAGAATATTTCAAGTTCGCCGAAAGCAACTTTCCAGGAAAGTCAAAGTGTATCACATGGTTCACCCTTGAATCACCGAAACACATTTCATACGAGTAGAACTTCACATTCTCACTTTCACCCATTTTTTCTTCTCATTTTACTTTGCCAATTTTTTTATTTTATCGGCAGACATTTACATGTTCAGGGGGCCTAACATGGCTGCGTTTATCGACGACTGTGGCAGAAATCGAATAACACAAAAAAGCAGACGAATTGAGAACCTCCTTTTTTTGAAGTCAGTTAATAATAATCGTTATTTATACTATACGGTTATTTCTGGTGTCAATTTAATCACTTTAGGTACAAGAAGTATATTTTTAAAATGTTTTTTTATTCACAGCATCGAAAATTACAAACCGTAAACCTGATAGTTGACTCGACAAAATGCCTGTTATTACAAATACCTGTAAGTATTTTTTTTAAATACTCCTCGTTATATCATCAGTATTATCACGAGTAAAAACAGCGTATCATTTCAATTTAAAAATATTTTTCCACATTCGAATCAAATTAATCACCCCTCTCACGACACTGCCAATCAAATCGGACTACAAATCGGGCTATAATATACGATTATCGACAATAACAATTTCCGCGGCGGTAAATCGGCCCTTAACATTAAGGGCGCCATTGACGTCGCGACCGGCATTTTTCCCTCGCAAATTCATTTTCCTTATGAATATTATAAATTCCCGTCGTGTTTTCAGGCCGAAAATAACGAAGGCACAGCAATTTCACCGGCTAAGTATTTTAGTGCGAGGCAGCTTAGTCTTGCCGGGCCTGTGCGTCGGGATAAAACAAAATGTTTAATGCATCACAATTCATAATTTCTCCTTGAGTTTCACAGCGGAGATTATTTTTAAAGATTTGTATTTTTTTCCTTTTTATTTTGTTAAGTTGGACTGTAACTGGTTGGTTTTTAAAAGCGATTTTAAGATGGATGGATGGATGGATGGATGGATGGATTGATGGACCAGAGGTGGTATTTCAAAAACGGTCCTCTGCCAACGGTTCAAACGAGCTCACTCACTTGACAAGTAAAGCGGGAGAGCTGAGAAACCAAATCTTAAATGTGATTTTTACGCTGTTACGAGACAACTTCATCTGGCCGGTTAATATTTGGTCCGTTGAGTTCTTGCCGGGCCTGTGCGCCGGGATAAAACAAAATGTTTAATGCATCACAATTCATTATTTCTCCTTGAATTTCACAGCGAAGATATTTTTTTAAGATTTGTATTTTTTCGTTTTTTAGGGTTCCGTAGTCAAACTAGGAACCCTTATGGTTTCGCCATGTCCGTCCGTCCGTCCGTCCCCAGTCTAGCTCAGAGACTCATAGTACTAGAAAGCTGTAATTTGGCATGAATATACATATTAGTCACGTCAACAAAGTGGTAAAATAAATTTTTTAAAAATATTTTTTTTTAATGCACCTCCCCTACACGTAACGTGGGGATGCCTTTTTTTTTTCTTGCCTACCCTATAGTGTGGGGTGTCGTTGGATAGGTCTTTCAAAAATACTGCGGGTTTATGAAAACAATTTTTCGATTAAGGGATCCGTTTATGAAATATTAAGCTTTAAAGCGCTATTTTTTGTTAGAGTCAAGTGTCCCCCCCCCCCCTACAGCCAAAACTACAAATACTAAAAATCTGAAAAAAATCTTCAACGAAAGCGCATATAACGAATTTTAAAGGAAAACTATCACGGCTAAGTAGACAAGTTTAGTTCCTGAGATACAGGCGACTAACGGGTTTATACCTATTAAAAATCATCTAAGACAGCGCCAAATAACTAAATAGAAAATTGGTTCATACATGTTGATTTTTGAGATAGTTTTTTGTGTTTGTCGTTACGGCTTCGGAACCCTACACTGAGCATGGTCCGACATGCTCTTGCCCGGTTTTTTATTTTGTTCAGTTGGGCTGTAACTCGGTTTTTAAACCACTTGTAATAGGAATCGACTTCAAAGCAACAATCGTTTTCAGTTTGTATGCAGAGAAGCCTTCGATTTTCAAAATGAAAACTATTACGATTGCGAGTGCGTTAGGCACTAGCCCCACTGGTCCTCTGCCAAACGGTCGATCGAGTGAGCGATGTCATACGAGCTCACTCATTTGACAGGTAAAGCGGGTAAACTGAGAAACCACATCTTAAATGTGATTTTTACGCTGTTACGGGACAATTTCGTCTCGCCGGTTAATATTTGGTGCGTCGAGTTCAAGAAGGAGCTGTTTAAGATAATCTACCAACTAGCATTATCGTAATCAGGTGACTCTCATTAAACTACTCACTGTTCATTCGTCGACCAATTAATAATTATTGATGGCGTCCGGTCCTGTTAGAGCATTATTTACATATGCGTGTATTTTTTATTTGGTCGCAGGTTTCGTCGACAAAGCAGCTTGTCCTAAGTAGTAAGCACGTAACTCTGCCTCACGTGCCTTTGAGCATGCGCTGCCTCTTTAGTTTGCCGGTTAATACTTGATGCATTTAGAAGTAAATTGTTTATGACAATATAATAATAATATGTGGACACTGACATAACACAAAATTGACTGAAACACAATAGCTTTGTACAAAGGCGAACTTATCCCTTTAAGAGGTCTCTTTCAATTATCCAAATGTACAATAGTGAAAGCGACTAGAAGGTTCGTAATTACGTTAATATTAAATAATAAACTTAAATTAAAATACCGCGAGTTATTGAAGTAACACCACAGTGATTTAACCTTGACCTTTTAAAGAGGAATAAGGTTAAGGAGACTATCATATGATTCGCATCCAATTATCGTAAGAGCATTAATTGCCCTAAAAATTAAAGAATCACTTAGGACCGTATTAATAAACTAATCTCAACTCTAATGCTCGACTCGAGATGCGTCAAAAATGGCAGTGTTATATGGTGTGACGTTTACGTTGATGTATCTTGTGACGCGCATCTCAGCCAAGATGAGTTTATTAATACGGGCCTTAGTAACTTAGGTAGAGTCGGCCAAAAATGTGACACCCTTCGGTTGAAGTTCATTTGCACGTCATGATACAACAAGTTCGATTTTCCCTTGCAATAATATTATGACAGTGACAAGTGTCAAGCTTAGCGATAAATAGATCTCACAAAAAACTCTTGTCAAAACTGGTAGACCACCTTTCGTGCCCGACCGTAAAAAAGCTATATTATGTTAAACTATACAATGTAAAAGACCATAGGTACGGCAAGGCAGTTTCTTAATGAAAACTTTGGACTGCTAAGTAGAAGCAATGAGTTTCTTTAAAAAAAAAAAGTTTGGCCAGGGTAAAGATTGTTCTTGATGAGGATAGGGTAAAGTCACCAGGTGGTAAGCCAGAGACCAGCAGTCGACCTGATATGAGTGCGAAGACTGGGAAATATATCTTTCATTCTCTTCCTCATACAAAGTAGTCTCTGGCTGACCACGGGTGACTTTACCCTACGTGCTTATCAAGAACAAACAAATTACTCCCAATACAACTCCAGCATCAGATCAGATCTTAGATTATTTGGTTCAAGTTTCAGTTCATTCTAATAACTGAAAGTGGTTTTAAATTCACTTGCAAATTTTGAAGTGAACAATTTACAAACATACGATCAGGTACAAGTTAAATAAAAGCTTGTACAAGGAGGATGAAGAAGATCTAAACTTACTTACTTTAGCCAAATAAGGCATACGACATATTTTGCCTGCCCCCTATTTCACCATCTTGAAAATGACACGTGACAGGTGAAAATTCGTTATACATTGCAAAGTTAACTCGCTAATACATCAATGGGTATCCTATAAACTGCGCCATGTACACGGAACTGTCACCTGTCATTGTTGGGATGGTGAAAAAGGGGGCTGAGGGGTTTTATACGGCTGCGTTTATCGCGTGATACATTTTGGATAAGGCATCCGTCACCTTCTGACAGCTAAATAAGTACACGTGTCAAAATGTGACGGATGCTTTATCCACAGTTGACACGCGATATAGACGCAGCCATACTAGGCCCGCTGGTATGGCTGCGTCTATATCACGTGTCAAATGTGGATAAAGCATCCGTCACTCTCGTACTCATTTACGTGTCAAAAAGTGATGGATATTATATCCACATATTATTGTCTCGCGATAAACTCAGCCATATTAGGGCCCTAGGAGGTGAATTAGTTGATAGAGAATAGACAAAGTGGAAATACAGATCTCGTGCTAAATGATGATTTTAAATCACAGCTAGATATGTACTTTATAATTAATTAAAAGAGTTATAAAGGCTCCCGTTGATGTTAAACAAACAAAATATTTTAAGGCCCGGCGCCCACTATCGGCACGGCATGGGAAGGGGTACGTATCATAATATATAAAGTTCAAAATACATAATGGGTCATAATACATAATGGGTCATAATACATAATGGTCATAAGATATAATGGTTTTATTCCTGAAACCGTAAACTAAGGATTGTTATAAAACAAACCTAACCTAACCTAATGGGTTCTATACGATGGGTTTTTAAAAAATCCTGAAATATTTACGGATTCAGAAATAAAACCATTATATATTATGACCATTATGTATTATGACCCATTATGTATTATGACCCGTTATGTATTTTGAACTTTATTTATTATGATACGTGCCCCATGGGAAGGGATCCCTCGGCATGCCTACCCAGGTGCACACTGACGGCAATTCTACTGAGGAGTTATTAGGCATGCCGAGGTCCGATTAGGAAACCCGAAGCCGAAGAATTCTCAGGGATGCAGAGGAGTCCTCAGGCATGACGCCTAGGAATGCCGAAGAATTCTCAGGGATGCCGAGGAGTTCCGTGGCATGCCGGGATCTGCTTTGGGCTGCAATAGGCTCTTTCCCGAGGCGTCCTTGGGTATGCCTTACACTACCGAATCCTGCCGAGGTATGCCGAAACGTCCTCAAACTCAAACCACCTAAATTATCATCCTTTAATTTGTTATATTTTAATTTTATTATGGACCTGTTATATTGAAATGATAAAAAATTGTGATTGTGTATTCATTATAATATTTTATGTTTTGCATGCCTACTATAATAAGGTAAACATTACTGAAACTATGTATCTGTCTTCCATCTTCAATAATGTACGTGATGTTTTAGCAAAATAAATGAATTTGTATTTTTGTAGGTATGCCTTACAGTACCGAGGTCTGCCGGGGTATACAGAGGCGTCCTTAGGCATACCGATGACAGCCGTGGTATATGTACCTACTTTGGCAGTCATGCCTTGCCATGCCGTGCCGATAGTGAGCGCCGGGCCTAACTCCGGCTCTATTCTCGTAAAATATTGTACATTCAGTTAGAGAATAAAATATGTTTTTTTTAAATTTTCCCATCCAAATGTAGTTTTACACTCGCGCATAAAGCCAAAGGTGCAAAAGGGGCGCCGACACAAAAAGCTGGCTTGATTTCAACTTGATAACAATAGGCGGGGTCGAGTTTTCACCAAACCATCCAACACTACACGTAATCCAAAAATAAACCGTGTTCATTGCTGTTTGGCTACTGGTTATTATAAACATGAGTCTGGTAAAGCTAGTAATGGATCTGTTATAATTGAAGATATTACAATTATTTCTCGTTTCGTAGTAGAACTAGAAGCGGAAGGCGAAAGGCAAACAACACCGTTGTTGATTAATCATTGTGAAATAGTATCGTGGGCACAGATAACGCCTCGGCTCTGATTTTTTATGGTAAAAGGCTAATTTATAAAGGGCGAGGAAAACGAAAGGGATGTTTAGTTTGCTATTTACAGCGAAAACAAATATTAATCGGGGAACCGTTGTAGATGGCCGATAGGCTTTTGTTAGGATATCCGGTGTTGTTCGAGATCACCCGTAAATCTTAGAATAATGAAAATACTCCTGAGTTTGAAAGTTATTATCCACTTGGTTTACTAACAGTACATATTTTCACTTTAATTTAATGGGATTATGATCTTGAGGAAGAAACCAGCCAGTAACTTGACTCTAACAAAAAATAACGCTATAAAGCTCAATATTTTATAAACGGATCCTTTAATCGAAAATATGCCGTGTGGTTGCCGGGTTAGAATAGTGCCACTCCATATCTTCCCGTGGATGTCGTAAGAGACGGCTAAGGGAATAAAGGCGTATAGTATTGTTAGGCGATGGGCTTGCAACCTGACACTAATCTTAGCCTAAGTGTGCAAAAGTGGTTACAGAATTATCAACAAGTTTTTAGAGTTGTTGGTAATTCTGTAGCTCTGCCTACCCTACTCTGGGAATAAAGGTGTGAGATTATGTATGTATGTATGTATGTATGTTTTCGCAAACCCACAATATTAAAGACCTATCTAACGACACCCTACCCTCCTAAGGCCCAACGAAAAATTCAGCTTGTAGTCACTACGACCCGTAGTCCTACTAGTAGTACTACACTGTCTTATACTCAAACCCAAGTACTTAAAAGACTTACTTAGAGGACAAAATTTGAAAACTAAACGGCGGGTTTTCTATTACGTCCTACTGGTAGGACCGTGGTACGCTATGAGTTGACGAAGGAGCTGGGTCTTAATGACAAAGTCAATAAGTACTATGTGTAGGACCTTGGTCCTTTTAGGAGGCTACGTTACGTGTAGGGGAGGTACACTAAAAAAATTTTTGTTTTAAGATTTTTTTTAATTACTTTGTTGGTGTGAGTAATATGTACATTCATGCCAAATTAGCTTTCTAACTCTAAGGGTCTCTGAGCTAGGCTGCGGACGGACGGACGGACATGGCGAAACTATAAGGGTTCGTAGTTTGACTACGGAACCCTCAAAAAAGTATAGCGCATATACAAAGTCCTTTTTTATCAAAGACACACATTACACACACATAATACATTTAAACTTAGAACGGCTTTATAATATAGTATTATAGTACAATATCTTAAGGTAAAGTTTTGTCTGTTTGTTAACTGTAGTTAACCAATAACATTATTTCGGAAGCTTGTCGGAAGCCATAACCGGAAACACGTAGACAGTGAAAGTGGTCAACCATTTGGCTACCGGAAGTCGTCACCCGGAAATTCTATTGTTATTGGTTAGCAAATTGCTAAAGACAAGGTGACATTAATTTATGAATTAAGTAATAACCTTATTCTTATAGTAATGTTCGCATTGTTGTGTTCCGGTGTGGGGATAAGGCAACCGTTGCTAATGTTGAAATTAAATTACTAGCGTTGGCATTCCATCTAACATAATACAACATACACTCACGAATTCATTCCCAAAGTGGGATAGGCAGAGCTACAGGATTACCAACAACTCTTAAAACTTGTTATTAATTATGTAACAATATTTTGCAAAAACAGGCTAAGATGTTAACCAGTGTACATAAATGACAGTTTGCAAGCCCATCGCTTAAGAATACTACAGGCCTTTATTCCCGTAGTCGCCTCTTACGACTTCTACGGGAAAACATGGAGTGGCAATACACTTACATTGTATTGTCAGATTAAATTAATTAATTTCGAAACTACACACAACTGAAAAAATATATTTTTAACAAGGCCTATTTTTTCTCAAACTCATAGTCCAACTTTTCAACATGTTGGCCGACTAGTCTCTCAACTAACGCAGCGGTGGTGGTATTCTTAAGGGTTTCCGCCCCCCTTTCGAAAGAAAGCTATCTGATTATCTTAAGCAACTTCTAATAAGACCTAAGACCTATTTTACTACCATTACAATTTCAATCTAGTCAAATTAACTATAAGGTGTATTTTGTATTTGGAATTATGTACTCAAGAGAAAACCTGGGGATTCAGCAGGCTAGGCTCGAACTTGTTCCTCCTACAAAAAAGAATAACGCCGGGGGCTGGGCTGAGTCAACTTGGCCCCTAACAAAATTCTAGGTAATTGAGACCTTGATAAGGGCCCGACGTAAAACTGACGTAGTTTCAGAAACCCTTTACATTATTTTCTTCCCTTTGCAGACCTGAATTTTAGGCCTGCGCAGCCCTGGGCGATTTAATTATGACTTACGAAAATTCCAAAGTGGTATTCGCGCAATTAAGTTTTGTTTCGTAAAAAGGGTAATATTTTATGTAAGAATGATTTATTTGGAGACACGGTAACATGATATATTAGAGATGGTGGATAAAATAAAACAGTTAAAATAAAAATAAAGAATAATTAGTAGTAGGGTTAAGTAGGAGCTTTGGTGGCATATCATGGTTCTATTATACATGTAGTCGCTGTTTTCTTGTAAATATAATACGGCATGTATTAATACTTTGATTTTGGTTTTGAGAATTAAATACATTTTTACTTCAGCTTATCCATAACTATTAATATTTGTTTGTTTATAACGCTTTCACAGCGGAGTTATCCTCCATGCCAAAATTTATTTAAATTGATTTTATTTTTAAATTTAAATGAATTAATTTTGTCCTAACCCTAATAATAGGAATGATAAACAGGTACCTACCTACACCACAGGTTCCGCCCACCATGATGTGGGTCTAGTTACTTGAATAAATTATAAAATTAATAATATTGGAATACCTAATCTGTAAACATTTTATCCCAACTTAAAAAACACAAAATTCAAAATTTCGATTCTACTCATTGCTATATACCAAATTTAAGTTTCAAATTTAGAAAAGCAATAAAGCAGTTCTTACAAGTTACATATTTTTCTTAGATTGCTTATATTACGTTAAATAAGACGCGAAATTAAATAATTTAAATAGAAATGTCGTATCGTCTTCGGGACCCTACACTGAGCATGGTCCGACATGGTCTTGCCCGGTGTTTCTTTCTATTGTGTGCCTTTTCTTTTACACGCTGAGCCAGTCTTAATGACAAAGTACGAAATTAGTATTTGGCATTAATTAGTAAATAACGTTCAAAGTAATTAACAATTTATTCATTAAAGGACAAAATGTCGTCCCAGACATAAAAATCAACAATTCTAGTTTCAATATTGTTCTAATAAACAACAATGATAGTGTAAAGGCCTTTGTAATGTTCCTTTTCAAAGCCCCAGTTTTTTTAATTATCGTCAAAGCCCCTGTACAAATTAGAATTTAAATTAAGTTTTAAACGGTGAAAGGTAACAGAAATTATTTACTTTATTTACCTTTAGTTGAACTTCCATTACGAATTTAAATTGTTAGTCTATCAATATCACCTGTATTAGGAATGTTACATAAATTCCTATAAATGTGCATACTGTAGATTCAGACTACGGATACTCTTTTTCCATAACATTTAATACCTTTATAAAGATGAATGTGTAAGTTACTTTCACTCACTCTCCGGTACGATCTTATCAAGAGCGAGTGAGAGAGATGTACAAAACCGAAAAATCCTCTAAGTGCTCACAGACTGTAACAAGTTAAGTCATACCAATCTTGTTAATGGGAAACTAACTTTGTCTGTCGGTCTGCTTATCTGTTTGATATATTTATGTTCTTAACACTTTTGCTCCCGTTAACACAACGTGTGTGTCCAAAAAATGCATACTCCTATGCTAGAGACACACCATGTGTGTTCTCGTCAATTTCGGCCGGCATAGCGCAAGAGCCGAAGGAAACGGCACCAGGGGCGAACGTGTTAATAGGCAAGACATTTAAGTAAGACTTTTGAAGTAACTCAGACAATCTTAATGAACTACAATGAAATGTATTCTATACAGACCATTATACCTATTGTAGACTCCATCGTAACGTACTCGTACAAAATTAATACTCTTAAGGAACTCCCCACGAATCCTTAAACCCCTCAATACAATTTCCGAAACATTTAACACCCCAAATTCCGTCATAGCTTGACAAATAGTAATCCCGGATGTTCAGAGGAACTGTATCCCGGCCGAGTTAAAAAGGCCCTCGCTAACCCGCCCTCAAAGAGACTGCCGTTAAATATTTACACGAGAGCCTTAATTAATGTCCCCAATGAAATATTAAACTGCGGCGGTGAAACGGTTAGGGATACAGCAGGTTTTGAAGTAGGTATTTATTACCACTGATTAACTGCACATAACTGAGGCATTCAAACAGGGTTGGCTACAGTTGTCTTAGGATTGCAGTCTTAAGGCCCCTGCTGTGTTCCAGGGTGCCCTCAGAGGAGTAGGCGAGGAGCCTTGTAAAAGCCCTATTGGGGGGCTAAGTTTTGGCGCTATAGCGATCCCGTAGCCCCCTCCTGAAGCGATTGGCGCAACGCCCCGGGGGTTTTAGTCCGTTCAAGTCGGACATAACCCGCCCTGGCCCCCGTCAGGGCGGGTATGCAACAGCATTTACCCCGGGTCAAAAAAAAAAAAAAAAAAGGATTGCAGTCTTGCGATTGAAATGAAATGAAATGAAATAAAATTTACATACATAAACTCACGCCTTTAGTCACAGAGTGGGGTAGGCAGAGCTACAGAATTACCAATAACTCTAAAATCTTGTTGATAATATTAATTTTAAATAGTCTAGTTATCACGGTTTACCAGTCACCTCTCCAGAGGGCCCAGACAAGATGCATTACGCTGACTATCGTTTCTATTCGTTTAGTTTTTAAACCAATCGTGTCACTGGCACATCACGCGACTTTTCGTATCACGTCACCTACCAGGGAAGCGATTGGTTTAAAAACTTAACGAAGAGAAACGCTAGTTAGCGTAGTGCATCATCTCTGGGCCCTCAGGTCTCACTGAAATCCAGCGTCACGGAATATTTAAACACTATACCGTGGTGTAATAAGCTGAGTGGAGACCATTTTGGGCTTGATGCAATTAAAATATAATTATCTAAAATAAGTTGGTAAAATAAATGTCACTAATATACACTGGTAAACATCTTAGCCTGTTTGTGCAAAATGTGGTTACAGAATTAACGACAAGTTTAAGTAATCCCGTCAGAGCAAACAAAACACATTTTAGTGCGTGCATTTTAAATTTGGTGGCATGGCTTCTGTAAATGAGATCGAACATGGTTGTACGGGATGGAATGTGTTTTGTTCGCTCTGACGGGGCTACATAAACTCGCCGCTGCGACATTCACTCAATCGTTCGACCGATCGCGTTTTTAAGAGAATCACACCAGAGAATACAGAATCATACATACAAACATAGACATATAGTTCAAAACCACGAACCTTTTTATCCGGCAGTTGGGTTAAAAGTTTTAATTTGAATAAGAAAGATATGTTTTTTAAGTGTTTGTACTCGTACTTTTGTAACTGTGTCTTTTGTCCAAAAATGAATAATGAAATGTTTTTATACTGCACTCAAAAAAACTAAATATTGTAAGAGATTTAGGCTTAGATTTGAAGGTAAGGTTAGACTTGTTTTACAACAATCCAGTGGGGCTAGACAAGTTGCCATCGTTCACGAACGCTAGCGTTAGGTGATCACTGGCGACATGTGTTGTCATTGAAAAATGTATGGGAATGACGTAAGTCACGTGATATATCACTCGTTACAACTGACGCGCTGAAAAGTGATCACTATCACTCGCGCTAGTGATAGGTTTGACGACTACAGTCGTTACGCGGTACTATTTTGACACAAAGGCTAGACAAGTTGCTTTTAGACAGGTCGAATAGAACACGAGCACCTATCGCCATGTCGACCTTCTAGATCAAAACAGTATGAACCCAAAATCCTTGCTAGTTTGGTTTTAAGTTCAAAGGAGTTGAATTAAAGTTGATTTTAATATGCATTGTATTTTGAGTTACTACTATTTTAATCTAGCAGTGCGATATAAACGTCGGTATCTAAGGGCGGTATCTAAGGACGGCCGTAACGACCAAGAAACTGTCAACTGAGTCCGTGTCATCACTGTCATCATTGCCTCGCGGTCGCATAAAATATATTGTTTGAACATTGATTTCTTATTAAAAATGCTTCCGCTGAGACTTACATATACGCTGCTCACAACAGTACGAGCTTATCCAGGCGCCGACCCAGAGAAATCTCTCGTGCGAGCCTGGAGGCCGCGGACTGGATGCATGAAATGCTGTTCAGGAACATTTTACGTTAAGCAAGGTCTCATTTAGAGTTCTTTGCAGCCTTTTGCGTTCCCTGACTTCGTTGAGGAGATTGAAGGAGGTTCTCTTTGAACTGAAGGTAAGCATCATTTTGATTTTAACATGTATAAGTTGGCATGTGCATTATATAAACAATACCTACAATGAAACCTGTCAGTACCAATAAAGATATTTATTACGATTATTTCAGGTGCTGTGTGCTTTGTTGTGAGCTTTCTGGCGACAAGGACGGATCAGAGGATCACGGGGTATCTAACCAATTAACGCAACGGACCGCTGCTAGTAGATGCATCCGTGAAGTGGGGGATGCTCTCAACAACGACACAGTCTTGAAGAGGAGGATCGTCTTCCTACAATCGGATGAAGCTAGGTCTCGTATAAGACAAGAGTAAGTTATGACATATATTTAATGAAAGTATTGGATGTTTCATTCCCTGAATATGTGTAATGTTTTTTATTCACGAGGTCCCGCCCAAGGTTTAAATTAAATTAACCGAGGGAGCGTTTTTTCTTTCATTGAAAACTCTTTATTTATATTATATATATTATAATAGTAGTATGGTTTTCGGAAAAAAATAGTACTTAGTTACTTATAGCGAGGTCAAATAAGTATACCTAACCGATATCATACAATTTATTGATAAAATAACTTTTGTGTGTTTTAGGCAACTAAGAAAATCCTTCAGAGGGCTGGTTGACGATGCCGGATGTCCATATACTATTATCAACCCCTTGTCGCAGAATTACACACTCCGGTGTTTCATTTTTACACGGAGCCTGCAGCCTGTATGGAAGGAGTATCTCAACTTCCATTCAATGTCTCAAAGGTCGCCCTCTAGGTTATATTGTAGTGCGGAGCAGTCCTTTTATAATTGGAGCCAAATCCAGGATGAGCCCTACTAATTAGAGGCAGGATTATACTTAATTGTTTGGTGAAATGAGTTTGAATTACTATTAATTTATTATGTTTAAAACCTCATACAAAAAAATGCTATGAATCAAAAAAATATTGATTTCAAGTATTAAACGTTCAAAACAAAATCGAAGTACATTATTTTAGTAAAGTTTCATTACTCGAAGTTACACTGATGGCCATATAATTAGGAACCGAACGCTTGCGTTTTTCTCGTAAGATATAATACAATTATGACTTAAATTTTGACCACCAATCAAAATTTTCTTGACCAATTTTATTTTTAGTTTTCACTTATCATTATATAATAATCTAAGGTTTAAATGTATGTACAGTTTGTCGCTGCTAAAACCGAATATTTCATCAATTTCATGTTAAAAAAACTTTGTATGGACACGTCAGCACTAAGTTTTTAAATCCCTATAAAAAATATTCGTTTTTAATAGCGGTAAACCGTACAAAAATTTGAGGCTTAGTTTATTAATTAACGATAAGTGTAACTAAAAATAAAATAGGTCTAGAACTTTTTGATTAGTCAAAATTGAAAGTATATTTGTAGGCAATTATATGGGAAAAATGCAAGCGTTCCTAATTATTTTGCCACCACTGTTATTACAGGAGGTCACAACTAATTTGATTACGATCTCGGAAATGGATTATTCTGGCCTGACAGGATAGAGGGCAACTCCCTGATGCCAAATATGTCGTTCTGCCTGCGCACAGCGGTCGCATTAACTAATATGGCGGCTGCAAGACGTGTTATCTTTCCCAAAAAAAAAAAGAGATAAAGGAAATGGCTGAATTTTGTACATAAAGTAAGTACTAGTTTTATGACAATTTGTATTCAATCAATATGGGAACACAATAAGTAACTGTCTTGACATTTTTTGACATTGTTCAAATTTTTGGTCGCCCTTTATCCTGACAGCCTAAGGTAAAAGCACCTATTATGGACAAGGCTCCAGTGATGAACATTATCATTTTTTTAAATGGAAACTTATCAATACTAAAATTTTATTCTAATAGTAGTAATCCCGAATAATTCAATATAATCTAATTGTAGCACTAAAAGCATTATCAATCAGAGACTTATATTTATGGAATTGTTCATAACTGGAGCACTTACCTTTAGGAGCTTTTACCTTAGCATAATCCATTTCCGAGATCATTCATATTTTCTGCTTCGTTCTTAGACGGTGCGTCATGGCCACGAATGCTGAAACGTCATCTTAACTAAACTTGTACAGTCACGAGATTAAATTTGGTACCCACCTTAGGTCCAAAGTCAATGTGACATTCTACAATAATAAGGTTGAGTTTCCTAAAAGTTACAAATGACTTGACATCTCTAATGAAATTGACCCTTTCGTCCACGTTCATAACCAAGGTTTCATAACTGGTTATGAATAAGGATTTTTTTCCACTGTTTCATAACCAGTTATTAAACAAGACTTTTATAACCTTATTTTCAAATCAATTGGACAGTGGCGACGGAGCTCCGCTTACGCGGAGGTCCTATTTCTGAGTGGTTTGGCCCTCCGGGCCTGCTGCAAAACTAACATAACCTAAACCTACCTAGTTTCTGGTTATGAAAATGGAAAAAAAAGTCTTGTTTAATAACAGGTTAACAGTGAAAAAAAATCATTATTCATAACCAGTTATGAAATCTTACTTGTGAAAGTGGACGAAAGGAAATTGACTCAAGCATATTTTTCTTGAAATGGGTGTCAAATTAACGCTCGTGACCGTACAGTCACCATCAAATATCGAAGTAGGCGTTCAAAAATACCCGCACTCAACTCAATTAATTAAGCAGTGTTGTAGAGTGTGTTGAGATATTTTTGCACACTTTGTTTGCTGCGAAGTGTTTAAAGTCGTACCTAATACTTTAGTTGCTTACATTTACTCCAACCGACCTACAACATCCGACATTATGGGAATACGAGCATATTTGGAAGGTATTATAGGAATGAAGACAACATGAATTGATTATTTTACTGAGCAGAAATTATGGAAAGTACATAATTGTATTAACGCAGACATCACAGGAACATCGGAGTGTACGGATCCAGTGAATCTGCACTGCAGTCCTTCTAGACAATGCATACTATGTGGCAAAATTGGTGGGCGAAGTGGCTGGAGACAGTGGTGTTGGTTTTTTTCTGAAATTAAAACAAAATGACTTATCATAATTTTTGTCATGAATATAAACTATAACTTTGTTTCTACATTTTTTTTACATTCAAGTCAAATATTCATAAGGGCGCTAAAATACTGAAATATTGTTGGACAAAGGTTAAGAAATGTTATGTACTCGCTGTCTCCAACAATAATATATTATCCAATATAGGGCTGAAACTATTGGACACGTCTAGAGGCAGAGAGCGTGTCAGATAATTTTGAGCGTAACGCAATGGGAAATATAAATTATTATTGGCGACTGTACTTATTCTCATTTAGTTTAGGTATATTGGTTTTGCAGACACTTTAGAGAGATCAAATAACTTATATGAATAAAAAGCAAATTATTTACATAGATTTAATGCTTAATCTTTGGCCAAAGTAGCTGGTCACCCGAAACGTCATTTAGGCATGAGGATTATTTACAGTATTCAGCCATTTCCCTTATCGTTTTGTTTTGGGAACGATACCACACTTATTGAGGAAATTTCCTTAATGAGTTATCTCATGCCTCCCCCAATAACCCGGCACAAACATGTAGACTTGGCTAAAAGCAGACATATTTATGCCGTTTCAGTGGTTTGACTGATGCAGCTGCCGTTCTCAGTTTGACAGAGGAAGTTTGAAGTGGGACCTAGGCAGCGTATCCATGCAGGTAACGTCCGCCAGGTTAGGTAAAATACTGAAAATACGGAATAAAACTGTATACACACCATGATCTGCATTTGCGAATATCATTATAGGTATTCAGTGGACTTCATAAATATTTTCGTAGTTCCAATCGCGTGTAGTCTAGTTCCCTGTAAATTAAAAATTAACTGTATATCTATATCACAAACACGCTGCTCCAGTTAATTGTATCGAGTACAGGCTAGTGTACTATTCTGCCCATGCAATTACGATTAGTATAGTACCGCAATTTTAGCAAATGTTATCCGATTTTAAGGTGTAGCTGGAAGAAAGTCAAACACAACTACACTAAATAAATAAAGAATCGTACATACATACATACATTAACCCTGAAAACATTACACTCCTTATTTTAGGCGGTCATGTAAAAATAGTTGGGTATGCCTGTGCGCCCCTGCTGCGCTTTCACGTGATTTGAACATAAACCTCTATCTGATCTTCATTATTGATTTAAATAGGGAAACTGTTTAACAAACACCTGGGAGACGCGTTCATACAAAGGAAGTAACTTTTCTTACATGTTACAAGAATTCATAACACATACATACACGTACATATTTACCTTAGAATAACACACAACACAATCACAATCTCATAACATTTTATGAAAAACAACATGTAAATAAATAATGTAACAAATACAACATAATACGTACCTAGAATGTTTATTTCCAATGCACATCCTGCGACAGCGTCAACTTGACTTTTAAGGTCGAAAAGTATAGACAAAATTTATAATTTTTAGAAACAAAAACTAGACTGTCGAGCGAGGTTGTATTCATCGTGGGCATACACCTTGGCTAGATTAATCATTTTTGACAACGCATGTCGACAGTGATCGCCTAACGCTAGCGTTACATTCGATGGCGACTTGTCTAGCCTATAGCGCCAAGTGACAGGTGATCACCAAAGTGATCGCCTAACGCTAGCGTTCGTGAACGATGGCAACTTGTCTAGCCCCACAGGAAGGTTAAATAGTTTCCGAAAAACCTATTTTTTTCTTATGAAAATTCGGACAGTTGGTAACTGAAATTCGACCTTGTAGGTAACTGTTTTTACGCGACTGCCGAAAAAGGAGGGTATTGTTTTTGGCCTATAATGTATGTATGATTCTCTCTCGTACAGGCTGAACGGAAAGCCCAATTTCGACAAACGAGGTATCGTCAGAATCGTCTTAGCATCGCAAATGTCTCTGGGTATTTTAATTTAAAATAAAATACAAAATGTCATAATAAAAATTACATTCACGGGTACTTACAAAACATGTAACCGGCTTTTTAAACCGCTTTTCGTGAGACTTGTTGATAGAATTTTTTGTATGTACAACGAATATTATCTGCTGTGCCTTGTCCCTTGCGCTGCGGTCGGGAGGTCGAGACCCTGCTAATTAAGAATTCCCGATACTGCCGGCTCACCTTTGTGTTATAATATTATATTTGTTTCGGTACCAACTTCCATTTGTATGAGTTTTGCAAGTTTACGGCGCGTCTAATAACTCAGAGGTAACGATTATTTGGGGGTTATTTAATATTAAGTTTTGGAACTTAAAATAAGTAAACAAAGGCCCCAATTTCGATCAGTTTTCTCTAAATTGAAATAGGTATAAGTCAAATGATATTCTTTTTAGGGTATCTTACTTCAAAGATCTTCATCTGTCCACAGCCAATAAGGTAATGGAACTTTGTAATCATTGGAATAACCAAAAACACTTCGTCACTTACAACCAATAACCATGATATTACCCACAAGAAAATAGCCATCGAAACTTCACCTCTCCACATGGCCCTTATACACTTACGCCGACACCAAACTGCGAAATCGCATCAACTTGTATCAATCGGCCGTAATGCCCCCTACTTAGCCGTAGGACAATTAAACTGGCGCTCGACAGAATCAACAGCACGAACTTACCCGAACTTGGCCGAAGTTGTCCGAACTTGCTCGATTTATCCGCCTTTATCCAGGGTGCTCAAGTTGCGATCGACTCGTAAGCTTAAGGAGTAATTTGATGACGAAAGATTCGGGAAACACTGGACTTGAAACTCAGCGCCGGAGGTACTCGTTTCAATACCGAATTGACGTAAGTTTGAAACTTGATAGACGTTTTAGTACTGATTGAGTCAAATTCAGACATTGTTTACACTTAAAATGTTAACTAAGCGTTTTATTTACGCTTCTTTTAGATTATGTAGGGTTTTCTCTGAGAACTTTCTTAGCGCTCTTTGAAGCGGCGAGTAAACGTTATACTTGATATGAAAAGTTGAAGAAATATTGCATTAGTTATTTGATAAAGTGTCACATTTTAAAAATTCTAGTTTGTTCTCTTGTTACCTTAATAAATTTACAAGTAATATCACTAAAGTTATCTTGCCTATAATGGTGTACTTAGGTTTGGAGCAATAATTGCCCAATGGCAGTACGGACGTCACATTCTATTTTACAAAATTAGAGCAAGACAGCTATTGTTGCTGGTTATAAACTGCCGTTAAAAGTTGCCCGTATAAGTGTAACTTTACACATAACTTATGAAGACTAAAGAAATAACGTCATCAAACACAAACACCCTCACATACTCATATGTATAGCACATGAAAGATTAATAAAGTTTCTGTCAAAAATTTAATTTTTGTTACAAGTTTTTCTTGCTGACTGTACTTTATTACACAATCGTCATCTACTTGTCAAGACAATTCTAACAAGCCCTAACGCGACGGGTTTATCATGTGTAATCTAAGAGTTCTTATGGCCACCCTGAGTCTTCATCATCAGACCAGCTCGATGGTACTATATTATTGTATTGTCATCAGAATTAAAGACGTATGCAAATTTTCAGCTTTATCGGAAACCGGGAAGTGGGTCAAATTGAACTCGCAAGATTTGACCCTTACATACATACATACATTGCAAGTTAAATAAAGCTTTTAAATAAAAATGAACACCCTTGTTAAAGTTACGTATGACAGCTAACATTAAAATGGCGTCCATAGTGTGTTGAAAATGTATAATTGGATTATTTGTAAGTAATAAAACTTTATTAAATTTAATATAAAAAAAAAAGAAAGAAGGAAGTACATTTATTCACTACACAGAAGACAGACAAATAGACAAATGAAAGATAACAAACAATGTGACAGAAACAGCACGGAGTGTGTCCTCACGGTAGCGAATCTGACACTGGCTCAGCATTATGCGAAAACGATGTAGATGACTTGAGGGTTGACCACTAACTCCTATGATACAAGTCTGACTTAGTTTTGGAGTTAGTTGGCAATATATTTGTGACTATGGACCACTTTTTTTATCATTCAAGTGTACTGCATATTAATAAGCAAACTGTACGTGTCATTTGCTTGTGCTGCTAAGTTTCCATGCCTTCAACTATGTAACAAATACTAAACAGCAACTGCATACTGAAATATACAAACTGGTCAGCTTCAAAAAGCATTCCCCAGAGGCAGTAAAAATTAATAGTTCGCAAGAATTTCCGTCGCACGAGCCAAACTTGCCCGTCGAGGGAAGGAACTTTAGAGTTGCCAGTGCAAGAATAAAACGGGCGGGAGCCAAGTTTGATCGAGCGGGGGCTGAAAACATATTGACTTGGGTATTAGCGGAAACTTTTGGAAAAAAATACGCATTTAAAAAAAAGTTTTAATTTTATTAACTACACCGTGATTTTTATCTGACATATCATGTCAACGAGCTGTGGGCCAAAGTCACCATAGAGTGGAAGCCCAACAACTCAAGACGGAAACGCAGCAGACCTCGTCGGCGATGGCGGGATGACTATGATTCCTGTTTGAAGGACTGGCCAGAGACGGCAGAATAGAGACACATGGAAAAAGTGGGGGGAGGCTTTTGCCCTGCAGTGGGACACATCTGGCTCTTAATAATAAATAATAACACCATGATTTTTATCTGGCATACACTTTTATTACTATAAAATAATAAATAAAAATTAAAATAAAAATAAAATAAAATGCATTTATTTCAAACTACAGAATCCATAGATTGTTAGTATTACACAGAGAACTTAAATAACTATGTTAGTACCTAAACTTAAATGGAGAGAGGTCCAGTGCCTGATCAAGCCACTGTCCCATCTCTCAGCGACGACGGTCAGGAGAGTGTGGCGGCTGGCGCGGACTCTGCAGAGCGTCGCGGCGCAGCGCTTGCGCAGCGTCGCGTGGAAACCGTCCACGCGCGCATCCGCGAACATCCCCGAAGCACTGCAGTATCGCGGCAGCCGCAACAGAACCCTGAACGCGTCGTTGTACTGTACGCGCATTGAGTTTATAGCCCGTTGCGTGTACCTCGTCCACAGGCTGCAGGTGTACAGCGATGTACAGTACGCTCGAAAAAGTGTTATTTTAACTTGCGCTGTACACCGGCTGAACCTGCGGGCTATCATATTGGCCCTGACGGCTAGTGCCCGGCGCTCCCTTTCAATGTCATCGTCATCACGCAAATCGTCGGTAACCAAGTGCCCAAGGTATTTAAATGAGTGAACCCTTTTTAGTGGCTCACCATTCAAGCGATTGGGTGGAACATGCGATGGGCACTTGTTCCCCGCCTTAAAAACCATATACTCGCTCTTTAGCACATTATATTTCAAATTATGACTTAGGGCGTAGGACTCACACTTATCAAGAAGTATTCTTATACCACCGACCGATGGGCTCAGCAGTACCATGTCATCAGCATAGCTAATGTTATTAAAACAGATCCTGTCTATGTGACAACCGACATGTGTACTGCTAAGCTCACCGATCAATGCGTCTATATACAGATTAAAAAGTTTGGGCGAGGTCAGCCCCCCCTGCCTCACCCCGCACTCTAAACCATACTCGTCCGACAACACATCACCCCACCGGACACTATTTCGCTGGCTTGCATACCAACACCTAAATATGCGCGTAAGCTCCCTGGGAAATTGCACCGCATCAAGCTTATCCCACAGTAGGTCATAATTAACGAGGTCAAAGGCCTTGGAAAGATCTAAAAAACACGCATATATAGGTGTCTTTCTACGGGTATAATACTCAACAGCCTGCTTCAAACAAATAATAGCACTTTCAGTAGATAGGCCGGCGCGGAAGCCGAACTGTGCGTCATGTAATTTTAGACATTTGTCTAGTTGTAAATTTAGTAGGCCATCGAGCACCCGAGCTACAATCGTTGCCAGCGAGATAGGCCTATAGTTCGTTTTGTTAGCTATATCGCCGGTTTTATTTTTTACAATGGGTATCACAATTGTCTTTGTCATGAGCGACGGCAGGTATGAGTGGCAAATACATAAATTTAAAAACATTGCTAGTACTCGAGGTAGGTGAGTTCCAGCAAACAGCAGGTGCTCTATACTTAAACGGTCATGACCGGGTGATTTTCCCCTCTTCATTTGCTTTATTATTTTATTTACGTCACTTATGCTAAAACGGATCTGGAAGTCACCCTGCGACTTTTCAGCATCGAGCATCTGCGGCTGCCGATCCCCACCTGTGGCAGTAGGAGACCTAATATTAAACTGCTCCTTGAACATGTTAGCGATGCATATCGGATCAGAAATACCATTTACGCTAATAGAAAGTCCAGGCTTAGTTTCCATTCCTTTGGTAATTTTCCAGAAGTTTCGAAAATCATTATTTTTATGATGTTTGGCAAGAAGATCCATTTTAATTTGTTCTTGGTTCTGTTGAACCCATCTAAGTCTAGATTTAAATATTTTTCGAGTACAATACATACGATCAAAAATGGGTCCACCAGTAGGTTTACCGTACAAGATCCAATCCTGGAACCTAGCCCTGGCTTCCCTGTGCGCATTACCAACATGCTTATTCCACCCTATAACCCTTTTTTGTCTATTACCGGGAGTGCCCGTGATAGCCCTGCTATACAAAGAAGCCTCACATAGCGATGATATTATTCTGTGATACAAGTTATCAAGTATTCTGCAATGCTCGGAGTTATCTATACAGCAGCCATCACAGCATCCCTTAAATTCAGGTGGAAAGTCAATTATTTTTAAAAGTTCATTACATTTATTTAAATATCTTTCAGTTTCTGGGGGTGTTCTCTCCCCCCAAACAATATATTTCTCATTCAAGTTTGCAATAAAATCGTTACATAACTTAGATTTAACCATGTTGAGGTTACATTTAACTACAAGGGGGTAGTGATCAGAACAGAATACGTCATAGTCAATAAAAACATCAACAACAGTGTCCCACCCAGCTGATGTGGTTACGCAATGATCTAACCACCGCTCAGATTTGTGAGTGTCACTTAAATACGTGTGCGCGCCAGAGTCGAGGCCAAGCTTAACCATATCGGCGCAAAACCAACCTTGTTCCGCACAAAAGGATAATAACTCGTCACAAAATAGCTCGTTAGGATGCGCATTGAAGTCTCCCAATATGTAAACGGTTTCAACGCAACTTTCCTTCACTATGGCGTTTATTGCACTTATGCACTGTACGAAATCCGGCAAATTTTCACTACTATTGTTCGGCATGTATACGCTAAAAACTATTATTTGCTTATCACTCGATGTTATCTTGATCGCGCTAATTCTAACATTATCACACTGAATAATCGACGTTGACGGAAACCGGTTCTTACGCCATAAAAGTGCAGTCCCGCCGTACGGCCTCCCGCGCAGCATTCCCGCCGAGGTGTCCACTGCTGAGGTCCCGGTGCACGCGAACTCATCACTAATACTGCTCAAAAGCGCTAGGTCATGTGGTAATAGCCAAGTGTCTTGCAGGGCTATTATATCAGCAGAATTGCACAATCGCCTAACATCATCAATGGATCGTTTAATGCTTCGACAGTTGAAAGAACAAAGAGTAACTTCACTTACTATCATTGCTTACAGGTGGTGGGCATCCGTCGTAGTAAGCACTAGTCCCCGCGCTCAGTGGGTTATCGATGTTTGCATGCTTATATCTTGGTGTTATAAACCGTCGAAATATAATTCCGCTCGGCCATAACGACTCGTCCAAAAACAAATTTAATTTATCCTTGCACACATAGAACTTATACGCATTATAGTTATTATATTTATCTCTCATCACTACTTGCTGTAGTGTAACCGTATCAAGTGTTTTCTCTCGTATGTAGTCGATAATATCTGCCTTTGATGTATCCTTATGCACATTCGTGATGAAAATAGGTAACTTCGGATCAGCTGCCTTGAAATTGCAGTTGGTTTGGGCCTTGCCCATTTTGCCCGTGT
Organism: Acleris laterana; assembly: GCA_963966035.1. Lineage (NCBI taxonomy): Eukaryota > Metazoa > Arthropoda > Insecta > Lepidoptera > Tortricidae > Acleris > Acleris laterana. Next base: position 20,566,684 of record OZ014439.1, read on the forward strand.
ACCGGTTTTTCGAGGCTGGTTTGGGACGCCGTCTCACTGTCTTCCATTCTCCGTTTTTTGCTGCATCTGCAAAATTCGTACACTTTTTCTCGTTCTCTCCGCACCACACTTCACCTGCACCTCCACTTGGTGTATTAATCGGCTGCTTCATTATTCCCGATAAGGTATCAGACCGATCACCGCTGAGCACTAGTTGTTTACTCAACGGTTGCTCCGTTGTTATGGCGGGCGACCGCGGGGGTGAAGAGGGCTGCGGCGTAGGGAGCCGCGGTGCAGAGGCCGGCGCATGCGCAGATACGGCGCTGTTGGGCTGTTCGGCTCGTCTTCTTAAGGGCGAGTGAGATAACGAATTACCGGATTCACGAGGGCTAGAGTGGGACAGTATTGTCCTATGTTGTTCGTCAGCATATTCGATGCTTCGACATGACATGTCAACATGGGACAATCCCATTGGTCCACTGTTTAAATAAGCACCCCGTTTAACGTTTACATTCAAATCTGATTGATTAATATTTCTATAGAACGGATCTTCGACGACAATCTTGCGGCGCTCCACAACACACTTTTCCAGGTTTTCTAACTGCTCCTTCGTGACATAGCGTGATTTGATTTCCTGTAATTCATTTTTGAGCAGCACTATATCCTTTAGGAGTGACGTTAAATCCACTGAGTCGAAGTCTATTGGCGGCAGTTTGTGTAAGTCCCGGGCCACGAACACTGGAATTTTTTCGGGCTCGGTAACTCGCGCCAGATCAATGATATCGTCGATGTCACGGCGCTCATGTCCATCATTCCTTCGGTTAATCTTCCTTTTCCGCGTAGGAACAGATAGGAACAGTAAATCCTTAGCCTTTTTAATGTCTTGAGCTGAGAAGAAGGCCAAACAAATTCTGCTCATGCTCTCATCGTCCATAAGATGTAGCTTATTTATTATAAAAGCTAACAGTTCGTTCACCACAATATTACAATTGTTGCACTTTAACGTCGCGGCCATGATGCTTTTACACGGCAGCTAACTAACCGTAACACGTCCGATGCGTACGAATGCGCGCGCGACACTGACTATAAATTTGTCATAATGACAGCGTTAAGTCACGAGGTACCAGTGTTCTACACTGTGGTTCATCGTATTGTATGTATAGTAGTAAAACACAATAACGTACCTACCTACATATACTATTAAACGGGGTTACGGGTGGTAGGACCTTGTGCAGGGTCCGTCCGGATCGCTACCACCATCTTATCCATTAACCTACCACCAAACAACAGTGTTCGCATTGTTGTGTTCCGGTTTGGGGATAAGACAGCCGGTGAAATGACTAGCATAGAGGCATTCCATCTTAATCCTCAGGGTTGGCAACGCATTGGCAGTCTTAGGATTGCATTGCAGTCTTGTGAATGCGAATGTCTATGGGTCACAGTTTCCACTTACCATCAGGCGGCCTGTGTGCTCGTTTGTCTTCTCTATGCCGTAAAAAAAAAAAAAAAAACGAAACTTACTAAAAGAAAACATCCAAGATTCATCTCGGATTTTTTTATAGAAAATAGAAGAGCACAATCTCGGCACTACAATGCTAAGACTACAAATGCGTTGCCAACCCAACCAAGATAGAATGCCTCTATTGCTAGTTACTCCACCGGTTGTCTTATCACCACACCGAAAGACAACAATGCGATCAGTGGGGTTATTATAAACTATCTATGCCATTCATTTTAAGCTGAAAGAAAAGGACAGAGTTATGTAACTGCTATAGCTCCGTCCTTTACACTCACCGTAAAATGAACTGCATAGCTATGTCATAATAACCCCCCAGTGCTGGTAGTGGACCGGACGGACCCTGCACAAGATTTTACAGTCAAGGATTTTAATTGTTATGGAACCCTGTCGCATAACTTTAATCATTAATTTAGACGTAATTTCTTTCATGTGATTTGACGCCGTCATTATGACAGGGTACCATGGTGGCTTAACAATTAAATTCCTTGACCATACCACAACAGAACTCAAATCCATACTCAATTATATTTTCTGCCTAAGCGCCCTTTCCCAATTAACGTTAGAAACTCTTGCCTTTATAATAAGTATGACGATCAAAAGAAACTTTGTCTGTCCACAATTTACACAATAATTGCTATCAAAACAGTTATGGCAGAATATCAGAATCGGTCGTAAGTTAGCCGCAAGCGCCTGGGGCTAGGTCGTCGTCTTTGATAATAACATTTCTATTCAACGTTGATTTTATACCAGAGTATTATAGACGCCTTTATCACGGTGGATAGACGTGGACAAAGCATCTGTCACTGTCACACTTACTCACTAGTCAGAAAGGGACAGATGTTTTGTCCACGTTTATCAATAAACATGGTGCAGGATGTACAACTCAAGTCTGGGGACTCGTTAGCGTCTAATAAGTCTCAAAAGCAACTGGAATAATTTGGTGCTTTGTTCAGTGCAAAACTTTACAAATGTAAAAGTTTACGTTTTGTGTTGTATTTCTCCAATATTATAATAATACTGTTGTTGTCATGGCAGCTCTTACTATGAAATGAATGAGAGTTTCCATGGTGTTAATATGGAGAAATTTATGAAAACGGTGGTTTTCATACATTTAATTTTGTGCGTGACTCGATTTATGAATTTGGAAGAAGCGAAAGAAATTTGTCAAAATCGTAGCAAGTGGAAAGAAGTGGTCTTTTCCTACCCCTCTGGGAAATAGGCGTGATTTAATGTATGTATGCATGTAATTTTGCGGATTATTTAGTAACTTCAAATGCAAACCATACAAAATTCTGTCAGGAATATTGGACAATTCTAAGATATGTTATACATAATACTCTGCGTGATTGAAACACTTAAACTCGCAGCACATGAAAAGAGTTGAGTTCACACTTTAATTTTAAACATTAAGTAAAAAATTTAACCATATTATTTTTATCTAAAACCTTTTTAACCTAGTGTAATAATGAAATTTTAAAATAATTTGGAAGTCAAAATTGAAATGAATAAATTCCGTACGAAATAAGACACGTAAAAAAAACGCCAATTTCACAGGACTTATATTGTGATTAAGATGTTGAAGCAGGTGGGCTTAACCTAAGTGGAACAAATCCCGTGGGGTTTCAATGAAAGAGTAATGTTAAAAATAACTACAACCCGCTGAAAAAATATCCTTTGGGGAATTTACCATTAAAAAAACAAATGTTTCTATTTAAAAATAACCGGGAAACAGGCATGTCGGATTATGCTGAGTATACGGTTTCGAAGCCATGGACATGATTATTATTTAAGAGTTCAGGATACCTTACTCGATGCTGTGATGTAAAAGAATATATTTTGTACAGCTTTGTTGGCGTAATTTAAAAGAATAACTATTAAAAATTACGGTTTGTCGTACAGATAGACAGACGGACATGACGAAACTACAAGGTTGTTGCCTACAAAACCATAAAAAAAACAAGTAAATTCAAAGTAAAAAAAAAAGCTTTGTATTTTTATTCCTATGAATTTCGTTTTTAACGATTTAACATTTTTAGTTTGCTTCGCATTTGACATTGCCCCAACGCTTTTAACTTTAAAGTTTTTAAAATGACAAATGTCAAAGATAGAATAAAATGTTACATTTTTAACATTAAACATTACGTGGGCAATTCAGCATGCAGCGCGAATTACGCTGGCACACGAATGTTGACCCAACTTCACTCTTTCTACGTTTTATTTATGTAATTAAAAAGGTATTTACTACCAACGATTGTTCAAGGGATTGTTGTTACGAAACCGGTGCGGCCGTCATTTCTTTTAGCAAGTAGGTATGTTGGTAATTCTTTAGCCCTGCCTACCCCACTCTGGGAATGAAGGCGTGAATGTATGTATGGAAGTTTATAATGTAATGATTTTATTAAATTTGTGTTAGTTTTAAAATGATTATTTATTACTTTATTACCTTGTAATGCTACTTTTAAGTATTATTGTATTTTATGATTGGAAAAAAATACCTTTTGCTGGAGTTTCTTGCGGCGAAGGAGAAGAAGCTTCTCCGCAATGACGGTCTTGTCCGAAGTGCTAGTAGACTCCATAACTATCACTGACGTGTAAAAGAGCCCTCATGTGGCCAATATACTGATTAACAATTTTGAATTTTGAAGTGTCATTTGGAGATAAACTCATTTTATACTTGTTTCCAATATCCAGAACAAAAGAAAGATAAGGTTAAAAGTTAAACGTGAAATTTGACATTTGACACTTACAATATTGGTACAGGGCAACCATTTTCTTAATACCGATCGGCAATCTTCGTTTTTCTGTGACACACGAGTGACAAATATACTGCCTGTTGCGAGGGCAAGCGTGATAGCGATGGCCAGCCGAACGGTATTAAGAAGGTGGGAATACTGTACAGAGATTCGAAATCTCATTTCTCAGAAATCGCATTTTTAAACAACATATCAAAATACCGTAAAATCTAAGTGAAATTTAAGTTAAAATCGGCCAAGAAATGCGGTGCAAGACAGAGAGATCCAATACGCCGTGCGACGTCATGTAATACGTCGGCCATAGTGTTATAAACTCCACGTTAAATTCTGTCTTGCTAGAAAGAGAACAAGACGAATGAAATGTAGCTTATATATTATTATAGTTGTTTTTACTATATTAATATAAATTAACTTTTATTGAAATTGTGAATAAAAGTCATGAATATTCCCTATTTATTGCACCGGACTGTATTTTTTTGAGTTAACAACTGCAATAGACGCTGCTCTGCGAACAGCTTCTCTCATTGTATCTCGTTACTAATTAAGATTTTGTTGGTATTTAACAAAGGAATCGTTCTGTTTTAGACACCGGACGGTATTAAAATCGCTTAAGTGAAGTTTTTTGTTAAAGGCTGCCATACAAATGATATTTAATGAAAAGTTGGACTTTGCGATTCAGTGACAAAATAGTATAAAAATAAAGAATAAGTGTACACAATATTAATACATCTGAAAAAAAGATTTTAAAAACAATTTCTCACTTGACAATACAGGCACATCGTTAAAGCATAACACATAATAAAATAATACATTAACATTATTCATCGGCAACACTAACAAAACAAATCTACACAACAGCCTTATTTATCCTAATTACCCCCAGCTCGGCACCGTGGCTGACTCAAACGTTCCCATTACCCTGGCCGCATTGCCCCTCTGGATTGCAATGGAAGCCTGCTGAACCTCCTCTGAGGATCTGAGCTGAGAATCCCCCTCAGTCACGCAGACGACGGCCTAACTCCTTAAAAGCTCCTTGGCTTCCGAACCCCAAGGTACCGATGTCTCCACCGCGAAAGGGATAAAATCAAACATCGGCTCCAAGACAGAGCACTTATCCGTTCGAGACAGATCTGGTGATTCCAAAACACAAGGGATGTTGGCAGAAATCATGGCCCGTTGAACCATGTCATTAATAGAGCGGAGCACACTTTTGACAGCTTAGCCCATTGAGGTATATTAACTTGCATCACTGGGCCTACAAAAATAATATCTCATATTTTATTAATTCTTTCGTGTTAATTAGGTACATTAATTTAGGTACAGAAGCAATATAACTACATGTGAAAAGTAATTCCCTGTGCCTTGGTGTAACTTTCAGACTTTGATAAGCACTCTTTCGCCGCGCATTTCCTAATTTTTCGCAGCTTCTTTTACGGTTGGCGTCTGTTTGACAACTAACTTATAAAATGGCCGATATGTGCCTACAGGCTCATATAACGTGGGTACGGGTTATACGTGGTTACTGCCCCTGTAGTTAATATGCCTCAATGGCTTAGCCCGTGATGACCATTCTCCTCGACTATAGTCCCACAAATGCATCGGTGCGCCTCACAAACCTTGCCACCCAACAGTAACGCGATTCTCAGGATGTCATCGTTCAGCAATGTTCCCAATTGTGAAGATGGCAAATCATGCAACCACACTCCTGCTCCTGCCACGCCAGTTCCCAAAGTGCAACTCAACAAACACTGATATTGTAACATCAACATATAACTAATATTGTAACCTCGGTAAGAACCCGTTTTATTAACTTCATGCATTTATGCAAAAACTCTAGGTACTAGATCGGATTGATATATCACAGACACACACATACACACACGGCTTTAAATTCAGTTTTAAGTCATTTGTAGGAGCCAGCGGCTTACGCAGCGTTAACAATAAGCGCGGGTTAAAAGACAACTCAAACAGCTCCAAGCGTTTAATGAGCAATTAAACCGGTCGCGTTATACGGCGGAGGCTTCAATTGGATTTAATTACAGCTGAAGCAAAAACAAAGGACTTGTCTTAAAATAGTGCATGATTCATGTATCAAAGAAAAAAACAAAGAAGAAGAAGAAAATAATTTTATTTCTAACTAGCGACCTGCCTTAGCTTCGCTTCGGTTTATGTGTATCACCCGTACATAATCTAGAATCAATTGTAGACAAAGACCTTCCTCTTAAATCACTGTTTATTAAAAAAGACCGCATCAAAATCCCCTTGCGTAGTTTTAAAGATTTAAGCATACATAGGGACAGACAGACAGACAGTCGCTTCCGACTTTGTGACATTTTATTAAAATTCACGATCTTTATCATTATCAGCGCGTATTAGTCCACTGCTGGACAAAGGCCACTCGACTCGAAGGCGTCCTACACGACTTTTGCCGAGACCTTACTTAAGATTCAAAATAAGTTTCCGTCAAAAATTTAATTTTTGGGACAAGGTTTTGTTTTTTTTTTTGTTTTTTTGGCACAGTCGTCATATACCTACTCGTCAAGACGATTCTAACAAGCCCGAACACGGCGGGTTTATCATGTGTAATTTAGGAGTTCCTATAACCACCGAGTCTCCATCATCAGAACACCTCAAAGGCGTATGCAAATTTTCAGTTTCATCGGAAACCGGAAAGTGAATCAATTTTGACTTGCAAGATTTGACCCTTACATACATACATTGCAAGTTAAATAAAAGTTTGTAAAAATAAATGTTCATCATACAAATATTAAGCCTGGAATCGAACCCGGGACCGCTAACTACGACGTCATTAATTTTTTGTTCGTTGATATTTGTCCTAAAGGGCCGAATCTTAAGTACCCGAAACCCACGTGCGTGCATGCATGACTCGATGTATGAATGTGGAAGAAGCGAAAGATTTTTTTCAGGATCGTAGCAAGTGGAAAGAAGTTGTCTCTCTGGGAAACCGAAGTGATTTAATATTATGTATAATTAATTGTCTAGTTTCCGGGTCACACTTACCTCCTTTTCCTCTTTTTAGATAGAAAATGCAAAAACAGCTTTAAAACCTCTCACCTATGCAGTCTAAGGACTTGGAATTTAAAATTCAATTACAGAAAACTTCATTTGTTCGCATTATTCGAAAAAACCGCTCGCTGCTTCTCGTTACATTAAGTGCCAACTTTTGTAATTCCCATAGGAAAATGACTCTGTTCAGAGTTTTTAGTTTTCAGCGTGTTAAAGCTGGTGCCACACAAGTCTGTTGGAGATAAGCTAATTTTTTTTAAATCAATCAACAAATCGCCTATATAATGTTAAATTCCCGTGTTAAATACATTTTAAATGGGCTATTTAGGCCACCACCATCTGATCTGCCTTTACGAGGGAACAAAATCAATACAAACAGACATACAGGACAATAACATTACCTTAATTCTCTGACAGTCGGTTCGAACTAAGCCAATAAACGTAAAAAAGTGCACTTAGTTATTTCTAAGAAAAAAAAAACATGATTTCAACGCTTTTGCAAATATTAACACACTCCTTTTATCACCTAACTCCTTATATTAAACTCCCAAGAAAAAATGTGGGTATGTGTGTCTCTGTCAATATGTGTGACATCTTAGCTCCCAAATGGATGAGCCAATTTCGAGGTGTTTTTTTTAACGAAAGGTCGTGTAATCGACTTGGTTCTTAGCTAGGATTTATGAATAGGTTGAGCGTTTAACAGACATCAGCTCTGAAGGAAGGAGTAGCGATTATTAATTTGTGTCTATTTAATAGTTAAAATAATAAACTATTGTTATTTCTTGACACTGTCATGCCGGCTCCACATGCTTGCGGTGTTTGCCAAACACTGCAGGACGCAACCATAGGTTGGAGTGCGATACATCGTGCTCACTCTAACATGTAGTCGCGTCCTGCAGTGTTTGGCAAACACCGCAAGCATGTGGAGCCGGCATTAAACGTGACATTAGTCTCACTACATAACGTGATTAAAAACCAAAACCTGGATACTTTTTTTTATCAAAACATGACATAGTTTTTTTGGTGAATCTTCGCAACCCTACCGTATTACACCTGCGTATTACATTTTTACAACTTCTTAATTTTGAAAATGTTTTGGTTTTTTAATAAACAGCAATTTAAATTTAATTGACGCTACCTATAATGCGCTTTCGAAAAGAAGTCAATTTTGACACCTGTCATCACATTACAGCTTATAACCTATTCTCGAGTTTGAGGTTATAATTTGTGGAATGACAGGTGTCAAAATTGACTTCTTAACGACCGGGCACTATAAGCACGCGCAATGTATCTCCACCTCAAGTTCTTCACGCGGAAGCACATAAAGCCATCCCTTTCGATTTGTGTATGGTATTGACAGCATATGGCCTCTTAAACCTAATACTTTTGAGTACGAGTATTGTGTACACCCCAGCGTTGTAACATGTCCAAATATTAAACATGCACGAACTATCAACAGAACAAGTTTCACCATAAAAGTAGTTCGGATGAAAGTTTCAGTACAAGCTGCTGCGTCTAAAACATGCTAATTTAATCTTTATTATCGTTGGAATATGGCTGTTGTAATGCATTTGCGGTGCAAGGAGTGCAGCGTGTATGGCGAGACGTAGCGGCCACTCAAATATGCAATAAACGCACCTCAGACCGTTGCATTCTTCGCTTACCGCACAACCTTTGCATTCAATTTTATATTACTCCGTTCTTTTTGATTTGCGTTCAGGAAATATTGCATTGCAATAACGGTAATATTCTAAGAATAGGTGCTTTAAAGTGTACATTTTAACGAAACGTTTACACTTAAGTATCTAGTAATATTTTCAAGCATTCGCGGAAAAAGTCATTGTTACATCAGTAGAAGTTTATTGCTATGAAAATTTTAAGTAAAGTAAGGATCTAAAATACCCATAGTCTGTCCCATAGAAACTATTTCTGTACTGTGCTGTGCTTAGCTGGCCTTATAAATTGCTCCACAATTTAGTGCCTTGTCATTTTAACGTCATGTTTGAACTGCTGCACTAATCTGTCAAAGGGTTTAAAGCGACGAGGTTCAAAAGTGGGCTCCTTATCAGGTCGACTATAACAATTTCAACGTCAAAGGAGATTGTGAAAACGTAACAAACAGATAGAAATAAATACTTTTGTTAGTATTTAATAGAAGCCTATGCGCGCGACTCCATACGTAGAAGTCGTTTATTGCTATCCCCTCGAGAACTGTCAAATATTTCGGGACAAAAGTAGCTATCTCTGTATAATCTATCCCCGTGTGGTAGCCGGATTAGATCCCCGTGTGGTAGCCGGATTAGAAATAGTGCCACTCCGTATCTTTCCGTGGATGTCGTAAAAGCCGACTAAGGTAATAAAGGCGTGTAGTACTGTTAGGCAATGGGCTTGCAACCTGTCACTAATACACTGGTAAACATCTTCGCCTAAGTGTGCAAAGTGTGGTTACAGAATTATCAAAAAGTTTTTATAGTTGTTGGTAATTCTGTAGCTCTGCCTACCCCACCCTGGGAATAAAGACGTGAGTTTATGTATGTATGTTATGTATGTATCTATCTCTGTGCCAAATTTCATCCAAATCCGTTGAACCGTTGTTGCGTGATTTAGTTATAAAGATTCAAACTTCTGCATTTATAATTTAAAAAAAAATGGCTAGGAAATAGTACGGGACCACTTGTGCCACCTGATGGTAAGTGGGATCTGAAGCCCACAGACACTTGAAATCACAAGACTGCAATCTCAAAACTGCAACTGCACCGTCTTATCCCCTCACCGGAACACAGCAATGCGAACACTGCTGCTTGGCGGTGGGTTCATGATAAGATGATGGTAGCGATCTGGACGGACCGTGCACAAGGTCCTACCAACTCTAAAATAATTATATGTTTAGTAAAATAGGTAGTAAGATAACAAAAGTATTGAATGTTAAATATAGAAGGTAATGAAAATGTTACCATATTTATGAGGAAAGAAAAATAGGTACACAAACAAAACAAAGTTTACGCTCTAACATAACAGGAAACAGGAAAATGTGCTAATAATTTCCCGGTTTGCTCCCGATTCATATAAATTTCAAATGCTCTAAGCGTATGTTTTAGAAACATTTATTTTATTTGTTGGAAATGTAACTTTTATGTCTTTTTGTTAAGTATTTTATTCGATTAAACCTTTTATTGTAGCACGTAAATACATTAACGAATTAAAGGAATATCACAATAATGTTTTTTGTTTCGTTCAAAACAGATTTATATGACACGTAAATGTCATTAGGTTATTGTAAATTTGAATATAAAATTCCTAAATAGTTGTCTGGAACTGTTCATTAATATAAATAAACGATTTTTAAATAAGACTAAAGCAAAGATATTCCTGTTACAAAACAGTCCTTGATAGTACCGTAAAACGGGGTGAGTGGGAACACAAAAGTAAAATGAAGCATTATGTTACTAATTTATAAGACTGAAATTATTTCCAATAGACGTAACGTTATTGTCCGTTTAATAATTGTTCTTATTTGTAACAAGTGGTGACTTATTTTAGGTTGTCCCTACTAATCCCTATTTACCCCCTTTTAAGGTATGTGGAAAAAACTCCCCCATCAAATTTATTACATATACTTAATTGCAGTGACGCAATTTTAAAATCTCGCTCTAAACAACATATTAGCAAGAAACACTTTTGTAAAAGATGCTCAAAGTGTCCCTTTGTATATGTCTTCCTATTTACTCATCATGAAAGAGTGAAAAGGTTAGAGCTTTTAAACTTTATTACGTTCTTAGGAACTTTCTAGAAAACTACACAACTTACAATTAGTACATGTAGGAATAAAGATGACGCAAGTGATTTCGTTCATTAAAAAATCTGTAAATGGGTGCCGAACTTTCATTAAAATTTTGTGTTCGTATCACGTCCAACTTGAAATCAGTGTATTTTTAACAAACGTAGAGCTTAAAGCTCATAAGGGTGAGTATCCATCAGAGGTGTGCAATATAGAGGATGTGCGAGGAAAAATTAACCAATAGGAGAGCTGCACTGAGCGAGGCCAGGAAATTAAGTATTCCCGGTGTACTGCGGTTTGGGCAAAATATTTTTCACAAAATTTCACTTCCCAAAAAACTTATCGCAGTAGTTTCATTTCCCAAACGAATCTTTAGCACATTTACATTTCGCATTTTATTTATTTCGTCAAATTATCATTTGGCATCATTTTACTTTATCAAGTTTGATTAAAAATCCTTTGGCAAATATTATATTCCAAACAATTGTTTGTTCAAATTGTTACTTCGCACACTCAATTTATACCACAAAAACAAACTGCTACCAGAAAGGTAGGTTAGGTTAGGTTAGAACTGCAACCGCCACAGAAATGAACTACTACCAAAAAAATTGGTTAGGTTAGGTTAGATCTGCCACCCCCACAGAATCGAACTGCTACCAGAAGAGTAGGTTAGGTTAGGTTAGAACTGTGACCCTACAGAAATGAACTGCTACCAGAAAAGTAAGTTAAAATGGCCATTAAAATTGAGAACTAGTGCAAAGGAAGTAAAGTGTACCTAATTACTTTTGTTTTTATGACTGATGAGATGATCAAATTATTTCATTCCCAATAGATTGATATTACATAGACAAATTTCGTTGTATGGTGTGCTTTAGGAGGTTAAAATCCGAAGTAAGAATGAACACTACGAACATCGAGTAATTTCTCATCAAGCGGGCTTATTATGGTCGTGTTTATCGATGTGGATAGACGTGAATAAAACCTCCGTGACGATCTGACCAGTATGTAAGTGCGAGAAGGAGGGATACTTTATATCGCGATAAAGGGTTCATAATAATGCGCCTTGTACGGCTAGCACAAGTTGTATTTTGTTGCTTGTCCTTCAGTGCGTCCTACCGTTAGAAAGGGAGATCCGTGCAAACATCAAACAAAATCGAAGTACTAAAATAAAATTATAATCACATAATAAAGGCAAAACTCAACATTATCACCGGAATCGCTAAATCGCGATAATAAATTCTATTACGAGACCAAATCGAGAGGGAAAAAAGAAATGATAAATTGTTAAAATTCTACGACCGTGTAACAATTTCGCGAGTCAATTTTTCCGATACGTTCGCAGACCTAAGGGAAATTATCAAGATGGCGATAGTCACTAAGTTGGCCCGGAGTGGGGTTCGATTCGCCTTTTTACTCATATTGTTCGTTTTTGGCAAGCTTTATCGGGCACTTTTAAAATTGAAAAATGTTTGACCTCTTCAATTGAGTTGGCAACAATTTTATGAAAAAAATATGGCTCCTTTCACAGAGTTTTTTTTTGTATTCTTAGTAAATAAGGCTTTCAACAATTCGTCCGTTTTAGATGTTAAAAGTAATATTAAGTTACCGCGATTTTGAGTCTTATTTTCTACCTTACATTCGCTACATTACATAACATAACAGGTATAGAAAAAAAGGGTGTCAAAGCCAATGTTAAAGCGCTTTACAAATTTCAAGGGGAAGTCATCAAGATTTGAAATTCAAGCTTTTTTGGTCCTATTATTGCTCTACCTACGAGGTGTCCCAGAAAATAGAAGAAAAGTCTGAGAAAGAATCAGTTTTCTTTATACAGTAACCCAATAAAAATGTTAAGCATACTTAGAACCTTGTCATTGTGAATGTCATTGTCATTGTCATGTGTATTATTTGATGTTCTGTTTGAAGTTTAAAGTGAATAACATTTTCGTACCTATTGCGCTTAGTATAGTAGACCAAAAAATTCCTTAACCATTTTCGGACTCTAATAATTATTATAGAAATAGAGTCGAAAAGTGGTGGAGTTTTTTTGGTCGACTCCACATGGCTGTCTATTATTGATTAATATTCTATTATTGAGATATTGTTTAATATTATAACTTAACCTACTTATACTTTTAACAAGCTTTTATCTTATCTTATCTCCCTTTACCTAGTCTATAACGAATTAGATGCACTCAACGACAAGCAATAAAAAGTTGGGCTAGCCTTTCAAAAACTAAAAAACAAATAGCGCTATAAAACAGAATCCCTCAAACTGACCATTTCGTGATATCGTAAACCTACCACGTCTAGTACCGATCAGCTGTCAACATTGACATTGACAGTTGACAGCGGTGACGTCACAGCGATTTGCCACGATCTGCCCCGATGACTGGCCGCCGCCCGAACTTTTTTAATTTCACTCAAAAACCCTGGCAGTTCGGGAGGGATCGTTAGAATTTAACAATGAAATATTGGGGCTTGATTAATGGCTGGTTTCTTATTTTAATTTTGAATTTGGAACACGCGATTGCGAATTGCGTACGAGCACGAGTTTGTGACTTTAATGTTATTAAATACTTGATTTTATTTTCAACTTCGTTCGTGTAAAGACTTTATCGTCAGATTGTAATCTGGGAGCCCTAATATGGCTGTATTTACCGCGTGACATAATGTGGATAAAACATCCGTCACTTTTTGACACTTATAAGTACGAGAGTGACGGATGCTTTATCCACATTTTGTCACGTGATAAAGGCAACCACACTAAGCCCGCTGACAAATAGAATGTGATGTTTAATAACTTACATTAGACAATGACATTAGATAATGACAGCGTATTATCACATTTTCATATTATAATAATAATTATAGTTTTATAATGCTTTTAAATCCACTCATTTGCCATGTTTATTTTGTAGACAACAAATTGTCAAAATCGGCCATCAGTTCTCTCTACTCTCTACGAGAGATACAAAGTACCATACCGACGTATCCACATGTACATTACGTTGGGTGAATATCCCTAGGTTGCTTTAGTCATGATCGTTTCTAGGTACTTATTGGAAGCTCAATTTAAGCACAGAAGAATGTATAAATAACTGCTTCTACTTATATTTTATATTCTGTTCTTGTTGAAGAGCGATCTGGTTAGCAGGCTTTCTGGAAACCCTCGTTATAATGAGAAGTCAATTCATCATTTCTTCATCACAATTAGAAGCTATAATGTTACTATGTGTGTTACTTTTGGTTTTCACCATAGTAATAATAACTAATGTATTGTAAGTAGCAATGTGTACTTTTTTCTCACGCAATAAATTTGATTTGATAATGCACTCGCTGTAGGCTTATTAAATATTTTACATCAAAAGCATGATTAAGTTGCTTTACGTTTCAAGTACTGTCACCTAATACGAAAAAAGTCAAAATATTCCCAAAGGATATCGATAAAATCACATGAATTTTAATTAAGTATTTTCGATTGAAGACCGAAATTAAATTTACTCTTGGAAAAGAGCTTTACATTTATTTGTAACTTTTAAATAAACTCGACCGTATGTAAATTAACTTTACCTTTGCCATATATTCGGCCGTAACGTTATTAAACCCAATCACAGGCTAAATCCTATGCAGGTCAGATAATTCAAAACTTCCTACCTACAAACGTCTGCTCGCATATTTGAATTCATTCTAAATTTGAACTCTTCCAAATCCGTAGCGACCCACGCCATCCCATTTAGAATTAGTCTAAAACCGTTACCTAGTTAAAAACGACACCACTCAAACTATGTTTCTAAATTTAAAATCTGAACTCTACTAGCATAAATCGTAAAACCGATTGTTTTGTTTCACTTGCGTCCCTTTTGTATTTAAGCCAAATTGTCTGAAATAAATCGAAATCTTAACTAAATAAACTGTGAACAAAGCCGCAACCCACCTGCCCTAGCCCATTACGGATAACAAGTGTACTGGCCGTCCGTTTGTCTTTATTTATCAGTCGCAATCGCACAATTAAGCTTGATCCGAGTATTGGATTCCGAGGCTTGGACCGTCATTTGCGCAGACACCGTTCAAACTGAGCGGCCATTAGAGAGAAATGGGGCAAATCAGGGGAGCAAGCGGGTTAGGTAAAAGGGCTGTAGGTTTAGGCAGGAAAGATAGCGGATAAGGTTGGTAAGGTCAAAATAAAGTAGAATTTGCATCTTATACCCCTGACACAAATAATTAGTCTGTTAAAAATTTAAGTAACTACTACAAATACTTATTATCATGTACCTTAATTTAATTTTAAAGCTAAGCCAGGTGAAAACTTATCGTAACAGGGAAGGCAAAGAAATCACTAAGGATTAATAAAAAGCATCGTTAAGATTAAGTAAATCACGTGTTCCACTTGGCGATGTACATACAAAGGCTATTCAATTTGTTAAGGAGATCTTTCTTTTGATATAAAAAAAAACATTTGGGATCTTGGTAACTATTTTCAAGTTTATTACTCACCTTAAAGAAGAGAAAAATTACAGAAAAGTTTAGTATTAACATACTTCAGAAAGCGAATGTTTATAAAAACTACGGCCGTTTGCTGCAACGTGTTTAATAATTTTCCCACCCTTGGTACAACTCATTTAAATTTACTTAAATAAACTTGCATAGTTATTATGAATAGTTTAACTAAACGTACGAATACATACAAAGACACACGGAAGAGATTGTTGTTTATGAACTTTCAGTAAGAGCTACAAAATCAGAAACGGTTATTAAGACCAGTTAATTTCATGCCAGGGTGACCTCTTCATTTATTAGACGTTCTTTGAACTTTCTAGCACTACGCAATCAATAAACTTGTTAAACTAAATTTCTAAACGAGTGAAAGCGACCGGTAAACTAATTTACTTATAACGTTCACTCTACCATCAAAACTGACTACATACTTTTATCAGGTTCATCTCATCACCAACGTTGCGAAACAAAACTCAATTTTTAAGTATTAAAATATACACGAGCGAAAAATTGAATTCTGTCCCTCAGTTTCATTTCTAGGGCAAAATAAACCCGACTCCATTTTTCAATACAAATTAATCGGGTCGCCCAGTGCGCGCAGAATATTGGACAGGCCGACTAAAATATAATCAAATAAACCGAGTCGATCTCTGACATCGACTCTTCGAATAACGATGGCTGAACATGGTAACGTCCGGTTTTAAGGGCGTGAATCGAGTCGATTACGAACTATTCTTTTTATGCCAGAATTTGGCCAGCTTTTGTCAGTTGTTTTTTTTATATACGGAATTTAATTGTAGCTGGCCGGAGATAAAATTACGCTACAAATTAATAAATTTTTGGATAAAGTGATGATGATAAACACAAACCACTGGATTTTTCAAGCTTAAAAGTGAGCAATGTCGTCTTGTATCGCTGTAAATTTCACATTCATCTGCTGGCCTATTGCCTAACGCGATCGCGATCGCAATAGACTTCAAAGTGGAACTTTGTTTTCATTTTAAAGCAGAAATGCCTTCGGACTGTCAAAATTACGAGTGAGCAATAAACCGGAAGTTCAAACGTTAACCCAGGAAGTCAAAACAAACAAACATATTTTCCCATTTATATTACTAGTACTCCATTCACGCAAAACTAAGTGTTTTTTTGTTAAGATTCGATACATTTCGATCCTTTAAGAACTTTATGCATATATGTTGAACTTCAAGACACCTTAAAATCCATCAAGCCGCTTAAGCTGCAGAGCGTGCCAAAGAAATACACACATACATACATACATTCAAAAACATAACCGTCCTGACACTGAACTGTCGGTTAATAAAGTAAGCATACTTAGAATTTTGATTTTGATGGGTAATGGTATCGTTATTAACTCGGCCGCCATCACTGTCAAATCAATAAGAGCTATCAAAAAGTTGTCAATATGATAACAGGTCAAAAGCGATATTGTTTTTTGTCGTAGAGTAGAAGCCCTGCGGGCATAGTATGGCTGCATCTTTTTTTTTTTTTTTTTTTTTTTTTTTATGGCATAGAGAAGACAAACGGGCACACAGGCCACCTGATGGTAAGTGGAAACTGTGACCCATAGACATTTGCATTCACAAGACTGCCATGCAATCCTAGACTGCAAATGCGTTGCCAACCCTGAGGACTAAGAAGGAATGCCTCCATGCTAGTAATTTCACCGACTGTCTTATCCCCAAACCGGAACACAACAATGCGAACACTGCTGTTTGGCGGTAGGTTAATGGATAAGATGGTGGTAGCGATCCGGACGGACCCTGCATAAGGTCCTACCACCCGCAAAAGCCGCTGAGAGATTCAAGTATCTGCGTCAGGTTTATTTGCCACCGAAAATAATCAGGGGACCTAATATGGCTGCGTTTATCGCGTGTCAACTGTGGATAAAGCATCCGTCACTTTTTGACACGTGGACTTATTTACCTGTCAGAAGGTGACAGATGCTTTATCCAAAATTTATCACGCGATAAACGCAGCCATATTAGGTCCCCTGATTATTTTCGGTGGCAAATAAACCTGACGCAGATACTTAAATCTCTCAGCGGCTCCCGAACTAACGACCTTCAGCACATTAAACAAAATAATTTATCACAGAGCTTACGTGACAACATGGTCTCTCATCATGTTTTTATTCAAACTGTTTTTATTTCATAAATAGAAATGAAATTTCAGCCTTTAAAGTGCTTTCATACTTATAATTGAATTTATTTTGAAATGTACCTAAATTGGGAAATGGAGGCGTGGGAGACCACCCACAGTATTATGTTTTACTTGCCCAAGGGGACATTTCTATTTTAAAACGCAGTTTGAAAAGGACAGGCCAAAAAGACGATTTGACCTTGGAAATTGTAGCAAATTACCTGCCTCCAGCAGTGTTTGCATTGTTGTGTTACGGTGAATTGACCAGCGTAGAGACAGGCTAGCAATACATATAAATATCGTGGAAATATCTCATACAAATTGACCTATTCCTAAATTAAATTCTAAAATTAAGTACTTATATAGGATTACCTATACAATATGGTATATCATACAAAACATACAAGACTCAAGAACCAATACCCGCACACTACTAATTTTCTCTTAATTGGGAGTCTTTGGGCCGCCAGCTTTTAAGGCAAGGTCAGTGCCAGCCGGGTCCATTTTTGTATCATTTTGGTGATCACGATCATGCGTATCGTATCGAGTACACATATTCTAAGTATATGTAGACGCTCACTTTGGGCATACCGTATTACTAGCATCGTTACGTGAAAAAATGCGTCCATACTAGCCGTAGCGTAGCATAGTATAACATAACGCCGTATCCCTTTTGATGATTAGGGAAAATCCAACTCGATGTGGATCATATTGTATCACGTATCAAATCATAACTACGGATCATGATACAGTATCAAAACACGTCCATACTTACCGATCTTGATACGCGTATCCGATTGCGAGCGTGTGGGGTATTTAATAAACGCGTAGCACCGTGGATCGCGATATTTTTCCGTACACAATTACGATCATGACGTCGGTGCAACGCAACAGGGATACGATACGTTAAAATTATAGAAATGTGGATCCAGCTTAAGCTGACTACGCTAAGCGTCATCCCGCATCGTTACGTTGATATTTTGACAGCAAAAGTGGATTTACGCGTCTGAAATCTTCCAGCGCTGCCCAAAAGAGGGCACTGCTGCTGAGAAGAAACGCTGCAAGGAACCCGGCACCAGCACGTACCAGCACCCGGTCTTTTTTTAAAGTAGGTTAAAATAACGTATATCTGTAACGTAACTATGGCATTACTTTAATTAATAAACAACTTTTCAGGCTTTGTTAACTTTCTAGCAAAATGTTAATTGCCAGCAATGTAAAGCACAGCAATTTGACAAGTGTAAATGACAGTCGACGGCTACTTTGATTATTAAGATCTGCCCCCGTACCACGACATGCCTTGTACCAAGCAACAGCGATACTGATAACGATTAACACGCAGCACATGCACTACATTAAAAATGGACAGTATCTAAGAAAATTAATTGTGAAGTTATTTTAATTATTTTTTAATTGATAATACTTGTAAACAATTGCTAAAGCAACGTATTATCGGCAGTTTTAATAAATGCCCGCATGCCGGTAACACACTGTATAACATTCAAATGTCGCATTAAATAAAACGAATGAACGTAAAGTAAATAATATCATGCAGGGAAATGTTTCAAAACTCAAATGTAAGAAAAGGAATTAGATTATTGGTGAACTATTATTGGTTTTGAAAGCCAGACTTTTTAAAATGAAGTAGAAAAGGGGCTGTGTGTTGTTTTCTTTGATGATGTAAAACAAATTCAAATTCAAAATCAAAATAATTTACTACACGAAATTTCCACTTGTTTTTAATTGACTAAACGTAAACTTTATCAAGTTATAAACTACTGCCTTCCATGTTTTCGCTTACCAAGGGCTTGCGGCGAAGCAAACGTTTGTGTGTCTCGCACAAACATTTGCGCAGGTCTGCCAACAATACCGTTTCACGGAATCGGTTTTTGAATCAGAAAAGATAAATACTGGCTCTCGAAACTAGGGAAACGTTTGACCTGAGTTTTGTTTACTTTTATAGAATAGGTAGGTAATACCTATAATGGAAAAGTAGTAATACCATTAAAGTACTCGGTGGTAACAAGTGGGAATATTTTTCCCATTTGTTACCACTAATATATTTGGTAGTGACTACTGGGAAAAAAAATCCCAGTTGTTACCACCAATTACTTTAGTGGTAACAGCTGGTAATTTTAATTCCTACTAGTTACCAGTGGTAACAGGTGGGAAAAAAATCGCAGCTGTAACCAGCGGTAACAAATTGGTGGTAACAGATGGGAATAGCCCCATCAAGTGGTCTGGGCCAAAATTCTAAGCTGTAAAAACCATATTATCGTCTTTGACTTGATATTGTTTTTAAATTGGGCCGCCATTACTGCCAAGTAAAATAAGACCTATCAAAACGTTGACAATACGATAACAGATCAAAATCAATATGGTTTTTATCGCCTAGAATCACGGCCCTGTGTGCTTACATTTCCCGTGACATAAAAAACAAGGTTTATTAAACTGTAAAGATTGCTAAAAAAATATCCATCCTTTTGGCTAGAAACAAATACAATGTTTCAGCGAGCAACAAATTCTAACAGCAACCGTCGACTCTGTAGTTTTTCTCATGAATTTCATAAAAGCATTTCACTCACGTCGTGATGTTTGAGCCAGGTTCGCATTAGCCTATTTTTGCGGACACTATGACGGAAAGCAAACCGAACGATGTTATTTCAAAGTATTTTCAGTTAAAATTAGTCTGAAAGCGCTGCGGGTTTTGGGTAAATAGAGTTGGACGTCCTTGTAAAAACTTGTACGTTTTATGACCTTGTAGTTGTTATATTTTTGAAAAAATTTAGAGTTTACATACAGACATACAGGGACCTCATTATATGGATACAGGATGTACTAGGTAAACCATATTGACTTTCATTTATAATCGTATTGTTTTTATTCGACCGCTAAGTAAATAAGAGTCGTAATGTTGACAATTCGGAAACACATCAAAAGCAATATAGATTTAAGGTTAAGAATCTCAACCCAGCGCCTCTATTTGACTCGGAAAAATAATATTACTTTTAAAGTGTTATAGTATTGTTTTTAATTAGGCCTCCATTACTGTCAAGTAAATAAGACCTATCAAAACTTTGACCATATTGAAACACGTCAAAAGCAAACAAGAACAATAAAAAACAGGGGACGGGGTCACACAAATTGATATAGTCCCTAACTAAGCTCTAGGCTTTTACTTTGGGTATATACTTACTAGAAATATATACTTAAACATATAAAAAATATTCAAAACTCTAGAACAAATACACACGTTCTTCACAAAAACATTTACCCATACCGGGAATTGACCGGCCCCGTTTTTCACCATCGGGACAAATGACAGGTAACAGGTGACAATTCGGTATACGTTGCAAAGTTGACAAGCTGTCACAACAGTGGTATTCATATCAGATGCGCCATTGTACACTGAAATGTCACCTGTCACCTGTCACTGTCACGATGGTGAGATAGGGAGCTGGTACAGTCAACAGCAAAAGAAACTGATGAAATAGGGTCCCAAAATTATCTATACAATACATTAAGTCAAATGCTACGGACTATTGTAGTTGATCAAAAGTAAATGAGCTCAATAACGTGTCATAATAAGTGATCACCATTATTTCGATTTTTGAAAACTCAATGACATTTTAAGTCATCGTTGAACATTTCGAATTAAAGTTTTAACTATAAAATCTTGGTTTTGGGACAACCTCGGAGTACTTCGGTTAATATCGGTTATGTTCGTCGAAAAACATGCGAAGTGACAAAATAGCAATCTCCCTTACGCCAAGATTTAAAATAAGTTTTTATTACATCTTGGAATTATTTGCCATAAATCCTTCTTTTGCCGATATTGTTGGAATGTCGTTATTTTGGTATTCAATTCACGTTTGACGCTTTTGATAGAAATGTCATGTCAGGCTTCTGTTTTGCACAGCTGTTATGATCACTTTCTTTTGACTAATTAAAACATCAATTAATTTAGCACTTTAATATAACATGTTATATTTGGGATGCCATGACAATAGATATTTTGAAATGTTGATTTTGATCACTTACTTTTGACGTTGACTGTACCACTACCTTTTCAGGCAGTGACACTTCCAACTAGTCAACAAAACTTATTCAAATCATTAGCTCTGAAAAACCTGTATTCAAATGAAATCCAATATGGTGGCTACACAGGGGTACCAACACATTTACCCGTTGACCGTTTACAGCCAACAAGGCAAAAATGGCCACCCGCCAAGGCAGTTAGTAAGCAAATTCAAACCATTTTACGTAAACACTAACATATGTTGCAAATCATAAGAAACATGCATGTTTTATATTCAGACAACAAAACATTGTGAATAAAAGCAGGTTGCAGGCGCTATTACCATCGTATTAGCATAACATTAATGTATATTACGAAGTATTATACTGTATTATACAAAATTATATCGCGCTTGGTTTAGCTGCAATAGTTTTGTACTCAAATCTAAAACAAACTATTAGTGACGGGTTCTTATTTTTCTGAGTAATATTGGCAGCTTGATATATCATAATTCAACATGAACTGGTATTTGAAATTTGAAGATAAACATCATGATGGTGTCTATGGGTGACGGTAATCGCTTTCCATCAGGCGATCCGTCTGCTCGTTTGCCTTCCTATACTTACCATAAAAAAAAAAAAAAAATGATACTTTTTGTTTGTCTTTTTAAGCGACTTTAAAAATAAAGGTTCTTTGTTTGATACATACGTTGATTGTGTTGACACAGGGTTTCACACAGAACTTGTGTCAATGCATTTATTTATAAGGTAATCGCGAAGGTTTCCCTTTTCTCAATCTTACTAGAGTAAGCTGGAAGAAATCACTTAAAGGGAGGTTTACATACAAACAAATACAAAATACTTTTTAAAGTATGATCTTGATACTTCTGAAATGGTTTTTATATACCCCTGTCTACCAAATTAATATTGAAAACTAGATGTAAAATTTTATGAACTGTTGCGTAAGATTCCTTCTTTTTTTTGCACGAGTGCCCGATAAAAAACCTTGATTTGATGGCAAAACTATGACCATTGTAAAAACCAACAACTTCCTAGACGACGCGAAATATAGGACAAACAGAAATAAAGTTACCAGATCACAATAAAAACGTACCAATACCGAACTTAACTTTTTCTACTGAAACAAGTTAAGAAGTAGGAGACAAAACTACATATATCACCTCCCAAGAGATGATCTGAAGAAATAGACGCAAGTTATAGTTTAACTTCAGTATATCTAGACTGATATAAGCTTTGATTAAGTTATGGTGAGGTAAGAGCCCAGGGGCGTCTTAGAAAAGAAAGTGAGACTCATTTTTTTAAAATTATATTTCACAAGCTGCGATTATTTTGCCAGTATCCAACCTTTTTCGCTAACAAACTGTTAAACCGTAGTTTGGCGAAGAGTTTATTATAAATAAGTGTACTAGTTATATACATACATACATTAAATCACGCCTGTTTCCCAGAGGCGTAGGCAGAGACCACTTCTTTCCACTTGCTACGATCTTGACAAATTTCTTTCGCTTCTTCCACATTCATACACGCACGTCGGTTTAGGGTACTTAAGATTCGGCCCTTTTCCAGTATTTCTCCGATTTGACTCGAAAAAGCACGCCTAGGGCGGCCCCTTCCGACCCGTCCACTCACTTTCGATCTGTATATCTCTTTCGTCAATCTTCTTTCATCCATCCTTTCTAAATAGTTAGGTATACAGTGTGTTACCGGCATGCGGGCATTTATTAAAACTGCCGATAATACGTTGTGTCAGCAATTGTTTGCAAGTATTATCAATTAAAAATTAATTAAAATAACTTCACAATAAATTTTCTTAGATACTGTCCATTTTTAGGGTTCCGTAGTCAAACTAGGAACCCTTATAGTTTCGCCATGTCCGTCCGTCCGTCCGTCCGTCCGTCCGTCCGTCCGTCCGTCCGTCCGTCCCCAGTCTAGCTCAGAGACTCATAGTACTAGAAAGCTGTAATTTGGCATGAATGTACATAATAGTCACGCCAACAAAGTGGTAAAATAAAATTTTGAAAAATATATTTTTTTAATGCACCTCCCCTACACGTAACGTGGGGATGTCTTTTTTTTTTCTTGCCTACCCCATAGTGTGGGGTGTCGTTGGATAGGTCTTTCAAAAATATTGCGGGTTTATAAAAACAATTTTTCGATTAAGGGATCCGTTTATGAAATATTAAGCTTCAAAGCGCAATTTTTTGTTAGAGTCAAGTGTCCCCCCCCCCCCCTACAGCCAAAACTACAAGTGCTAAAAATCTGAAAAAAATCTTCAACGAAAGTGCATATAACGAATTTTAAAGGAAAACTATCACGGCTAAGTAGACATGATTAGTCCTGAGATACAGGCGACTAAAGTGTTTATACCTACTAAAAATCATCTAAGACAGCGCCAAATAACTTTAAATAGAAAATTGGATCATACATGTTGATTTTTGAGATAGTTTTTTGTGTTTGTCGTTACGGCTTCGGAACCCTATACTGAGCATGGTCCGACATGCTCTTGCCCGGTTTTATTAATGTAGTGCATGTGCTGCGTGTTCATCGTTACCAGTATCGCTGTTGCTTGGTACAAGGCATGTCGTGGTACGGGGGCAAGTCATAATAATCAAAGTATCCGTCGACTGTCATTTTACACTTGTCGAATGGCTGTGCCTTACATTGCTGGCAATTAAAGTTTTGTTAGAAAGTTAACAATGCCTGAAAATTTGTTTATTAATTAAATTAATGTTATAGTTACGTTACAGGTATATGTTATTTTAACCTACTTTAAAAAAAGCCTGGGTGCTGGTAACACAGTGTATAAACGGAAATTAATGGAAAAATAACCCGACCATGAAACGTTTATATTACCCGATTGCCGAAGGAGGAGAGTAATGTTTTGACCTGTATGTGTGTATTTGTACATGTATGGTTCCATGTTCCTTTGTAAAGGTTAAACGGATGGTCCGATTTCGACAATGCGAGGTGTCATTAGATTCGTCTTAGCATCCCGAGTGTCCGGTTTTTCTGTGAAATTGGCGAAATATATGTATAATATAGATGATAACTAACATTACATTGACAAAAATATTCAAACAGAAGTTGGGTTTTCAAAAACTTGTTTTTTGTTAGTTACCTTCTAACTTCTATCGAGTATGAAATGTATTAACGTATCGTTATCGACGAAATGTGTATGGCAATTGGTATCAGCGCCATCTAGTATGTATTTAGTACTCAAATTTGATAGCAAGGTTGATAGTGACGTTGACATTCGAATCGTCATCTAGGAGTAAGGTAAAGTGTATGTAAAATAATGTATCCTGCTAAGGTTCCTTTTACTAATAGTAGTACATAATACAGTCATCGAAATATCGATCTTGTGACGAGGAAGTAAATTAGAATTTCTTTTGTTTTTATGGCTTATGATCAAATTACAAAATTGACTTTATTTCATTCATAATAAGAGAACGTGAATATTTTAGGAGTTCGTCCTAATAGGTTTAGAACATGTTTTCGAATAGTGCTCGAGCTACTGAAACCTGATCATCCTGTCAGTCATATCATATTATATTCACAAGATATAAACTCACTTTGTATAATTTTGTTTGATATAACATTCAGTTGGTATAACGAACGAAACGTATAGGTACACATCGATGAAATATACAATCATATGACATTATAATGAATTATAAATTAAAGTGACTTTTTATGTAAGAATTCAATGATTTAATACTCACATTATGTATTAACTGATACATATAAAATATATGTAATAATAATAACGAAAAACGATTTACGATATTACCGAGTGGGCCGAGAATGTTTGCAATTATGTGAGAAGATGAATGATAGGCAATCGAACACACTGATATAAGATTTTACTATTATTATGTGCTATTTTGCTCTATTTTTGCGATAATCGTTTTTTAGTGTAAGTAAATTGTATAGCATCAATCTTGTTTCGACATGCCGTATTAAATGTTTTCATAAAATAAACAGTACACTAATTTAACTTTTTAGAATATTAAATTTATTTTTCGTTTTTATGTCTAACGTTAGTTATATCTTATGAACGTTATATAACATGCAATTATATCAAACGTTGATCTATGTTATGAGACGCACCCTACTCAGACACCAAAAGTCACAGCGTAAAACATTTTGAATTCGCTTCATTAAAAAATCCTCTCCGATCCGACATAAAAATTCTTTGAAGTACTCGTCCAAAGACAATAGGGTGGGAATTTCAGAGATTTTTATAGTTAAGAAAGCCTTTTCTTTTATCGTAATGCCATTTCAAATGAAGAGGTCCATCGTTAGGACAATTACCAAAACCTGAACTTGTCAGAGATGGCATTTTGAGTCTTAGCATGATAGAAAGAAAGGTGGTGTCAAGTGCAGTTGTAAAATTGACTTGTTCTAGAAATCAATCGTCGCGAAAAGAGCGTTTTTTTTAATCAAATCGAGAAGAAAGGATCGCAAAACGACCATTTTCTTTAACGAGGCACCTTTGTCATATCTTTTAAGCTTTTCTTGTAATTGCGAAATGCAATTAACCTATCAGCCATTTAAGTTGTGGTTTATACGGTGAGCTTTAAAACCCAACTGCTTTGTTATATTGTCGTCTACATAATAAGTCAATACCCATGTAATACTTTACTTCTTATTTCGCTATTTTGCTTTTTTGTACCAATTTCTTTATTTAATTTGCAATGTTTCTAGGTAAAATCTTGCAAAACAATTTTGAAGCAGTAATGGCATAGGCTGAAATTAAGACCGTATATGAAAACCCCATCACAATGCAACATTAAGGTATACAGTGTGTTATAAGCATCCAGGCTTTTTTTTAAATAGATTAAAATAACGTATATTATGTAACGTAACTATGACATTAATTTAATTAATAAACAAATTTTCAGGCTTTGTTAACTTTCTAACAAAATTTTAATTGCCAGTAATGTAAAGCACAGCAATTTGACCAGTGTAAATGACAGTCGACGGATACATTTGATCATTAGGATTTACCCCCGTACCACGACATGCCTTGTACTAAGCAACAGCGATACTGATAACGATGAACACGCAGCACATGTACTACATTAAAATCGGTCAGTATCTAAGAAAAATAATTCTGAAGTAGTTTTCATTATTTTTTAATTGATAATACTTGCAAACAATTGCTAAAGCAACGTTTTATCGGCAGTTTTAATAAATGCCCGCATCTAACACACTGTATAAGAGCTGATCTTATGAGTTGGAAGGTGGGGACAGGATTTCCCGACCATGTTGGGACTCATTAGTTTTTATTTTGTTATAAGAATATACTTATGTTACTAATTATAAGACTGAAACTATTTCCAATAGACGTAACGTTATTGTCCATTCAACACTTGTTCTTATTTGTAACTAGTATGACTTATTTTAGATTATGTCCCTAATCACCCCTTGACCCCTACTCACCCCGTTTTACGGGATAATTTTTCCCTCCGAAACATTTGAATTTTCAGGGATGAAAATTAGCCCATGCGTTAATCCAGTATTAGCCATGTCCACTTTAAATTTCATCTATATCTGTCTAGCCTTTGTAGCGTGAAGGAGTAATACACTAACATATCCACAAACTTTCACAATAGAGTATTTGACAAGAGTGAAATTAAATTGGTTTTTCATTAACAACAAATAAATATTATAAAAATACTGTGAAAACATCAATCTTTTATTTATATTTTCTATTTTAAGATTTTTAAATTCATAAAGTCTAAAAATAAGGACGCTGTTTGATTGTGACGTCACAAGACAGTAATCCCTATAAATTCCATAGTAACGGAGCATGTTTGATGTTTCATAAAAAGAAACTGAGTTGACTTTTGTCAAATACCGTATTATAATATTAGTAGGAGCGTTATCTTTTTTCAACAATCACAAAGAAAACAAACATAAAAAAATCATAAAAACAAAGGCAATAGAAATCCAAAATTAATCAACAAAGAAGGAGAGGAAAAAAAACAATAGAAGCATAATGTTGCCATGGATGATTAGTGGTCAACAACTCTATTTTACCTAGCAACTTTGAAACCTTTTAACAAATTACAATAAAGCATGAATCTCATTCCATCCAACCATTTATTTCTCATACAACAATAAGACTAAGGGATTGCGCACGCTTGCCCCGTTATTCCCGAGAGGGAGATGGCAACACAATATTACACAGGGCCGTTACCGTAGGGCTGCCGCTGAGAATAATAATCAGACCTTACGCTAAAAAAAAAGAGAGACAACTAAGAGAGATTTCCTCTTAGTTGACATATGAATACAATAGTTATGATATTAGTTATATCAACCAAAGCTGATAGTAGCAACAGCAAGTTCTTTACGGATTCAACTAACATCTTAGTTGATGTATCTATCGTCTGATTTCCCTGTTAGGCTCGTATGGAATCAAGACCCTTATCCACAATAATCACAATAGAGTTAGAAGCGACCAATTATTATTTTCAGTGTGGCCAAAATCCAAAAGCTACTTACGTTATTCTTTTCTTTTACCCATTTAAAAAACATAAAACTGCCTTTTAAAACGCAAAAAATAACAACTATTAAAATGGTAATGCCGGCGCCACACGCTTGGTGTTTGCCGCAAACCCTGCAGGACGCAACTATATATGATGTATTTCCATCTCGTTCCAATGTATAGCTGCATCCTGCAGAGTTTGTAGCAAACACCAAGCGTGTGGCGCTGGCATAATAGGTTAGTCCAAGAATAAAGTTAGTTAAAGAATAGTTGTCAAAACTGGCACTTGGCTAACCAGTAACACGTTTGACAGCACGATCGCTACTTTGGGCGTTTCGATATTCCGTAGGCGATCGTACGTGGGGCTCTTGGCTAGCTTATTTGTGATAAACCACGTGACCAAATTGTCATCCCATACATTTCCCGTCGAGATGGAATGGAAAAAAGCTAACGTCGGTTGGATCTTGGCTAGGCCTACTGAAGTCGGCTTTGTCGACTTAAAATAAACAAGTACAGTCAACCAATTTGATTTCTAGGCCACTTTAGACTATGTTAAAGTGACGTTGTCAACCAAAACGTAAGAGACTCCCTATGATTTGTTTTACAACGTCACGTTGACAAAGTCCATAGTGACCTAGGAATCAAATTGGTTGACTGTACATCGACGTTTTGACTGTGTTATAACAGCCGTAGTCCCGAGAAGAGTTTTGCGAGTTTTTCGACCTACCCGCACTTGGCTTGTTTTTCTTTATTCGGTATGTCATCATACCGACACACAACATCCAACGATGATGGAAACTCACCTTAAATTTTTAAGGGCATCAGAAATAAAACAATCATTAGGCTGCGTTTCCACCAGAGCTGAGCGAGGCAGCGAAGCAGTGTTGCGAGGAAAAATCCACCAATAGGATTATTTTGTTTTACTACCTTCTGGTCCATAAAGGCGCTAATGAAAGGCAACCTTCCACTTTCATTTAAGCGCAAACTCGTTGACGTTTGTATTCTTCCCATCCTAACCTACGGTACCCAAATTGGTCATTGACTGAAGCCCAAAAATCCCGTCTCAAGATTTGCTAACGAGCAATGGAGCGCAGCATACTCGGTGTTCGCAGAACTGACAAGATCAAAAACACCGAACTGCGCTCCAAAACTGGTATTGCGGATGTGGGTGCTAAGACCGCTAAGCTTAAGTGGGACTGGGCTGGACACGTCTACCGAATGCATCCAGAACGATAGGCCAAGGTTGCCACCGAATGGACCCCGCAAGATGGCCACCGGAGCAGAGGCAGACCAAAAAGGAGATGGCGGGATGACTTAGACGCGTTTCAAAGCGAATGGCGGGAGCATGCACTCAATCAGGATGAATGGCGGAAAAGAGGGGAGGCCTTTGCCCAGCAGTGAGACACCCAAATTGGCTAATAAAAAAAAACTAGCCTCACTATCCTATTAGTGGATTTTTCTTCGCAACACCGCTTCGTTGCCTCGCACAGCTCTGGTGGAAACGCAGCCTTATTCCCTTTTCGAACAGTGTCGGGTAAAACAGCCCTTTTTTGTGACAACCCTTTTCCCCGTAATAAGCAATACGACCCGCTATCACCACTTGTACAATACTCACCTGTTATTACCTTGTAAGGCAGTAATGTATCTTGTTGTGTAGATGATGGGTCTCGTTTAGAGGCAAAAATAATACGTTTCGTCCCTATATTACATGTACGAAAAATATAAAAAAAAACAGTATATTCGTAAAAACATCTTTATTACTTCAATAAAACTGGGATTTTATTGAAAATAAAATACATGTCGTAGCCTTATTAGATTGTGATCCAGACATGTAGGTATTTTTATAAATTAAAAGATGGTTGAAATATAATGATAAGGTAAATAGGTAAGAAATCATTCACAATAGTTATGTGACGGTCAAATCCATCATTTGTTCAACCACCTCTTAGAGAAAATGGTAAGTAATTATAAATTTAAGTAAAATAAAATCAAAGATACATACATTAAGCTTATAACTCCCCTCTTTTTTTACATACATACATACACTCACGCCTTTGTTCCCAGAGCGGGATAGGCAGAGCTACAGGATTACCAACAACTCTAAAAACTTGTTGTTAATTATGTACCCACATTTTGCACAAACAGGCTAAGATATTTACTTACTTAGCCTCTTTTTTTTGTCAGGGGTTAAACCTCACTGACCAAGCAAAATGCAACCGTATTACTCCGCATCAATACTGTGTTTAAGAGCGGTACCAACCCGTACCAGCCTATCTTGGTACCTGAAGGCCGATGACGATTTGCAACTTGTATTGAGTAATAATTAGCGTAATTCAAAAAAAAAACAAAAAAAAAAAAATATTCAGTAAATAGGCCACATGAGGCATGAGGGTACACAGTTGTAATATAGGGTGAGTCTACTAGCGCTTCGGACAAGACCATCATTGCGGAGAAGAAGCGCCGCAAGAAACTCCAGCAGAAGGTATTTTTTTTAATCATAAAAACATAATAGTACTTAAAACTTAGTTTTTTTTTTTTTTTTTTTTTTTTTTTTTATGCATATCTCATTTTATTACAATGTA
This sequence comes from Acleris laterana, assembly GCA_963966035.1. NCBI lineage: Eukaryota > Metazoa > Arthropoda > Insecta > Lepidoptera > Tortricidae > Acleris > Acleris laterana. The sequence continues at coordinate 20,597,507 of OZ014439.1, forward strand.
AAATACTACGACACTATGATATAATGTAGTTACTTTTTTTTTTATTATTAACAAGTTCTTAAATTGCTTCCGCTAGCCCTAATGCAGGCTCGGCGGCGTTTCTAAAGGATGTCGAAAACCTCTTGAGTCTGGAGGCACATCGTCGCTCACCGATTTGTCGGCTGCCCTAGCTGCCCGTATGGTTGACCATTCTCCCGGACATCCTGTATACAATACACAATAATAGTTTTATTGTAATACTACAATACAATCGTATCTACAATTCAAAGTTAAAAACTAAACTTAAATAAAAATCACCACTACAAAAAGAATACCCCCTCTAGCAGGTCCGCGCGCGGCATAGTCCCTATAACACTGGCTGCATTACCTCTCTGGATAGCTAGCCCAATCCTTTGGGAGAGGTAAGAACCAGCTCTAGGATCTCCGGAGGCGTCTATGAGCCGGGATGATAGGGCCTTTATAAAACTTTTCATATTAACTTAGTTACATTAAGTAAAGTAAGTTACATTAGGTAATAAAGTAATAAATAATAAATTCTTAAAACTACCAAAAATAAAATCATTACAAATGTAAGGTCAGGTTAAATTTAAAAAAAAACTATGAGAACAACACGACCAGGTCTCTACGTGAAAAGCCATAAATTATATATAATTGAAAAGAGCTGCTGCGTTCAGAGGAGCAGTGTTCACATTGTTGTGTTCCGGTTTGGGGATAAGACAGCCGGTGAAATGACTAGCATAGAGGCATTCCATCTTAGTCCTCAGGGTTGGCAACGCATTTGCAGTCTTAGGATTGCATTGCAGTCTTGTGAATGCGAATGTCTATAGGTCACAGTTTCCACTTACCACCAGGTGGCCTGTGTGCTCGTTTGTCTTATCTATGCCATAAAAAAAAATATATAATTCAAGGCTGGTTTGTCGTATAACTCTTCTTCAAAGCTACACATACGTTATTTATGTTATAGAGTAACACCACAGAATATTGTTCAAGTGAATTACCGTACAACTGCTCAGTTATCATATCATCCTGCTTCGCAACTTTTGAACCATGCTTAACGGTCTTATGTCTCGCAAAATTCACACGGACATACGACATTTTGTCCTCCACTAGGGTTGGAAGCTGGCAAACTAAACAGTGATATGTAGTGCAAAATTCACATGGACTTATGTCGTTTTGATAATTTGTGTGAGCTTGCGCAAATTAAATTTAACTTTTGTGTGTATTGCGAACTGGTGCAAAGTTTGAATGGTGTAGCCAATATTTGGAGCAATGAATATTTAGTTATTAATAATTTATCGGTGGGGAAAGGGGATTTGAACTATTATTTCCGGGTCATGATGTCGCAGGAGTATGCTAGTTTAAGAGGTTTTGGAAACACGTAGTAGTAAAAGAGTTGTGCTATTAGATAAATAGTATCATTTTAAGCTGCCAAGCTGCTGCTGTCGGTGGCCTAGTGGTTTAAATAAATAAAATAAATAAATGAAATTTTTATTTACCAACACAAAACAGTACATTAGGTTAAACAAGATAAAAATTTAGTTAGGTATACAAAATATTCTTACGTACATAATAAGTGCGGTAAAATGGACATGAGACTCAGCAACACTGCTGGTTTTCAGTCTCCAACCAGGAATTAGAACTAAAACTTAAACTTAAACTTGAACTAACTTGACAAAGGTAGGTTCGCTACCACGACGGCGACAAAACAGCAGAAATACAACATATTGCAAAGCAGATGACAATTTTAGAGAGAGCAAATCAGTAAATCTGGAGTGTACATTTTTATAATCGAACATTTGACATTTGAACATTTGTTTGGGGGTTGACTCGTGATCGTAAGGTACCGAGTTCAAACCCCCGCGGTCACCATGTACCAATGAGTTTTTCTAACTTAAGTGCATTATCCGATGCTCTTACGGTGAAGGAAAAAACATCGCGAGGAAACAGCTGAGTGTGTAAGAGGGTAATTTTGCACAAAAGTTCCTAAAGGGTCGAAGTGTATCCGAAAGGGCCCATCTGTAAGATAAGATAAAAAAAAAGATAAAATATATTTATTCAGTAAGTAAGCCTCACGGGCACACGCTAATAACTACTTAGTCTAGCATTATATAAAGCTATAAATATTAAACCAAATATAATATCAAATATCATGAGTAGTTCAGTAGAAAAACATGTCAAAAATATTACGAGAGAGATAAAGGGGAGCAACAGGAAAAATAAAAAAAACCACAAGGCAACCACATAAAAGTTTTGATATGTTTTCCTACATCAACGGTGTCCAGCTTCCACATATGTAATTAACTAAAGATACTAGTGCTGTCATTAGAGCGCTCGCTCCGGCACTCGTACCTTAGAACCTTCATTATGTACCTGTTACATAATATAGGTTATCTGACACTAAATTTTAAGTTCCAACTACGTAGGTAGTCCCAATGGTGCAGAGGCAAAATCTATAATGTAAATATGCAGTCGAGGTTAAAAGTTTGCTTTTTATCGTACTGGTTATTCTATTTTCTTTCCACAAGTATTTTCACAGGCTAAAGCCTCCATAAAGTGTCAATTTTATATGAAGTGTGTGAAGCTGGCGCTGAACGTTCTAGAACTGTAAAAGAATTCTCTCTGCTAATAAATATTTTCTCATTGGCGACAGTCTTATTGAGAGCCACTTAATTAGTTTAATTAAGATCTGAATGCTGGCTTCCTAAAAAAAGGTTACATTCACAACTAAGTCGTTAAAGCAATTTCAACTCTTTTTCTTAGTGTTTAGGATCACATTTACAATAAGAGTTTTATAACAGTTGTAACTTTTTTCTAAGTAGGCATAATGTAGTTTATTCAATCTCCTTTGCCGCCGTTGCCTTTTTTGTTTTTTTTTAATGGAAAGAATAAGAACAGGCATTTTATGCCACGTTAAAGGAATTTATAGGGACAAAATGCTTTATAACGTTACGGGACCCCCCTTTAACTTTAACTTTAACTTTTTGAAAAAAGTTAAAAGTTATTTTTATTTTTTGGTTTTAGCAGCTATAGTGATACAAACTCTGTGAGAATTGCAAGTATAGTCAACCAATTTGATTCCTAGGCCACTATGGACTTTGTCAACGTAATGTTGTAAGCCAAATCATAGGAAGTCTCTTACGTTTTGGTTGACAACGTCAGTTTAACATAGCCCAAAGTGGCCTAGAAATTAAATTGGTTGACTGTACAAGCTAGCTGACAGAGCGGAGGCTTAGCAAGGATTCCGTCCGCACCCTTTCGGTACGGTACCCTAAAAATAACTGATTATAATCTGGTCGTCCCGTCTTATCCATTAACCTGCCGCCAAACAGCAGTGTTCGCATTGTTGTGTTCCGGTTTGGGGATAAGACAGCCGGTGAAATGACTAGCATAGAGGCATTCCATCTTAGTCCTCAGGGTTGGCAATGCATTTGCAGTCTTAGGATTGCTCTGCAGTCTTGTGAATGCGAATGTCTATGGGTCACAGTTTCCACTTACCATCAGGTGGCCTGTGTGCTCGTTTGTCATCTCTAAGCCATAAAAAAAAAGTTTACACGTCTACACGTATATTAGTCTGATTAAGCGTATATGCAACACGAAGGGGAAGTACCTTAAATATTGTAGATAGAGAATTTTGTTTTATGAAGACTTTATTTTATTTGAAAAAGTAAGTAAGACTGCATTTAAAGATTTTTGAAAAACGCTTGTCTCATCAGAGAATCGAACAGACCAAATATGAAAAAAAATTACTGTATTTTTATGATACCAGTCAAAAGGGTAACTAATAAAAAAAAAATCCTTCCACACAACATTGTATCTAAAAATAAAGGAACAATGTGAAATTTTACATTCAAGTTACTAGAAATTTTATTAGTAGGTACGTAAAATACATGCAAAAAGTGTAGTATTATTTTTAAATCTTTGAATGCAATATTATTCACATTTAAAAATAGAATATAGTTTCCAAAAAAACATAGTATCCTACGGACCATATTTAAGGTACTTTCGCTTCATGTGGCATAGCCGCGGGACACCCGGTATAGTATGTACTCGTATATACAGCGCTCCGTGAGTCACCGAGGCGGTACTGGCTGAAAATTAGCACTGTCAGTGTCTGACAACTCAGCATAATGCTGAGGCAGTCTCCGATTCACTACCGCGAGGACACACACTTTATGCTGTTCCTGTTACACTGTTTTTATTTAAACGTGTTCCCCACATCTGTTGAGCATCAATAGAGCTGAAATCGAGCCATCCATTCAGCTTCTACATGTGAACAAACACCTTCCGTCGTTGGATACCATATTCGCAAAACATGATGTTCTGAAAAATATCATAAAATCCAAACATCATATTCGCAAAACATGACATTCGCAAATCATCATAGTAGCAAGACTAAACTATTATTAAGACATGAATTAGATAGTGTCAACGGAGCTCCGCTACGGCGGAGGTCCTTTTTCTGGGTAGTTTGGCCCTCCGGGCCTGATATAAATCGAACATAACCTAAACCTACATAATGATTTTATAACAAAACCCGACTATTTGTAAATATAATGTTTTGCGAATATCGTGTTTTGCTAGTATGATGTTATGTGTATATGATGTTTTGCGAGTATGATATTATGCGTATATGATGTTTTGCTAGTATGATCTTTTGCGAATGTCATATGCTGTAGAGTAACCGAACAAACATACCCACATACATACATATTACGTATCAAATTCATAACCCTCCTTCTATTGTTATCGTATAAACTCACACATTCATTTAACTCAAGCATCGAGTAAATTAATTCCTATTAGTAATAAAACAAGTATTTAAAGCAGAAAAAGGAAAATTCAAATCAGATTTGCTGTTAACAGCGCTAAAATTTGCCCCAGGGCTCGAGCTCGCGCTATAAATCGCTACAACACTATTATAACTCAAGTTAAACTCTGCTCTAATAATTCGCTTTCATATTTTAAAATAGAGAATATTACCGACGATTTAGCGCGGTAGTCTACGAACGTATGTACAGAAGGTCCACTCTAGCTGTAACCAATTATAATTACCTACTGGGATAGGTAGGGTCAGCCTATTTAATTGGCTGCGCATTGTAGTTCTTTGTCAGTTTAATGTCATGTTTGAACTACTGCACTAATCTGTCAAACGTGTTAAAGTGATAAGGTACAAAAGTGTGCAGCTATTTATAAAGCCAACTGTACAGTAAGGCAAACTCTTTCAGTTTTCCTTAATGTACAGTCAAGGACTTTAATTGTTAAGCCACTATGGAACCCTGTCGCATAACGTTGATCATTAATTTTAGCGTAATTTCTTTCATAATGGTTTGACGCTGTCATTATGACAGGGTTCCATAGTGGCTTGACAATTAAAGTCCTTGACTGTACCTTTTTGTCTTATTCACATTGTGACAAGAGCGAAAAGGTTACGTCTATTAGTTTGCCTTACTGTACGAATAACAAAATGAATCACACGTAATGTTAAGTGGATTTTTAAAATCGCTGCTACTCCTAATACTTGAAAAAAAGAAACGAGTTTTCTTTTATTACTAGATTATTGTTTATTTTCATTACAATACTAGCGACCCGCCCTCGCTTCGCTTCGGTTTATGTAGTTTTTCTCTAACACCCGTACATAAAACAGGGTTTATTATACATAAAAATCTTTCTCTTCAATCACTCCAACTTATTAAAAAAACCGCATTAAAATCCGTTGCGTAGTTTTAATGATCTAAACATACATAGGGACAGACAGACAGCGGGAAGCGACTTTGTTTTATACTATGTAGTGATAAAAGGTTATAAGGGGTTCCGAGGGATAACCCCCCACAAACGTTGTTATTTACTTATTATGTAAGAAATATTTAAAACAAACAACGTGTGACCAAACCCATACCAGTCAAGATCGAGTGCCCCAACTCCCTCCGAGAGTGTCTGTCACGTCGCCTATATATGTGTGAGTGTGAAATCACCTATTATTCGACGCGAACCTTCTGTACATATTTATTTACTACTCGCGCGTGTGATTCTTATCGGTCGCTGTATAATTTTATGTCGGCTCTTATTGACTCTGTCGCGCTAACTGTAGCCATAACAGTTAGAGTAGCAGTTCCAATACTTGCAATATCGCTACAGTATTGTTTGAGTTAGGCACGTGCGTGGCAATCCCGCGGAATTGGTGAGCGAATATTGCGCAGTTTTTGCGTGTTATTGTAGCCACTACGGATACCTACCTGATTTTTTTCAGGTGCAGCGTTTCCGATATTGGAAAAAGATAACGTGGAGCACAGCGTTTGCCATTTTCAGTTGATAGTCTACGAAGACGTTAGAGAGCGCTCTAAGTGGGACCTGCTTGAGCTGTATTAAGGAAGTTGGTAGTTTCAGTGCTTCTGGTCTCTAAGGGTCCAAGTCAGGAGATTATGGATGGAACTTCAATGTATGCAATTTGAACTATGAGGTTAAAGTGGTTTAGACAATTGTGGGTAGTTGGAAGACTTAATGTAATTGTCTTTCGTAAACCAATAGTGTTATTTAAATATATTTTATGGTAAAATACTACGTTTTTGTTATCTATGTTTCAAGTTATGTCTCTTGTTCATCAGGACGTTAATTAAAATAAAATTGATAGCAAAATTAGTACCCAAACCAGCAAACATACTGACAGACAAGAAATTAAGCTAATAAAAAATAGCCTGCTACAATAAACCTATTTAAGTAAAAGTATACTTCGTCCCTTTCTGTTTAGTTCAAATTTCATAATGACAAACAACGACAAAGCATATTTTAAGCACGCTTTAACTATTGCACGTTTACACAGAAGAGGGAATTTTGATATCAAGTCAGTATGTTAACAAATCCAAACGATCTTAACCTACCTCTAATTGCTAATTAAGGCTATTTCAATCATTATTAAAATTAAGTTTGCAACTTTATGTGGTATTTACAATGACATATTAATTTTAAATTACTTTTCCGCCATTTCCGTGTCTTTGAGTTGGTTACTAGATATGGGTAGCCCATCTAGGTATTTCATTCAAAGATCGCTACCAGCAATCATTGCAGTATCCAACTCCTTGATTTGAAACTTTGAATAAACAAGTAAAATGAAATATTTTGTTTTTGGGTTCACACAAGTTGACCTACTTTAATAATAAGCTCTAGACTCGTACTATAAATTCGAGAATATCATAAACATACCTATATAAAGATATGCATACTAAATACATAGAAAATATTCGAGACTCAGGACCAGTGTGCACTTTTTTTATAATATTAAGTATTTACAAGTTTTTTTTTTACTATGATAGTTGTTACTCACACTATACAATTAGGGAATGCAAATAGCCAGTTATAACTTGGTTTAACCGGTTAATTTGCATTCTCTATATACAATACGAGTACAATGTCCAAAAATATTGAAACGCCAAGCCTAACAGCAATTTTTTGAGTTAATTGCAAAATGAATTTAACAATGCATTTTTTTGTACATAACCGGGGATGCCATAACACAAATATTTACCAATACCGGCAGTCGATCCCAGGACCTCAAACACGAAATATAAGGTTTGGAACACTCTGAGCTCTTAAATTCACAGTCAAGGAATCCCGGGTGAAGTAATAAGTCATGCAGGGTGCCGGAGCTCGTCGGACGCAATCTGGCGCGATGCAGGTCTTACAGGTGGCTTGTGTGTGGTAATTTAGCCCGCTGCCGACCCTCTCACTCACAGCTCGGGGCACTATGAGAGAAAGGAAAGTAAAATAATTAGAAAAAAACACAACTGTTATTGATTTTTACTAAATATTTTTCTTGGTACACTACGCCAGAACCAACAAGTTTGACAAGGTTAGGTTAGGTTAGGTTATTAGCACATTAAATATTAGGAATATTACAATTATGCACATCAATCATTTGACAGTTGAATCTTAGCAACATCAAACGATAGGACAAATAATATTTAGGACAAACGATAATAGGAGCAACAATCTCGGACAGTCAAAAATATGCGGAACAAAGTGTATGCCACACGTTATTAGGACAAAAGACGTTATGCGACACAACGATAGGACTAATAATTGTATGCCATTCGATATAAACCCTAGATGAACCCATACGGCTTTCCACCTTTTCACAAACTTAGAACTAATGTAATGGTCAATGGTTATGGTCCACATGTTTATATACTTAGGAATTTACTTTTTTTAAATTTAAAAAGTCAAACAAGCCATAGAGTTACCTAATGGAAAGAAACCACCGCCTTTCTTGGCCACATTGGCCACCCGCAGCACTAGGAGAGGAATAGCAGATGTATACCCAAGCTTACATACATACATACATAAACTTTATTCCCAGAGAAATGGAAATTCTGTAGCTCTGCCTACCCCACGGTAGGCAGAGCTACAGAATTTCCAACAACTAAAAAAACTTTTTGATAATTCTGTAACCACATTTTGCACACTTAGGCGAAGATGTTTACCAGTGTATTAGTGACAGGTTGCAAGCCCATCGCCTAACAGTACTACACGCCTTTATTACCTTAGTCGGCTTTTACGACATCCACGGAAAGATACGGAGTGGCACTATTCTAATCTGGCTACCACACATGGCTGTTAGGCTTATAAATACTTCTACCCAAGCTTTTAAATGAGTATGCCCATCTTAATAGTCTTTTAAACCTCGACCTGTCTATTTTATATCAATTAGTTTCAAGAAGTTGCTTTAGAGCATAAAATACTGATCATTTTGGAGAATAAAGAGCTCGTCGGACGCAATCTGGCGTGATGCAGGTCTTACAGGTGGCTTGTGTGTAGTAATTTAGTCCGCTGCCGACCCTCTCACTCACAGCTCGGGGCACTATGGGAGAAAGGAAAGTAAAATAAATTAGAAATCCGACACATTTTTTTATTTCTGTTGATTACTTTCCTTTACTTCTTGAACAGTCCAGTTCAGAGTTCTAGATGGACCAAACCGCGTTTCCACCTTTCCTAAGTAAACTAACTAAATAATCCACACTTTAACAACAAATGTTAATTATTTTGAAAAATAATAATTGTATTTTGCCCTTGGTTACACTTCATCATTCATCAAACAATAAGCAAATCAAGTCAACCGCTTAAAAGTTAACGGGAAGAGATGCCTTTGAGGGATAGGTTTTCCCTTATTTATACTCGTACATACCCTTTGAATTTTTGTATATTATGTGATATTGTTATTTTCCTGTTTGTACAAAAAATACATCATTGGGCTAATATTTACTATCTGTATTCAATATAAGTACTTTTATAATAAATTATCCATTTCAATTAACCAATCGATTTTTAAACGATCTTGCTAAGAGGGCCATTCTACTTTTCTATTTTACACTAAACTATTTTTATTTCCACAAACGGTAAAGTGCTGCTTTTTCTAACTTAAAACTAGAAAAGGGACGTCAATAAGCTTATATATAGAATTAACCTAATTCATAAAAAGTTATTTGTAATAACTATAAAGTGAGTAACGCAGTGGACGTTGATGTCCCCACCTTTTCTATGGAAAATGTGCAATTTACCACTGAGTTACCGAGATTCTTCAGCGATAATTGAGTAATTTAGGATAATAAAAATTAAAACCGTTAAGCGTAAACATTCTAAGTTCACGTTATTTGTTTATTCGCGGATTCATCATTTGGTATACTTTTTATCGGACGATAGCAAAAATGTACACTGAAAAGTAGAATGGCCCAAGAACCATCCTGATTAAACCGCATCGAAATCGGTCAATTCATTATTGACCTATAATGACTATGAGCTATGTATACAGATACACGTAAACTCCTATACTCAAACACACAAATACGCAAACACACGTAAACCTTACCCCTCTTTTTGAAGCGGTGAATAATAAATATGAAACCAATAATAATTGTTGCTCCAAGTGTACTAAGACCTTTACAGCAACACTAGACTTATAAAATAAGATGGGACTCGCTTCCTCGGAATGCTTCCTACTTATAAACCACTTCTCAAACACAAACAAGCGCACTTGATTCACAAAACTTGATTCAATTTGACTCTTACGGTAACTAGACAAAGGTGAAAATAAATTGAAACGAATTTTCTCTTACGTTCGTTTTACTTTGCGGCGCGTAAGGGTGTTCCGCGTATGTTCGTATAATTGAAAGGAGTTAGTTATTTTATTTTTATAAAATGACTTAAGACTGCGCCGAGCGTACGCCGGATGTACAGTGGCGCCCTCATTACTTTTATTGTGTTTTCTAATAAAATAGAGTATTTTCTTGAAATTGGACGATATGATTTTGTAGTACAAATGAAAACACAACTTAAAGGGTATATCATATAGTTTAATAACAATTCACCTTCTAGTTATTAACGTAACGGAAAAAAGTGGCCACCTTTTCCCGTTAACCTGACTACTCAAAGGGTAATTGTTATTAAAGTTTGTTACGTATCCCATAAATTGAGTTTTTACTTTTACTACAAAAAAAAACGTCTGATGCCAAGGAAATTCTTTAATTAATTAGAAAACACAATAATAGTAATGAGGGCGCCACTGGACGCCGTTTACTCGGCGCAGTCTTAAAAGATTATTTCGTGGTTCTTTATTCAAATGGCTATTCAATTAAATAAGTAAAAACATAAGTTAACCCCTTCCTTCAGAGCTGATATGAACTACATGGCCCCACCTATTTTCTTGAATCCAAGGTAAAAACCAGCGGTCGCCATTTTGCTGCCGATGCATGATGACATTTTGATGTCATGATGTCATTTGAAATTTGTGTTTTTTTTCTAGCCTATATGAGGGTCCACTGCTGAGCAAAGGCCTCTCCCTTTGATCTCCATGAGTCCCTATTGGGTGCCGCTTCCGGCCAGATGGCATTTTTTTACAGATATAATTTATAACATACATTAAATCACACCTGTTTCCCAGAGGGGTAGGCAGAGACCACTTCTTTCCATTTGCTACCATCTTGACAAATTTCTTCCGCTTCTTCCACATTCATACATCGAGTCATGCACGCACGTCGGTTTCGGGTACTTAAGATTTTTTTATAATATACTATATAATTTAATGTTAGATATAGTATAAGGGTAAGGATTATATTGATATTATTACTAGCTTTGGCCCGCGACTCCGTCCACGTGGAACTCGTTTATATCGTAGCTCCATACAAATTGTCACCATCTCTTTCAACCCCTTTAGGGGATACATTTCGGGAAAAAACTATACTATGTCCTTTCCCAGGATTCAAACTATCTTTGCACCAAATGTCACCTTAATTAGTTCTGCGGGTTAAGCGTGAAGCGTGAAGAGGTAACAGACAGACAGACACACTTTCGCATTTATAATATTACAGTATAGAGTATGGATTATTACGAGTACTTAAGTAATATCATTTATGATCAAAACAAAACAAGTAAATGAATCAATTAACTGAATAAATAATATTCAAGGTCAAACATTGTATCCCGCCAAAACTTACGCTTTAATACAATTCTTATTCTCCCAATGCAACCTGCAAATAAAACAACCTTCACGGCACACCTGAGCTCAGAAATATTACGACTCTGTGGCAGCAATTGAAAACCTTTTCATATTCGGAAAATTGTCTTCGAATTTGTTGGGGCGTAACGTTTACCGCGACAATGGCCGACAGGGGAGCGATGTGGGCTAATACCACAATACGTTCGACCAGGACAAAAAGGTAGTATACGCGTGAGGAGTTTATACTGTTATAAGGCGTTTTATGGGTGGTGGAATAGTGACGATACCTTGGCGGTCACACGGTCTTCTTAATTTGTATTCGGGTTGTGTTTTGGGAACAAATTGGCGTGTTTGTGTTGTTCTATTTTTACAAGCTTTTTTTGATTTGTGGGGTCGGTACGTTTGGAGACATTTTACGCTTACACACTCATTTATACACATGCTTACTGATGCTAGGTTTTATTTTAGTGAATTATGTCAAATGAACTCCTACATAATATAAGATTTCACTGTTATTTTTTTGATTTTTAATTATATACTATATAAAAAGAAAAATCGCTTTATTTATTAAGATTAAGCTTTTTTTATGCTTAAGGGGACAAACGAGCTATTGATACCACCTATATTGCTTTTTAGGATCACCTAGGTAGTGATTCTCTGAACAACGGCGGTCGGACGGACGGACGAGTGAATGTCTAAGCGGCGAGTTTAAGTAGTCCCGTCAGTGCGAACAAAACATATTTTAGCGCGTGCATTTTCAATTTAGCTGCATGATTTCTGCCAATGGATCGAACGTATAATGCTGCTTAATTGAAAATGCACGCGCTAAAATGTGGTTTGTTCGCTCTGACGAGACTACCTAAACTCGCCGCTGCGATTTCACTCGTTCGTCCGCCCGTCCGTTGTTTTTGAGAAAATAATGAATGAATGTGAAGTGATCACCACTGCCCATGGACACACACATCACCTGCCCCGTATTTCACCATCTTGACAGGTGACAATTCGGTATACATTGCATAGTTAACACACAGATTGGTCACTGGGTTTCATATAAGCTGCGCCGTGTACACTTAAATGTCATCAACTGTCATTGTGAGGATGGTGAAATTTGCGGCTGGAGAGATATTGCAGCTGCGTTGCCGGCCTCTGAAAAAAGAGTATGCTCGTCTCTTGAAGGTCCCCAAGTCGTAGGGGTTCGGAAATAACGCCGCAGTGAGCTGATTCCATAACAGGGTCGTGCACACAGTTTTAGACTACTTACCATCGAGATATTGCTTGAAGTTTAAGGCTTCGTCGAGCGTACGGCGGATGTACAGTGGCGCCCTCATTACTATTATTGTGATTTCTAATAAACAAAAGTATTTTCTTGAAATTGGTTGGTAAGGTTTTGTACTACAAATCTCGAGTTATCAACCTGACGGAAAAAAGTGGCCACCTTTTCCCGTTAAGCTGACTACTCAAAGGGTAATTGTTATTAAAGTTTGTTACGTATCCCATAAATTGTGATTTTACTTGCGCTACAAAAACGTATCGTCTGATTGCAAGGATTTTTTTTAGTTATTTAGAAAACACGATAATAGTAATGGGGGCGCCACTGAACGCTCGACGTTTGCTCGGTGCAGTCTTAATCTATTTGTTATTTTTTCTAAGTAGGACTAAATTAAAGCCTTTATATAGCGGGAACACCTTAAAATTCCGAATTACCTTTTTACCGAATATTCATTTGTCCGAATTTTCCTTTTTCCGAAATTTATATTACGCTGGAGCTATTTTAGATTAAATGCATAATTTAATTGTCATACGTAGGTCAGGTTAAGTTTGATTTATAAGCGATATCAAAAAATTTAGTCTTCTATCAAAAAATTGCGTTCGGAATTATAAAAAATTGGGATTTTGATTAATTCATGAATTATGTAGTGTACCCTTATAAAGCATTAGTAACTGCAAATTAATGAAGCCCTGTTCTGTATAACCTATTTCCCAGATATAGTAATGTAAAACTTTCTAAAACACAGTATAGATACTAAAGTAAGCACGCTACTCCTTGCATCAAGATAAAACTAGAGGCAAAACGACGTAATCGTATGAATATCCGTAAACATAACATGCAGAGCAAGTCGAGATGATCGTACATTACTCGTACATACTGCTATATAACAGTGTTATAAAGGTCATAATTAAGAAGTATCCTTATCGGCGACGCGCTGTGGAGACGCCATTAATACGCGTCGCGTCGAGCGAGCAGTGAGCAGCGAGCAATGAGGGCGCAGGCACGTAGGCAGAAAGGGTTAATAAAATATATTTTAGTATTCATTTGGGATCTTGAGTCTTTTTATATTAAATATGCGTTTGTATTTGACCTTTGACCTCAGTCTCATCTGGGGCCCGTTTCTCAAAGCGTATTAGCCTAATAATATTAGTGTTTTATCTCATAAATACAACTAAAAAATGAGACAAAACACTAATTATTATTAGACTAATACTTTTTTATGAAACGGGCCCCTGATGTTGATGTTAATACCTACTACCGTAAAACGGGGTGAGTAGGGATTAGGGGGTGAGTAGGGACACAACCTAAAATAAGACATAACCAGTGATCGTACTTTTTCTAACATTTTCGGTGCAGTGCGGTTGTCAGTAGTGCTCATATTAAATTGTTTAACCAAAAATGTATCACATGAAAAATTTAAATATAATAGCGTTTTAAACGAATCGGAAATACAGAAAATATTCTCAGAACATGTAAAGCCTAACACATATATGCATAACGAAATGAAGAGTCAATTTACTATATGAGAAAATGTACCACAGCTGCAATAAGTGTTGCTGTTGTTCGACAGGGCAATCAAAATTACGAAAATAAATCGGTTACGGTAGCGTAGGTACCTAATAAATGTTATAAGTACACAATAATAATAACAATTAAAAAAAAAATAGAGTTAGATTTTCAACGACGACACAATATTGTACATAATTTTAAACGTCAATCATAATATTATACACGTCGACAACCCTAGGTCGATGTCGTGTGTCATTATGACGTCAACGCACCAAAAATGCTAGAAAAAAACGATTACTGGTCATAACATATTAAAAATAAGAAAAAGTATTAAGTGGACAATAACGTTACGTCTATTGGAAATGATTTAAGTCTTATAATTAGTAGTATAGGGTTAATTTTAGGTTGTGTCCCTACTCACCCCTTAATCCCTTTTCACCCCGTTTTACGGTACATTGTGTATGGAGTTGAAAAACTTGCCTAATTCTTTTGTTTGTAGATGCCAAGCAAACAAATTATAAATTGAACCTAAGAAGCATTTTTATTAAGTAGCTCTTCTTAAGTAAAATATAATATGTTCCATTTTATTTCTAAAGCCCTTTTAGTATCGGGTTATACAATTGTACAGGGATGAAATTTTCACGTGTTTTCGTATTGTCAACGTTTTGATAGCTTTTATTTACTTGACAATAAAGGTGGAAATATTATTTTACCCAGTAGAACAGAGGCCTTAGTCTCGTATCTTACTGATGGTGAAAACTGCATCAAAATCCGGTTAGCGTTAGCGGGAAATACAGACAGATAGATAGACAAACGGGGGAAACTATGTGCGAAAGCTGAAGAATATATCCATGCCAACTTTCAGTAGTTAAAAGGAATTTAAAGAACTACAACACGCTCTTAATAAGTCATTCCTAGTTCACATAATCAACCGTCAAATAACAATTTTATGATCCCTTAAAGCCTTTACAACTTTGATATATAACGCAAGTAAACATAAACTCGTATAGCAGCGCTATAAGCTATCTGCGCTACGCACTCTTTGCGTCTCGTGTTTTCCTCTAATTGTTTTACGGGCGGCAGTAAAGGCAACGGCATCGTTCGCTTATCTGCTGTCATCTCGCGATCGCGCCGGAATGCCGAGTGGGCTGGCGGAGGCGGGATTAGGGCGGTTTAGGGCAGCAATTATACAACTTTGTGAAGTGTGCATAGCTACAATACAGCTACTGTCAGAGATAGATATCTGTAAATTCCAAATGTGTCTATGTCCTTAAAAACGTACCAAAATAAAACATCATACGATTCTATTCAAAAGAACTAGCCTCAAATAGCAGTGTTCGTATTGTTGTGTTTCGGTAATAAGATAACTAGTAAATTTACTAGCACATGGGCATTCTATCTCAGACTCTCATTACTCAGGGTTGGCAATATATTTGCAATCTTAGGATCGCAGTCTTAAGATTGCAAATTTTATTAGTCACAGATCCCACTTACCATCAGAGGCCCTTGTCATGCACTACGCTAACTAGCGTTTCTATTTGTTTCGTGTTTAAGCCAATCGCGTCTCTGGTAGATCACGTGACTTTTCGTATCACCACATCTACCAGTGACGTGATTGGTTTAAAAACGAAACGAATAGATACGCTAGTTAGCGTAGTGCATCTTGGCAAGGACCCTAGATAGCCTTCGCTATACCTTAAAAACAACTGTTAGATTGGTCTTCTAACAGACTTAGTTGCAAAGACAAATTAAATTATTAAATATCATCCATCAAAGTGAGTGGACGGGTCGGAAGGGGCCGCCCTAGGCGTACTTTTTCGAGTCAAATCGGTGAAATACTGGAAAAGGGCCGAATCTTAAGTACCCGAAACCGACGTGCGTGCATGTCTCGATGTATGAATGTGGAAGAAGCGAAATAAATTTTTCAAGATCGTAGCAAGTGGAAAGAAGTGTTCTCTGCCTACCTCTCTGGGAAACAGGCGTGATTTAATGTATGTATGTATATCATCAAATTGATAGTAATACATAAACTTCAACCTAAAACTCTTGTACACAAAAAAAATACCCTCAATACTACGCAGGATTAAATAGACACATCAGAATAATCCTTGGACCCCAGTCGAATTTAATTTTTAAATCTCTTTTACTTATAACGCCGCCCCCACTTCAAACCGTCAGCTTGATAAATATTTAATGGCAGTATTTTAAAACGCAGGTCTGAGTTTCAGACGAGTACTAACCTCGGCTGTTTTAAATCCATTAGGTATATTATGTAAACACCCCCTCCCCTCGCGGTAATCCCTTCACGACTGCACAGTGGCGGCAGGGCAGAAGAGGGGGATTAGGTTTTTTGGATTAACGCGGGAAAAACTGAAGATCTTTTATCATTAACATATTTTATTCGGGTGTGTAATGAATTGCATTAAAACGAATGTACTAATGTTCATTTTACATAACACAAATTGCATAGTTTTGATCTCTGTAATAAACCAACGATATAATAATTAGTATGCATAACATAATTATATTGCATATATTGACGCAACTGAAGAGCTGCTCAATAAGCTGGAACGGCTTCAGATTCAGAACGTGTGCATTCGGTACATATTTGGCTTGCGGAAATTTGACCATGTGTCTGATTTCCGTACTCAGCTTAAATGGTTGCCCATTAGATCGCGTAGGAATGTTCATGTCCTGTCGTTGCTATTTAATATCCTTTTCAATCCTCAATCCCCTCCTTACCTTGTCGAACGGTTCTCTTTCTTGGCTACCGGGTCCCAGAACCGCTTACGCTCGAGTGCCAACCTACTCCTGGCTTTTCCTGCTAGCAAATCCAAATCTTACTCTAAATCCTTCTCGGTACATTCTGTTCGGTTATGGAATAGCCTTCCAACTGATATCAGGCAATCACAATCTGTTGCTTCACTTAAATCTAGGCTGAAGAGGTACTGGCTTGACTCTTGTTCCTGATCCACTGTGTGTCCTTTCTTCCTTTCATACTTATATATATATTTATGCATACAATGTATTTATTTATTTATTTATCCTATTTAATATATATATTTATTATACCTACATATTTATTTGCTATTATTATTTTAATCTTCTGTATCTTTAATACGTTGTACGTTTAGCCATCCATTGTTTTTATTCTTCTCTCAATCGCTCAAAGGTTAACTGGAAGAGATCCCTTATAGGGATAAGTTCGCCTTTGTACATACCTTTTTTTGTTTCTGTTTATTTTTGATTTGTTATTTTCTGTTTGTACAATAAAGAGTTTACATACATACATACATACATACAACGAAATGCATTATTTCTTAAATCATAATGTAGTGACTATGATTGAAAATGCTTCGATGGTTCGGTCATTTGGAAAGGATGGATGAAAGAAGATTGACTAAAGAGATATACAGATCGAAAGTGAGTGGACGGGTCGGAAGGGGCCGCCCTAAGCGTACTTAATCGAGTCAAATCGAAGAAATAGGTACTGTAAAAGGGCCGAATCTTAAGTACCCGAAACCGACGTGCGTGCATGACTCGATGTATGAATGTGGAAGAAGCGAAAGAAATTTGTCAAGATCGTAGCAAATAGAAAGAAGTGGTTTCTGCCTACCCCTGGGAAACAGGCGTGATTTAATGTATGTATGTATGTCATAATGTTCATAGGTTACAAAGTAGAAACTTCTAACGTCTTTGACTACTGTTTAATGTGGTCACAGTTCTAACCTAACCTAGTAAGAAGAAATAAACTTAAAATGCATAATAACAAGAAAGTTATCGATATGCTCAATGATTATTATGTTATTTAATCGTATGCCTGATAAAATTATACAATTGGTTCTTTTTCTGTATTTATTCTGTAATTCAATGGGACTGTGTATAAATGACTCGGCATTGGCGAAATACACCTTGAAAGCCATTAATAAATATTAGTATTGGGAAGTTATTAGAATTAGCATGAATACACCTTAATTTTATTGCTGTAATTGTATTTGTTCATGTGAATTATAAGATGTATAAAACCTTATTGTAATCCCCTGTGTGGGATTACGAAATGCGAGGTATAATGGCTTGATCTATCTTAATTCTTGATCCAAGAAGACCCAAGAAGAAAAAGTGTAATGCAAGTGAAGTGGAAGTGCGTTCGATCATTTCAATCTGATGATTGTCATAATCTCATAAAATACCCTGGGGTGTGATTTTTTATCTTATTACATAGAGCAGCAACAGAACTTTATACATTAGGTTTCTATTTTTCTCTCTGCTTGAGTTGGAACGTGAGACTTTAAAGCTCTGCTGGGTTGTTATAAAGATCCGTTAGATCAAATTTCGGTCAGGAATGTCAAAACTTGTATCAAGTTACTCAAATTTGATCTCACATATTTACTTACGGACTTTTATAAAACCGGGCATAAGTGTCTCAACTTTGCCAAAATTGTTGTTAATTAATTTCCAGTTTCCTTTAATGGAATGGGCTGAAATTTAGACTACGTATGATAAGACTGCGCCGAGCGTACGCTGGATGTACAGTGGCGCCCTCATTACTTTTATTGTGTTTTCTAATAAACTAAAGTATTTTCTTGAAATTGGACGAAATATTATTGCTCTACAAATGAACACACAACTTATAGGGTATCATATAGTTTCATAACAATTCACCTTCGAGTTATTAACTTAACGGAAAAAAGTGGCCACCTTTTCCCGTTCAACTGACTACTCAAAGGGTAATTGTTATTAAACTTTGTTACGTATCCCGTAACTGGTGTTTTTAATTGCACTACAAAAAAAATTGTCCGATTCCATGGAAATTCTTTAGTTAATTAGAAAACATAAAAATAGTAACGAGGGCGCCACTGGACGCTCGGCGTTTGCTCGGTGCAGTCTTAACCCAATGACAATGCAATAATTATTACGGTATCTAAAACCGGGGTCAGACTGAGAGAAAGGGACAGAGCTATATCAGTTATACGGCTCTGTCCCTTTCTCTCAACTTAAACTGAAACTTTAGTATGTCATGGTAACCCATATACTGATGACGGAGTCGGAAGATCGCAACAGGATCTCCGTTAAACATTCCGTGTTGGAAACAAATGATGACTATGCAAAAAAAGTACAGCCTGCAACAAAAAAAAAGTAAAATAATAGATGTCAAAAATCTATTTAGGTTTAAATGTTGCCCTACTGCACCGCATGCGCTTGCGGCGTGCTATTAACGTTTTACTCCTGTCGCGTAAACTTCCACTCAGCTGATAAGGATTTGTGTGCCCCATACGAATTTTAAGCAACTCCACTTCATCCAACTTTCAGCTGATTTGTCGTTTAAATTATTAAAATTTGTATCTGCGCTTTGACGAAGTCTAAACGTTAGACGTAAGTATATAATTTTTAACCTAACTTATCCACGAATAGTTGAGGTGCCATCGAATATAATGTCCTTGAAATAATATGAATTATCAATGGCGTTAAAGCGTGCCTAGATATTTTTATCAGCGTGTATGCTCCAATATATTTGATGGCAACTTAAGACGATGGTAAAAGTAATTGAAAAAAACTACCATACATCTGTGTCACAGTCATGGTGTAAATCAAATTGTAAGAATTTTAATACAAAATTCCACTGTATCACAGTTTTACGGTGGGTTAAGGATTCATTTTGCCATCAGGGTTTTTAAAGTTTTAAACATACCATCGTTTCCGTAGATGTATTCTTTATCAAGGTTTCTTTGCTAATTACTGGTATCATTGAATTGCAAATTGATAGCTTCGTCCCAACAAATTACCATTTTTACTTATATAATAAATATTCCTTAAGTCATCAAAAAAAAACCGGCCAAGTGCAAGTCGGGCTCGCGCACAAAGGGTTCCGTACCATTATCTTCTTAATATACATTAGACACTTAACAGCAAAAAACGAAAAAAAGCACGTTTGTTGTATGGGAGCCCACTTAAATATTTAATTGATTCTGTTTTTAGTATTTGTTGTTATAGCGGCAATAGAAATATATCATCTATGAAAATTTCAACTGTTTAGCTATCATGGTTCATGAGTGACAGACAGACAGACAGACAGACGGACAGCGGAGTCATAATAATAGGGTCCCGTTTTTACCCTTTGGGTACGGAACCCTAAAGCACGTTAAAAAAATCACTCTTTCATGAAACATAGCTAAGACGGACAAAAAACAAGCTATCAAATAAACAAACCACGATACATTACATTATAATATGTATATATTATCGTCGGCTTAGTGCAAGAAGTCACTAATGGCATAAAATCACTAAGTACAGGTACAAGCACAGGCGGATTCGCCGCGACTTACTCTTTCTAACGCACGGATCCATTTTTTTTTACATTGAATAATTTCGATGTTACAGCCATGACATTAAGTCATTAACTTAACTTTTTGCCTTATTGATTTGATGTAAATTGGTTTTAGACCATTACTAACTTTAAACAAAACAAATTTGTTATTTTTTATCTTTTTATTTTGTTTAAATATTCACTTTTGTTACTTATCAACTTTAAAAAATAAAACAATATGAATAAAGCTATGAAAGTATTTGAGCTAGAATTCATTATATGCATATAGTTACTTTTAGCAAACCCTAAAACGAAAATAAAAGTTATTATCATGCTTTAATGATTTTTAACAAAATGAGCATTGGATGCACATTACCACTTTTACTTTAGTATAAAATAACTAAAGCACTTTATAAAGTTTAAAAAAACTAGGAGACAGCATTAATGGCAATCAGAATGAATATTTAAAGTAATTAATGATATTTATCGATTTTTGTTATGTCCAAAGACAAGTAATTCACGTGATTAAATTATGGTTAGTGACTTTTGGCAAATAACTTGTATGAATTTGAACACCTTTAGTGAAATATTTTTGCACTACAGTTCATATTTCAACTCAGTTATACCTACGAGTACGTCTTGCTCTCGCGGTAACGGGGGTTCGGCCACCGCGATCGAAGTCATACCGTTGCGGCTGCGACCGGGGATGGACGTTACGCGAGAAGTTAGTGATTTCTTACAAAATGAAGCGAAATGGTATTAAATTTAAGGCAGGACGAACTTTGATGTTAGAAAAGATTCTAAATAAGGAGAATGAAGATCACAGCGTAACTACCTTTGTCATTTATTTATAATAAGATACGTGCAAATTACCTACTTTATGCTGTTAAGTTGTAGGTAAGTAAGTATTTCATTTGCGAAATACCAATTTTGTCCTTAGGGAGAGATTTTGTATAGGTACCTAGGTTTTGGTTTTGACTTTTTGACTGATAAGATCAGTGATATTGACGATAATGAATGGGAAACAAAAGCACTCAAAAAAATTAAAACAACAAGATGGCACAAAAAAAATGAAAAGTCCTACGACCGAAACAAGCAAAAAAATTGCAAATCACAGTGTAAGCACTGTGATTTACCGTACAAAAATTATAAAAAAAAGTTATTGCCAGGAAAAGCCCCCAAGCCGGGAGGTTGTCAATGCAAGCTTAACTGCCCACTAAATTTACAATAAAACCAAACAAGACGATATAGATTTTATAAAACAACACATCGAATCATTCCTTAACATGGAATCGCACTATTGCCGAAAAACATCGTCAAAACTCTATTTAGATGGCACGCTATCTATTTCAAGAATACATGTACATACGAACTTTATACAGAGGAATGCAAAAAAGCGTCTCGGACTTCTGTTACTATAAACGTGTACAGAAATGTATATGGAACTGAATATAATTTGGATTTTCACAAACCAAAAAACGACCAATGTCTAACATGTATGTCATAAGTATAACAGTATCAAAAATACAAACGGACCCGATCTTGAATCTTGGAAACAAAAATATGTCTTACACATTTCACTAAAAGAACAAAGTCGAGAAGCCAAAGAATTGGACAAAATTCGTGCTAATGAAGATAAAAGCTTTAATTCAATAACCTTAGATTTACAAAAGGTACTTCATATCCCAAATGGAACTGTTTCGATTCTTTATTACCTACGCAAATTGAATGTGTACAATGCTACCATTTATGAAGCTCGCACTCCCAATGACGGCTTTTGTTACCTCTGGTCTGAGCTGGATGGCAAAAAAGGAAGCGATGAGGTGGATACGGCTTTGTATCTATGGATAAAACGTCTCCCATCTACTGTAAAAGAGATTTCCATATTCACTGACACCTGTGGAGGCCAAAATCGTAATCAATTCCTTTTAAGCCTGCAGTTGTATTTAGTTTAGACAACTCATCTCGAGGTAATAGAACATAAATATTTAGAGTCTGGTCATACACATATGGAGGTAGATAGCATGCACAGTGCGATTGAGAACCAATTGCGGTTAATGCCAGTGTACTCAATGATAGACTTCTGTAATGTTATTCGATTAGCAAGATCAAACAGAAAAAATAAGAAAAATAAAACCCTGAAAAAACCGCACGAACCGATAGTTATGAATCACACAGATATTTTGAACCTAAACGACTTGAGAGATAACTTGATGCAGAATCGATCGATTGACGTCAATGGAGAAAAACTGCGATGGCTTAAAGTGAAATCTTTTCGACTAGAGAAAAAAAGGCCGAATGTTGTTTTATACAGAAACGATTTCAAATCTGAGTATAAAGAATTTCACGTATTAAAAAGTAATATATATCTATGGCCCCAATAAAACAACTGCGAAAACGTAAGCTTGAAAAACCCATACAGGGTTTCAATTATAACACTTGAGAAAAGCTTACAACCAAAAACTGCCAATCACTCTAGCTAAAAAAAGGACTTACTAAAAATGTGCAATGAAAAAATTAAACCCGCGGAACTTCACCACTGGTACCAGAACTTGCCAGCCAAGAAAGTCGTGATTATGTACCTGAAGAAATGTCTTCAAACTCAGAAGACGAAGAGTAAAAAAGATGGATGACTAGGTTTTTTAACTCTTTTTCGTACTTACGCCCACTTGCGCGGACCAGAGTTAGCCCTTAACCCAGAGTTAAGCGTCTACTTTTGTACGTGGTTTGCCGCCTAACCTCGGGTTAAGACGCTAACTCTGGTCCACGCAAGTGGGCCTTACAGTATTAGTTCAAAATCAAAGGCTGATCTTTTTTTTTTAATACTTTTAGAAGTTTTTATGTTTTATAACAGTAAGTAAGTAGTGCTTGCTGTGAGTGTCTGGGACAATAATATAATTTTAAGTTCCTCTATAAAAAAAAATCATTTTTTAGTTATTTTAGTTTGGAGTTACAAATAACGCCATTTTGAGAATTTTATGTTATTGTTGTGGTTTTGTTGAGTTTATATCTGTGAAGTAGAGTTTTTAAAACTGTTTATGCGTTGTTAATTAGTAAATAATGTTCATAAAGTTTCTAAGGTAATAATTAAGACTGATGAAACCAAATTTCTCGTTTAAAACTGTGTTTCTCGATTTAATTGTGATTAAAATAAAAAATAACTAACTGTAAGTTCCCTTAAAGCGAGAAAGACAAAAAGTCACTAGCTACATATTTAGGCTTTTAAAAAAGTTATTTGGAATTATTGTACAAAGTTTTTAATTGGTTTTGATACTAAATATATTTAGCTAACCACTTGTGTTTAATTTTTAAATCTAGACCCGAACCTACAACAATAATGTTCATTTGACTAAGTCAAAACTTTGGGCCCGTTTTTCTCTGACTTGACTTTTTGTGGGTTAATGACTTCTTGCACTAAGCCGACGTTATATAAGATTATGTTTATGTATTTTATCTTTTGATATTTTCTGGCTATTCGTTGTAAATTAATTATTTTTCAATCGCTCAAAGGTGAACTGGAAGAGATCCCTTAAAGGGTTCGCTTTTGTACATCCCTGTTATATTTTTGTCCATTTTATAATTGTTATCTCTTGTTTGTACAAAAAAGTGTTTTTCACTTCTCATGCTCGTAAAGTCCTTCTTTATGCTGGGTATAGGCTGCATAAAATCGCATTTTATGCACTAGTGCATAAATGGTTGTCGTCATCTAGACTAAGACAATTAAGCCCTACAGCCAGACAGACGAGGTGACTACATTAAATAAACATGTTATTTGAATAAATTTACTTTAATGTTATTTATATTTGCATCGTAGTTGCATCTAACAAAAAAGAAATTTATAACTATTAAAAACAAGCATTATTAACAAGAACATTAAAAAATCAACGTAGGTATAAACTTGGCAGTATTGCGTTCGACCTAAGTCAAAAATCGCAAACAGAAAATAATAAAAAAATTTGACAGAAATACAGTGGCGGGAAAGAGGTTTTGGACTATTAATTAGTTATTTTCTTTGCAAAACTTGTTGTGTTATGGAATTTAGTTAAAATGTCGTCTAGTGAAGAGGAAATAAAGCTCACACCTAACACACTCATGGAAAAAAATGCAAAATAACTTATTGAACAGACATTTTAATTAAAGTTTTTTTACATTATCAGTTATCACTGTTTTATTTCCTCGTAATCGAAGTGAAAAGCAGAGTGTATAACTCGGTCTTAAAACCCATTTTATCCTCGACTTAATTATCCAACCTCGCCTGCCGGCTCGGTTGGATACCATAAGTCTCGGAAAAAAATGGTTTGTTTTATGCCCTTGTTGTACAATCTACTATACATACATACATACATACATTCGTTTTACCTGTTTAAGCCCCATGTCGATAAAAACAAACGGACACACAGACGGATAAAACTAATATTTTAAACCGTTAAAGATGATAATATATTACAAGAAGTAACATTACAAAGCCTACACTTAACACTTAAGCCTCAAATAATGGATTTACATAATTTACACGATAATTCACAATATGCCTGACGTACATATTTAAGTACACACTTACGCGAAGGCGCGTGTCATCACGGTTTAAGATGTTTGCTCACACTCATATTTCTAAGTGTGTTATTACCTTAACATGATCCTATAATGGCGCCCATATTAGCACAGTATAATAAGTATCAGCTTTCTATAGAATATTAATCTATATCCTTACTAATATGTCAAATGCGAATGCATGTCTGTTTGTTTATATTTGATTGACTGAAAAAAAACAAAGTTCTCATGTTTGTTGGGATTTTTGTATTTTTAACCGACTTCAAAAATGTTTTATTTTTTAGTGTACCTACCTCCCCTACACGTAAAAATAAAAAAATATTGGGGATTTTTGAAGACCACTTTTCGATTAAAATGTTAGGGTTTAAAGCGCTAATTTTTGTTACAGTCAAGTGTCATCCGACAGCCAAAACTACATAAATATTTTCTTTTAATATCTTAAATGAATAATATAACGAATTTAAAAGGAAAACTATCACGACTAAAGAGACTTAATTAGTTCCTGAGATACAGGCGACTAAAGTGTTTATACCTCAAAATCATCAAAAAGACAGTGCCGAATAAATTTAAATAGAAAATTTGTTCATACATGTCGTTTTCTGAGATAGATTTTTTTGTTTGTCGTAACGACTTCGGAACCTTACACTGAGCTTGATCCGACATGCTCTTTATCGTTTTTTTATTTATTTTATGTGTCATATGATTTTTTTTTTTGTTGATGCAATATTTTGCTACATCACTTTTATAGTATAGATGCCCCGAGTTAGCACAGGAATGCTTATCAACGTTTAGTTTTATAACCACTAACCGCAAACCAACAACGCCACGGCACAAACAAAACAAAACAAAACGAACAAAGCCGTTTTATTTCCCATTAACAAAACAAAAGCGCCATTCTAAATTAAAATCCTCCAAAACGTGTCCTTCCCTGTCAGTATGAAACGCATAATTTTTACTTAGGCCCACCAAGTTACAACGCGCTATAAATCTAGGGTGTTTTCACGAAATTAACGTCTTAAGAAATCCTTCTTATATTCGGGCCTTGATTTTCTTAAGCAGATCCAAAAAGGGCGGGGCTCGGTTTTAGAGCCATTACAAAGATAAATTACTGGTTGTTTCTTGCTAGGGTAATCCCCTCAAGGTGAGCTAGGGGAAAAATGGTGAACAATGTTTTTCCTTTGCGATTGGTAGGTTTTTATACAGTTTGGAGATATCATTTGGATGTAATGATTTTGTTGGGATGTCAATGCTCATGTTGCTAATAGCTAATAGGGGTAGGGGTCGGGTTGCATAAAGTTTGAAGTCATATTTTTGATAGGCATACGTGGATTCGTCATACTCATCATAACGCATAACTGTGAATAGTCATACATTTATGCGCAGAACATTTTTAATCATGATGTTTAAGAACATATTGTGTAATGCGCATAAATTTGATGCGCGTAAAATTATTTTTCACTTCTCATGCTCTTAAAATGTTACTTTAGTCTCTGCACATCGGGACTAAAACTCTTTATTAATCTCTAGGGACTAAAGTAATATTTTTTTTATTATTATTTTGGAAACTCCTAAACAGCCAATCACGGTGTTTGTGAATGGTCCTGACTATCACCATTTTCAGTGATTGTGTATGGACCATTGTTTGAGCGTGGAAATAACCTCAAAATGACAACTGTGCAAAAACATAAAAAATAACGATTTAATTTCGTGAAACACTATTAATGATTACGATCATGAATGTTTTAAATTATATTTAGGATAATTCATTTTATTATGCATGGTCCAATTAGTTATAAAATAGTTTTCAAGTTTGAATCTATTGGCTAAATATGCAAGCATTTAAAGCGTCACTTTACAACGAAAAAAACCGCGGAACAATTTTGTAAGAAACTTTGTTATAATCAATATTGTAATTTTGTATATTTAGAACGTCGCTTTTTTCCTCGCATTCAATATGAAAAGTAGGGTGTTTAACGCGAGACTAAACAACCAAAATGACACTCGAACCACCCGCGCTCCGCTTGGGAGGCTAAACATCTCGGGTCATTATGACTTGTTTTAGTCCCTTGTTGAACAATCTACTATAACCATATTTTATAATGGTCATAAAGTGGTTGCTCATAAAAAAAAGACTTTAACTATACTGTTTAAACGCTTAAAAAAATTGTGTAATGTTTAAAAACATAATATTGTGTAAGTTTTAAAAACAAGTTTTTCCGCTCTTTTACAAAAAAAATAACCCTAAACTATCCGTAATCCGAGTCGGTTTTGCCACTAAGTCCCTGTTCTCTACTGCCTACGTGAAAATTATGGCTTGATGACATGTATGACATTTACAATTATAACTAAAAATAATTATAAGTATCAATATTATGACTAAATAAATGTATGACGTTTCACATTATGGTTAAACCAATTATGACTCCGTATAATTTTATGACAGGGAACAATTTATGCCATAGAACCGTTTATGCCAAAACAAAAAATATGAGCATCAACTTTATGCTTACCTAATGTGTTATGACAATCGAAATTATGACAATAGTTGTTATCCGACCAGATGTATCCCCTAGTCTAAACTTAGATAGAAACTAACGATAAGGCCATGCCTATCAAACGATTTGGTCTAAGAATCTTCATGAAAATCACAAACTTTTCGCTATCTGTAAATTAAGCCACAAGGTAATTGAATTAAACAATCCAAAAACATTGAACAACTCCTTTTAATCAAAGCCAAAGTTTCCAATCCTAGCCTAAACCAGCTAAACAAATTAATCGTTAAGCCAAAGCCAAGATCAAATTATCTTACCCAATACTCGAAAAGTTCTTGAAAAACTAGTTATAAAGTAACAAATCCTTGTATCAGAATAAGAGAAGCAAATTAATTCGCAACAAGAAAGTTTGTTAAGGCAAGTGGCTTGTAAGAGTTGTAGCTAAATCATATTGATACGGGCCGGCTTAGGAAACCTCGCTCGCGCCAGTAGTGGGGCAAGCTACTGGCTGCTAGCGGGACTTGTAATATTCGTATGGTCTATCAACATACATATTTTTCGTCTTGTTTGATTCCTATTCCCGGAATTTACGGAAAAAGGAAAATGTATTATGGATATCTATTTGATATCAGACCGAGTGGTTATGTTGAACCAAACTGAATCAAACTCTTAGGCTTTTGGCTGAGATGCGCGTCACAAGATACGTCAAAGTAAACGTGAAATTATAGAACACTGTCATTTTTGACATATCTCGAGACGGGCATTAGAGTTGAGATTAGTTTATTAATACGGGCCTTAGAATGTCTGTTCTTTCGCCAGAAACGAGATTGCTGGAACAATTTGGTAAGGTTCGGCTTTACAGGCTCGTCCTCAGTAGAACGTGACGCTGAAAGTGCCCCGAACACTTGAGGGGCTTCCAGGGGGGTTATTATGACATAACTATGCAGTTCAGTTTACGCTGCGAGAAAAGGATAGAGCTATATAAATGACATAGCTCTGTCCCTTACACTCACCGTAAAATGAACTGCAAAGCCATGTCGTAATAACCCCCCAGATCTTTCTTTTTTGACAGCGACTGATCCATTGCCCGCGGCCTGTGGTCTTGCTCACCCCTTAAAATGCCTAATGATAGTTTGCAATAACAATGTCGTTATTGTAACGCTAAAATGTTATTATCATAACATTATAAAAGTCATTTGGAAAGGATGGATGACAGAAGATTGACGAAAGAGATCGACTGAGCGAAAGCGAGTGGAAGGATCGGAAGGTGCCGCCCTAGGTGTACTTTTTCGAATCAAATCGGAGAAATACTTTCAAATAGCCGAATCTTAAGTACCTACCCGCAACCGACGTTCGTGTATGACTCGATGTATGAATGTGGAAGAAGCGAACAACATTTGGCAGGATCGTAGTAGGTTGAAGAAGTGGTCTTGGCCTACCCCTCAGGGAAACAGGCGTGATTTAATGTATGTATATAATTACAAAAAATAGTATTGGAAATCTCGGATTCATAGCAATTCACCATAATGATTTAAATATGGGCATATAATAACGATAAAATAATTTTATACATCACCTCTAATACTACATTTAATTTCACTGGTTCATACAATTCTGCGGTGTCTGTCATCGACGTCCATCTCATATGCATTATTAAAGTACCTACCCAGACAAGTTTTTTTTTATTTAGAATATTATAAGTACAAACTTATTTACTCGATAGGGGCCAAGTAAACACGTCAAAGACGATATGGTTTTACCAAGTGCAATAGAGACCCAGCTTGCAAGTAATGCAACAGTTGCTACTTGATCAACCTCATTTCGTAGTAAAAAGGAGGCAAAACTTTTATTCAACGGTAGGATACTTAGGCCAGTTGAAAAATAATATGGACACTATGGTATCCAAGGACTGTATAGTAGCTAAGACCCCATCGCCGCTGCAGCGCTTGCATTCCACCAAACACTGAAAGATGTCTCTTCATTTTACACCAAAAATAAAATCTTTATCCGGGATTACTGCGGCGGGCCTCACAATAATTTACTGCTAATGGCCAGCGTGCCCTCGGAGGGAAATCGAGGGAATCATGAACCTCTGACTCCTTGGGGACAGAATGCATTAATGCCGTTATGAGACCGTTTTGTTTTAAGCCAGATTAACGGTTAAATTCGAATTTCGGTAAGGTTTCGAAGGAGTTTCTATTTGGACGAGATTTAATTTGGTACCCACCTTAGGTCCAAAGTCAATCTGACATTCTACAACCATAAGGTTGAGTTTCCTAAAAGTTACAGATGACTTGACATCTCTAATGACATTGACGACTTCAAGCATATTTTTCTTGAAATTAACGCTCGTGACCGTACGATGCGCTGGTAGACTCATCCTATATTACCGACGTGTAAATAAGCCCTCATGTGGCCTATTTACTGAATAAACATTCTGAATTTGAATTTGAATGAACGGAAAAAAGAAATGAAAATTATAAAATCAGTGCAGCTCTCCAGCTTTTATTTCATCCCTTCACCCTAAAAAGGTGACATTTTGATTATTTTTCGCATGGAGAAGGAAAGTTCTTCCTTATAGCCTTAAAAAACCACACAGGTCACCTGCCACAGGTGACAGGTGACATTTTAGTGTACATGGCGCAGTTTATATGAAACCCAGTCATGTATCAGCGTGTTAACTTTGGAATGTATGATGGTAAGTAGGATCTGAGACCTAGGTATGCAGTTTGAAGATTACACAAATAGGACTCATATTCCTAAAAACTAATTGAATTCGATTTAAAACAAGCAGGACCTAACATTTGGGAAAAGCAATTAGTACGGCATTGAAAAGTTACCAATCCTAGCTTCTAAACTACTTTGAAAGAGCGCTTTTGTTGAATCGAACTCAGATCTGGACCCAGCTTAAGAGAACCAAATCAGTGGAGGCTAGGAAGTAATATACTCCAACGCTAAGCTGGCGAAGTCATTGAACTCGGCTCAAGTTGAACTACTAATCTTGAGAGCCAGACTTGAGAGCGTACTTACAGGCTTCCTTAATCAGTTAAAACAGTACAATTTAAATTATAAGCATATTAAGCTCTTTATAATTTTGCATACGGTTGCATATGCATTCGAATTTTTAAGATAGATGCGTCCCCTTTATTAAAGAAGATAGAGGTGACGATCGAGCTGAGACGTTTGACGTGCCTCTTTTACCTCTATTAACTACAATTAAAATGTATTAAAATAGAAATTGCTGTCACTTGTGGCATTTATGAAGAAGTATGTTTGTTGCAAAAAAGGTGAGTTTCAAATGTTACATACAGATATGGTGCATAAATTATATGACGTTTGTTACATTTAATGCGTACTGCAAAAGAGTGGAATGCGCTTCATGCGTCTGTATTTAAAAGGGGTGAGCTCACTTCATTTTCGACAAAATTTTCGTCGTTCAAGGGCAAAAGCCATCCATTATCAATAATAACGAAAAAAAATATTGATACAATCTTTTATTGGTCAGGTAAGGTTAGGTGTTGCAAGTCTTACTTTCACTATTAGCTTATCGATAGGTACTAAAACTGAGTGAGAAAGCAAGATAAATACAATTTTTTCAGACCAGAGTTTTCATATTGATAACGTAAATGATTTTCGAAAACTGTCAGTACCTATATATGGAATCGACACAGGTACTCGAACAATATTGCTTTTGACGTGTTATCCATTTTAAACTCAGCCGCCATACTGTCAAGTAAATTAGAGCTATCGTAACATGTACAGCAATATTGTTTTACCGTCTTGAATATAAACCTCGACCGACCAGCACCTTATGTCAATTCTAAACATTTTCTATAACGATATCGTTCTCAAAACGCACCTTTTCTAGGGCTACCATTTATAGAGAATACTCTAGCATTGAATTATCCTTCATAATTCCAAACAGACCTAACATAATTGTCTCATCACTGCAATCCTCAAATATAACTCCATTTGTATTCCCGAGACCACCGTTAAACCCAAGCCCCGGCTTAATCCTCAAATAATAATACAAACTTGCGTATTAAAATGTGCCAAGTTTTGGAGTCGTCAAACCAGTAATCCATTCAGGGAGTTTCGGAGGGATTAGAACGATCGCAGAACACGCCAGAGATAACAGAATATGCTGCGGGAGGTACTTCTAAGAATCATCCCAGACAAGATGCACTACGCTAGCTAGCTGGCGTATCTCTTCGATTAGTTTCTAAACCAATCGCTTCACTGGTAGATGACGTGAAACGAAAAGTCACGTGATGTGCCAGTAATGGGTCGCATAACAAACTATTGTCATAATTTCGATTGTCATAACACATGACACATAAAGTTAATGCCAATATATAAAAAAATATGATTTAAAACTTTATGCAACCCGATATGGACCCGCCAATGACGCGATTGGTATAAAAACTAAACGAATAGAAACGATAGTTAGCGTAATGCATCTTGTCTGGGCCCTCTGACGAGTTGGGGATGCGGTTAGTCTAGTTTATTTATTAAAGCCCATGCACCCGCGGCTATCAATTATAACTATGTTGGTGTGCTCACGTGCTTA
This sequence comes from Acleris laterana, assembly GCA_963966035.1. NCBI lineage: Eukaryota > Metazoa > Arthropoda > Insecta > Lepidoptera > Tortricidae > Acleris > Acleris laterana. Next base: position 20,629,685 of record OZ014439.1, read on the forward strand.
CTTGGTGGGAAAACTTTTTCCAAAAAGGTTGGCTATGTTAGCGACAAGCGAGCATACCGACGACGCTCATGAAGTTGAAGCAGTCGCCAGTCGTAACACAATAACATAACAACATGAGTGCTGTTATAATGAGGTTCTCTATCGTTTGACCGAATTTCATATGCAATCATTGGGTAAGGCCGCCAAAATTGCCATTTATAACACAGAAGTAACACAAAAACTTTTGTGTCACCGTAACGCAAATGTAACACAAAAGTAACGCTTTTCTTTATAAAGCTCGTTTCATAATAGGGTTAAAAAGTGGGTAAGAAAAAAAAATAAAAAAAATACTCGCTCATCATTTGACACAAGATTTTATTAATGATCAGGTAAATAAAAAGTCATTTTTGTATTCAAAGTTATTTGTTATTTGTTGTTATTTGAAGTAACATAATAGGATCAAAGCTTATTCGTTAGATGGCGCCCGAATTAAAGCTGTCGTCGTCGGGCCGAATGAGCAAGGTCAAATTGCCCTACCCGTCGTCGCCTTAATTGTAACGCGTATAGATAGACACGAATACAACGGTGACGCATAGCTTACACAAGTATGGCCCACCGGTGTTCGTGAGATAAAACAACTGTATAAATGCCCGGTTCCAATATTTAAGAAACGAATGGTTTTCCTTACGTCTCGTTAAAATTTGACACATTTTGTACGTAGCAAATGTCAAATTTTAACGAGACGTAAGGAAAACGATTCGTTTCTTGAATATATTGGAACCGGGCATAAGACCTTAAGAGAAAGACTTCTTGAGTGGTGTCCGCGTACCAGAAGATGCAGCATGGGTAGACCTACATCAAGGTGGACCGATTATGGGACAAAGGTTGCGAGAAACCGATGGATACAATTGGAAGAGGCCTGTGATACTTATGTACCTACATATATGTTTTAATGAAATCTGAACCTGAACCTAAACGTGTATAATTGGCTAAGCTCCAAATGTTTTTACAGTTTAAATGATTATTTTGACAAAATAAATAAATTAGGTACTTAATATTTTATATTTATTTATTTATTTATTTATTTCCCACACTTGCAACTATTTTTACAGGGCTTAGGTACCCTAAGTGTAACTACTTGTTGTATATGTTAGTTAGGGAACTTATTTGATATAGAATTTGCTAATGTACTATTATTAGTTTTAGTTATCCATCTGAGCTACATTTTTATATTGTTAAGCAATGGTCAATAGTAGTCTAGACTCGCTGTAGTGAATAAGGTAACACTGAACTGTCCATAAACTGAAACACCTTTTGTTATACCATGTTTTTAGCAAATAAATTATTATTTTTATTATTAATGAAACCTCTTAAATCTTGCACCTGGAAAAGTATTTAATTTTATAAATAAGCCCCGACTTTTTTACTTATAATGTAGCGTATGATACAGAATAAAGAAAGAATAAAAATATTTTTATAATCTTTAAGAATTATTAAATACCTATGTGTAATAGTTAACTCATGTGCCCCCAAAAAACACCCTTCCCCCATTATAATATCTTCAATTGAGTCTTTATTAGTACCCTATGAGACCAAAAATAATTCTAGTATACTCGTATATAGGTTAATGCACTGAATAGAGTAAAATTATACGTTCCATTTGTGATCAAATACAAAAATCAATATATCTATAAACTCATTACTGTTTTCATGATTTTGCACGGTCGACCGCAACAACAACAATTATAAAACAATTATAAACCTTCATCTCTCATTTCTCTACAAACTTTCCTCCATGTTGTATTCTAGGCACTGTAGATTTATTTGCAGAGTTAAAAGGTTTCGCAAAAGCCAGGGGGACTAATGAGTTACAAATACTACACAACTGTTCCTTTAATAGGATTCTGCTGTTCGTTTATAAGAGAATGTAAAAAAGAACTAGAATCGGGATTGCGGCAGCTGCCACTGGGGTTCCAATGACTTCTTTCGTTTAATAAAATAGATGTTTTAACTCCCGACGCCAAAAAAGGATGTTATGAGTATAACGTGTGTACACTCACAAACCGTAATTTGTGACCCACCTTACATCCAAAGTCAATCTGACCTTTTACAACAATAAGCTAGAGTTTTCAATAAGTTACGGATGACTTGGCATCTCTAATTAAATATTGACGACTTCAAGTATATTTTTATTTAAACGGCGTCGCTATTGCATAACACACTCGCAATTTCAACCGGATTTCACCAAAACCTAACGAGACCTAATTTGGTGATGATCTGATGATTTACCATTTTTGGGTCTCAAAGACAATTTTGGTGCTCATTATATTTGTTCCCGTTATATAATCACAAGTAAATAGCTACCTATTTATAAATAAAAATAACTTATTATTTTCGGGCATCATCCGTGTAACGTGTTAATGCTTTTATTCCTTTCCTTATTATACGTTTACGATTCGTTGATTTATAAGTCAGATATCTGATAAAGCGCTTATTCACATTAAGTTTGCGCAATTCAGAGAATAACTTACCGTCGAGGCGGCTTCTAAATATAGCTTGCTTACTTTTTATTAGATTTATGATAAATTCTGAGATCCAGATAAAAGGAAATAATAAACGTAGGAGGCTTCTCGAGTAGTTTCCGTCGCAGATTTAATAAATACTCTATGTGTTGTATACAGTATAACGTTCAATATAAGGTATACCTTAATTTTTCATAATTTAATTTGCACTAATTTCATTTGCCATAATGGTACCATAATTTTAGAATGCCATAATACTCTAGTGTCATAATGTTCAACCTCCCTAATATCAGATACCATAATAACATTTTCCATAACATTTACTTTCTATAATGTTCATAATCCCTAATATTATATACCATAATACTTTATATGCCATAATTTCGGTAAAAGCAGACCCAGACTGTACCAGTGTGTTGCGGTGGTTATAATGAAGTACTGGTATAGTCTGGATTACGTACACTACTATTATAATAACTTACCTATTCTAACCTACCTACTGTAAGGAAGGTCTCCGTTAGGTACGACGACGAGCGAAGCGAGAAGAAGCGTTAGGTAAAACTGCGACCCTGCAGCCGGCCAGTCCCTATTTTTTTTATAGTTCTGAATGTTTTATGGCAAATAATTATTATGGCCTTTAACATTTATAGCATACAATTTTAAAACACTTGATAATAGGGAAAATGAAAAGTATGGCATAAGTATCGTTATGGCATATAAAATTATGTCATATGAAATTCGGGAATGAAATTGGGTAAGGCCGCCAAAATTGTTACTTTTTGTCCGAACCAAATTTTCCAGGTTGATTTCAACTAAACTATAAGCATTACAGCCCTTGTAGTTATTTGATTCTATAAAGCAACTATTGAGCTTGTTTGCCCATAACACAAACGGAATAAAAGTGGTTTGTTTCTTTAAAATTTATGTAATTATGTTCACCAAACCCCCCTAATTTTGGTCAAAATTGCCGTGTCCTTTTTTTTTACCGCTACTTAAAACCTATGTAACTTTTATTTTTTTAAACATATACAAAAAAACATTAATACGTTTGAAAGACCAGATTATTACCCTCTGTTTGAAGTAATTACGGTGTTTAAATACTCTTAATTGAGTATTTTATTGATCTTTAGATTAGTTGATAGAAATTTCACTTTTGTGTAACTATTTTTTGTGTTACAAGTAATTTCCCCTAAACATTAATAAAAAAGTAAGGGAAAAACGTGTTTTGATACAGCAACACCGTAAGGTGTCAACGCAATTAAAGAAAAAAAACTGACATGTGTAGTTTGTCTGTGAGTAACGTTGAAAGTGAGCGGGCCGTTTTCGTCATAAATTATCAAAAACTTGTGTTACGTGATTTCTCAAGTAAGTAATCGTTTTTAAAGTTCACTCCACTATAATTGTATGTGTTTACGTTGAAAGAGTAAAGTGTAATGTGAATTTGCGTCTAGTTTAGCTTATTTTCCGTTTTATAAACTAAAACTTTTGTAAAAACGTGGTTTTGTGTTACATATTTTGTGCTTTTGTGTCACTTTTGTGTTATCCATAACACAAATTTTGTGTTTCGTCACACAAAATAATTGTAAAGG